>CM069147.1:980000-1202500 GCA_035221665.1 Okamejei kenojei | reverse complement strand
CAGTAGTTGTTGCCAATAATGTCCACTTGGACATCCCTTCCATTACTCTGTTCTCTATATCACAAAATTATTCCCATTCAACACTCTCATGTTTCAACAATTGTTGGTCATTTTTGAATAAAAAGATTTTGAACAGGAGGTATAATTAACTGCTTTCTCTTTTTCAGGAAACAAAGTATATTCACAATTTTAAAATAAGACAGCACTGAAAGCAAGGAAAATGGAATTGATAACAAACAAAGCCTGGGAAAGCAACATCAATATAATTGATAAACCAGGAATGGTAAACCTGGCTGGTCGCAATCATTCAGCAGTGATCACTCAATTCATGCTGTCCAAATTCCCACACACAAAAGAGGCATTGGGCATCTAGTCTCTGCCAGCTCACAGATGCACAACAATATGACTAGCATTCTGACCCAAAACTATTTTCAGTGGCCAATTAACCTACAAACCCATCTCTTTGATGAAAGAATGGATCGACTGGGCTTGTATTCACTGGAATTTCGAAGGATTAGACCGGGATCTTATAGAAACATATAAAATTCATTAGGGATTGGACAGGCTAGATGCAGGAAAAATGTTCCCGATGTTGGGCGAATCCAGAACCAGGGGTCACAGTTTAAGAATAAGGGGTAGGCCATTTAGGACTGAGATGAGGAAAAACCTTTTCACCCAGAGAGTTGTGAATCTGTGGAATTCCCCACAGAATGGCCACAGAAGGCAGTGGGGGGCAATTTTCAAGAGAGAGTTAGATTTAGTTCTTAGCGATAACGGAATCAAGGGATATGGGGAGAAAGCAGGAATGGGATACTGATTTTGGATGATCAGCCATGATCATATTGAGTGGCTCAAAGGGCCGAACGCCTACTCCTGTACCTATTGTCTATGTTTCTATGTTTCTTTGACATAGGGGAGAGAAATGGACATTTCGGGGGAAAGCCACACAGTCATGGAGAGAGTGTGCAAATTCTTCTCCATTGCTACAGGAGGTCAGGACAGCCTGCATCACCCAGCAGTCCATCTCCCTCTGATAACAAACATCTCCCTAGGGTTACAAACCTAGAGGCAGCACCAAGTCAAGAATCAAGTCACCAGGCTTGAGAGCAAAAACATGGCCAAGTTCAGAAGCTTAAAACAAATCTGGGTTGTTGGAGGTAGACAAAAATGCTGGAGAAACTCAGCGGGTGAGGAAGCATCTATGGAGCGAAGGAAATAGGCGACGTATCGGGTCGAGACCCTTCTTCAGACTGATGTGGGGGGGGGGGGGGAAGAAAAAAGGAAGCGGCGGAGACAGTGGGCTGTGGGAGAGGTGGGAAGGGGAGGGGAAAGAGGGAGAAAGCAGGGACTACCTGAAATTGGAGAAGTCAATGTTCATACTGCTGGGGCGAAATATGAGGTTGTTGGAAGTTGCTTAGTTCAAGATAAATGAGACAACATGGGAAAGCCTGACACATTTGTTATATTATTATGCAAAATTATGCTGATTGAATTAAGGAAGCCCATTGTAATCGTTGCTCATCATAGTTATTAGACGTCCATCAAGGTAGATTAATAATTCAAAAGTGGCATCTTAATTTTTATCTCATTACAGCTTGAAAATAATTGAAGAAATATAAATGGAAAAAATGCGAATAACTAGTTGATGTTCCAGGGTGATGATATTATTGTACACCTGCCACATGGAGGCAAAGATGCCAAATATTGAACCCAGATGGTATCTAGGTCAGAGGGCGGTGAATCTGTGGAACTCATTGCCACAGACGGCTGTTGAGGCCAAGTCAATGGATGTTTTTAAGGTGGAGATTGACAGATCCTTGATCAGTGCGGGTGTCAGGGGTTACGGGGAGAAGGCAGGAGAATGGGGTTGAGAGGGAAAGATAGACCAGCCGTGATTGAATGGCGGAGTAGACTTGATGGGCCGAGTGGGCTTATTCTGCTCCTAGAACCTATGACAGTCATGGCTCTAGATTGGGGCATCACAGCTGATGGAGCCACTGCCGCTCAGTGCCAGAGACCCAGGTTCAATCCTAATCTTGTGTGGATCAATCTGTCTGTGTGGAGTCTGCACTTTTTTCCTGCACATGTTTCCTCTAGATCTGGTTCCCTGTCACACCCCAAAAACCAAGCAGGTTGTTCAGTGAGTTTAGTTTAGTTTATTGCCACACGTGCTGAGGTACTGTGTTAAGCGGTTAATCAGCCACAATAAATTGCCCCTAGTTTGTAGGTGAGGAGCAGAATCTTGGGGAGTGGAAGAGAATGAGGGGAGGATAAAAAGTGGTGTCAATGTAGGATTGGCCATCGAGCGAATTGGTTCAATTCCCGCCTCCAGTCCAGGTCAGGAATCACTGTAGCATGAGATTGCGGTAGTTATGTTCACAGGTTCACAAGTTATATGAGTAGAGTTAGGCCATGCGGCCCATCGGGTCCACTCCGCCATTCAATCATGGCTGATCTCTGCCTCCTAATCCCATTTCCCTGCCTTCTCCCCATAACCCTTGACACCCGTTCTACTCATGAACTTGTCTACCTCTGCCATAAACATCCACTGACTTGGCCTCCACAGCCCTCTGTGGCAATGAGTTCCACAGATGAACTACCCTCTGACTAGAGAAGTTCCTCCTCACCTCATTTCTAAAAGAACATCCTTTATTTCTGAGACTATGAACTCTGGCTCCTAAACTCTCCCACCAGTGGAAACATCCTTCCACATCCACTCTATCGATGTCTTTCATTATTCTGTACGTTTCAATGAGGTCCCCCCTCAACCTTCTAAACTCCAGCGAGTACAGGCCCAGTGCCGTCAAATGCTCATCATATACTAATGCTTATGTGAAACAAATGTACATATGCTTTTGTGAAGATAAAAATTAAGGCAGATAGATAAATGTCCATTTGGAGAAGTACCTCTGTGGATCCAACATCATAAAGAACTTATCCAGGTTAGAAGATAAATCAAAAATGGTCACTTCTGGAGTTTTTGGCACAAGTCTACGTTGAGGACTGGTGTATCCTGTAACATGACCTCTATACACTATGTACAGGCACTCTGTTGAAAGCTCCACTACTGTTATTATTGCTTATGCAAGCAGCAACAGATGAGCATCTATATTGTAAACATCACATAGCAAGAAACAAGGAAGGGCAAGGAACAAAGTGGAAATAAGAAGATGAGAATGACACTTTGGATGAAGCAATGGATCATTTTACGGACATGTGCTCCCATCCACTAGACTCGTTAGTTTCCATGCCCAACATGCAAACCGCAGCAACTGCCTCTTCCCTCTCTCGTCCTCATACACAAGTTTATATTTGACTGGATCCATGCTGTGAAAGTCGACCACTTCTGTTAAATGTGCAATGATGCTGAGAGTGTGAACAGTTTCAAACAAGTTCCTAATAGTGCCTTATGTTCTGGTATCATGCTTAATCTATCCTCAAGGCTGGGTGGAGAGCCATATTGAACAAGAATATGAAGAGTTATGCTTTAGTGACGGGGCGTGTCAGCTAGTAATTCACGTTTGCAAAAGCCATTACTTGTCACTCATATCTGTAATCTGCATCTGTCACAAGCTGTCACACGCAGGAAATGGCCAGGATTTATTACCTTCACTTCATCCTCTCCTTTCATGAACGCTTGCTTTCTTATTAATGTCCCTGAAGCATATTGCAGTTTAGGAAGAAAATGATCAAGACTGTTATTCCCATGACTGATATTTGACATTTTTTAATTTCTTTCAGAGCATAGCTGAAATTAATATGTTGAATGCATTCTGACAGTGGAGTTGTTAAATGGAATGGATGGGGGAGAGCCCTGGTTTAAGGTCCATCCCTCAAGCTATCCTCGCCAAAGCCATGGCTGGAATCTGCTGCCCATGTTCACACTTTGTTCCTCAGATGGTGTTGCTTTATTTATTGATGCTCTCAGTGAGGAGAGTAGGCTTGGGGAACAGACCAAGGGCGGCACGATTACTGAGCTTTAAATAACTCCTCGAGATATCCTAAATAAATTCAGAAACAGGCCATTAGTCCAGACAGTCTGCACTGGTGTTGAGGCTTTTCGTTGTTTATTTCTTTCTGTTTCACAACGAGGGAGCTGCAGGCAAGGCCAGTATTTACGGCCCAATGCTGATTGTCCCTAGAAGGAGATGGCGAACCACTGTCTTGGCCAGTTGCAGGACTTCAGTGAGGGCACTCTTGTAGGATTTAGAACCCGTGTCCATGCCAAAGGAATGGAATGCTTTCAAGTTTGTGACTTTAGTTTAGTTTAGTTTAGTTTAGAGATACAGTGTAGAACCAGGTCCTTCAGCCCACCCAACCCACGCTGACCAGCAATCAACCACACACATTCTATGTTCCACATTGGAGACAATTTACAGAGGGCCAATTAACCTACAAATCAGCACGTCGTGGGGATGTGGGAGGAAACCGGATTCCCTGGAGGAAACCCACGCAGTCACAGGGAAAACATTCAAACTCTGGACAGACAGCACGCGTAGTCAGGATTAAACCCGGGTCTCTGATGCTGTGAGGCAGCAACTCTACCGCTGCGCCACCATTCTGCCCCTTGTCGAGGAGCCCATGCATCTACTGCCATGGTTAATTTTGGTGGTGGCTATGGCAACTTTGGGAGATGGTGTTGGGTACCCTGCACCCACTGTGCACGAGAGGGGAGGCAATGCAGCTTGGTGAGTGGCGGGGGGGGGGGGATGGAACACTGCTCCATCTTGCATGGATTTGAGTTTGTTGAGTGCTGTTGGAGCTGTACCCATTTAAGTACGGTGAGATCATAGAATCATAGAATCATAGAAATTAGGTGCAGGAGTAGGTCATTCGGCACTTCGAGCCTGCATCGCCATTTAATATGATCATGGCTGATCATCCAACTCAGTACCTGCCTTCTCTCCATATCCCCTGGTCCCTTTAGCCACAAGGGCCACATCTAACTCCCTCTTAAATATGGCTAATGAACTGGCCTCAACTACTTTCTGTGGCAGAGAATTCCAGAGACTCACCACTCTCTGTGTGGAAAATGATCTTCTCATCTTGGTCCTAAAAGACTTCCCCCTTATCCTTAAACTGTGATCCCTTGTTCTGAAGTTCCCCAACATCGGGAACAATCTTCCTGCATCTAGCCTGTCCAACCCCTTAAGAATTTTGTAAGTCTCTATAAGATCCCCCCTCAATCTTCTAAATTCCAGCGAGTACAAGCCGAGTCTATCCAGTCTTTCTTCATATGGAAGTCGTGCCAACCTAGGAATCAGTCTGGTGAACCTTCTCTGTACCCCCTCTATGGCAAGAATGTCTTTCCTGAGATTAGGAGACCAAAACTGCACACAATACTCCAGGTGTGGCCTCACCAAGACCCTGTACAACTGCAGTAGAACCTCCCTGCTCTTGTACTCAAATCCTTTTGCTATGAATGCCAACATACCATTTCCATTCTTCACAGCCTGCTGCACCTGCATGCCTACTTTCAATGACTGGTGTACACTGACACCCAGGTCTCGTTGCATCTCCCCTTTTCCTAATCGGCCACCGTTCAGATAATAGTCTACCCTCCTGTTTTTGCCACCAAAGTGGATAACCTCACATTTATCCACATTATACTGCATCTGCCAAACATTTGCCCACTCACCCAACCTATCCAAGTCACCTTGCAGCCTCCTAGCATCCTCCTTACACCTAACACTGCCTCCCAGCTTAGTGTCATCCGCAAACTTGGAGATGTTGCATTCAATTCCCTCATCCAGATCATTAATATATATTGTAACTAGCTGGGGTCCCAGCACTGGTCCTTGTGGACCCCACTAGTCACTGCCTGCCATTGTGAAAATGACCCATTTACTCCTACTCTTTGCTTCCTGTCTGCCAGCCAGTTCTCTATCCACATCAGCACTGAACCCCAATACCGTGTGCTTTAAGTTTGATGAGATTGTTCCATCGCGCTCCTGACGTGCTATGTGGAGGGTGGAATAGCTCTGGGTTTCTGGAAGAAAGGCAGGTGCCATGGGATAGGCAGATTCTGCCTGTATTTATATGGCTGGTGCAGTTGAGTGATGAACACTGGTGAGCTGACAACCATGCACAGAGAAGACAATAATGGTAATGCCATTGAAGGAATTGCCTTCTCTCTTATTGCACTGTAGGGAACAAAAGTCACCAGCCCCCGATAGCTGGGTGCTGACTGGGTCTTACTGACTTCCCTTGCTGAATAGCCCTGAGTCAGTGGCTGTGATGTACTCTTGTGTCGCTATCTAGTTATCTTACACGCACTGAATGCAGGAGCGTAGCCCAACGCTGTCCCTCTGGTCACCCAGCACACACCGAATCAGACCTTACTACAGCTGTGGCCTTGCAGTGGAAGAGGCATTTCCCTACAAGAGTTATCCAGGTGCAGTAGAGACAGCGATACTGAGGGGAGGTGAGCTTTACACCACCATAGATCCGTTGTCTCATCTTGCTGTGATCACCAACTCCTTCAAACCCCGCTCTTAATCTCTTCTATAAACACCAGCATCGCAACTGCTGCATGCCAGTCCTTGAAACGCCGAACAATGATATGGCCGTGTTAAAATGCCCCGATAGACACAGAGTGCTGGAGTAACTCAGCGGGTCAGGCAGCATCTGTGGAGAACATGGATAGGTGACGTTTCACAGAGTGCTGGAGTAACTCAGCGGGTCAGGCAGCATCTGTGGGGAACATGGATAGGTGACGTTTCACAGAGTGCTGGAGCAACTCAGCGGTCACAGCATCTGTGGGGAACATGGATAGGTGACGTTTCACAGAGTGCTGGAGTAACTCAGCGGGTCAGGCAGCATCTGTGGAGAACATGGATAGGTGACGTTTCACAGAGTGCTGGAGTAACTCAGCGGGTCAGGCAGCATCTGTGGAGAACATGGATAGGTGACGTTTCACAGAGTGCTGGAGTAACTCAGCGGGTAAGGCAGCATCTGTGGAGAACATGGATAGGTGACGTTTCACAGAGTGCTGGAGTAACTCAGCGGGTCAGGCAGCATCTGTGGAGAACATGGATAGGTGACGTTTCACAGAGTGCTGGAGTAACTCAGCGGGTCAGGCAACATCTGTGGAGAACATGGATAGGTGACGTTTCACAGAGTGCTGAAGAACTCAGGGTCAGGCAGCATCTGTGGAGAACATGGATAGGTGACGTTCACAGAGTGCTGGAGTAACTCAGCGGGTCAGGCAGCATCTGTGGGGAACATGGGGTGACGTTTCACAGAGTGCTGGAGTAACTCAGCGGGTCAGGCAGCATCTGTGGGGAACATGGATGGGTGACGTTTCAGGTCGACAAGCGTTCTTCAGATGAAATGCCATTGAAAGATAGAAAGAAATTGCAGGTCTGATGATGTCATCAACCTGAAACGTACTCAGCTTCTTTCTTCATAAGCGCTGCCTGACGAGCTGAGTATTCCCGGCATTTCCTGCTGCGTATCAGCTCTCGTGAACCAACAATGTTTTGCTGTCGAGTGTTACTGTCGGCTTTGCACAGCTACAAAACCACCCCACCCTCAGTCCCCAATCCATACTTGGTCCATCCCCGGCCCACCCTCGGTCCACACCCGGTCCACACCCGGTCCACACCTGGTCCATTTATGGTCCATACCTGGTCCACACCTGGTCCAAATCCAGTCCACACCCGGTCCACACCCGGTCCACACTCCGGTCCACATCCCCGTCCACACCCACCGGTCCACACCCGGTCCACACACCCGGTCCACATCCTGGTCCATTTATCCACACCCCGGTCCACACCCGGTCCACATCCCCGTCCACACCCGGTCCACACCCGGTCCACACCCGGTCCACACCCGGTCCACACCCGGTCCACACCCGGTCCACACCCGGTCCACACCCCACTCCACCGACCATTGAGTAAGTCAGACGATATGCACTTCAAAACAGAAGTGTTACTGCGCACATATAAATGTACCATTCGACACAGAGACCACGGGGGAGCTCCAGCATGGAGACTACGGGGGGGGTGGGGGAGGTCTGTCATGGAGACCACAGGGGGGGACCATGGAGGAGCTCCACGCTGAGACCACGAGGGGCTCCACACTGAGACCACAAGGGGAGCTCTGTCCACAAGAGACCACAAGGGTATCTATCAGTGGGCTTAAAGAATTGGTTATGCAAGTGTGTGTTTACGTTAGTCGCCTATTGCGTGAAGCGGGAAGTGTCTGCAGCCATCTGGTCATGAAGCTAGAACAGAATGCACCGTGTTGCTTCCTGCCTGGTTTGAATGATCACTGACAGTCACTATGTAAATATTGACGCAGTTTATACAAGGCCGGTGGAACCACAAAAAGCACTACTTTATGGAATACATTTATGCCCTACAGCATCATCCTTGTCAGCACTTCAGTCACTGCAAAACTAATCAAAAAAGTGCGTAAGAGTATTTAAATAATAATTGTGATAGTTGTCTGGCTGTACACTGCTCAACAAAAGTGTTTACAATGTGTACCATGAGAGATAAAGCTACACATCACTATCGCCATTAATAGCCAGCTTACTTATGGAAATCTACATTCCTGCCAGTAACTTTTATTTGGTAACTTACCTGTAAATCTCAATAAGGAGACACTTTTCTTATAAAAGTGTTGAAAAGAGCAGCTTTGTGTCTCAACTGTTGCAGTTATAGCACAAACATTGCTTTTAAAACTGCTTCAAACACAAAACCAAACTTGGGCAACCAGGAATTTGAGCATCACCAGAGTAAACATCGCTCTTCCAATTTGACTGAAGGACAGGAGGAGGAGGTAGCAGATTTGATGATGAAATCCCTTGTTTCAATTCCCCCTCGTTAGGTGAGATCAGGTCACCATGCTGAGTGCCACGTAACGAGGAGTCTCCACAGACTAAAATAAAGCACACAATTATACAATAGGTACTGCTATCAAAGCCAGTGGAGGTAAGAGTAATTATGGTTTTGTCATTAACATTTACTTTTAATGGAAAAACACCCCTATTCTCACAGTGATAATTGTGGCCTTTAAGTATTACACGGATAGAGAATTTGTCTTGCGCTCGGGTAATGTTGTGTGGTAATTAGCATGTACATCAGATCACCATGGACTACAGCGTAACTGTGGCTAATAACTGCCTATCAACCACATCAACAAGCCATGTTTTCTAATGCTAGCAGCAGAAGCCTGCGCAGAGAAATATCCTGCTGTGTGGGACTTTGTGAACATTCTGCCAGGCTTATCAGAAAATGAGTTATTACTAAACTTTATACAATTTTGAAGTTATTGTGCACAAACAGTATTTTATTGCATATTGAGTGCTGTTATTGTTTCATCCCTGGAGCTATAAAGCTCCCGGCCATAAAACACCAGAATAAAGGTCCTTGTAATTGTATGAACTGAAACAGTCTATGTTCCAGATTTGTGGAGAGAGGTGTATAATCATTGAGTTATCCTAAAGATTCTGCAGTGTGTTTGCTAGCGGTTAATGCAGCTTTGTTCTTTCTGTGGGATGGATGGCATGGTTTCCAGCATGCTACCTGCTGTGTAAAACATGCCAGAGCAGGTGCCTGGAGCAGGTGCCCAACCACGGCACACTTCCATTGAGATCAAAAGAAAACCTCCAGCAACTGCGGCAGCGTAGTTAACATCCAGAAGCCAGCGTTTACCACCGAGGACCAGGGGTGTTAGTGGGGTGGAAGCCTCATCTCCACATTGTATCTCCACACCTTGTCCCCTCAACCAATTACTCATAAGCCAGCTGCTTTGCTTTTCTTCTCAGTGTGATCAGTGAAGCAGGGCTAGCAGTGGCGATGAGCTGGATCAATATATCACGGTCAGCGTGTTATGCGATGGAAGCGGCAATCTATGGCACCGAAAGCGAGGGGCAATGAGGGATGATGGGACAGGGGGCAGGCACGTCCATGGGCATCGATCATTTGGTTTGAAAACCAATTTGAAGACTTGCAAACTAACAAAAGGAAGAAAAACCTGTCAGTTTCTCTCATGTAACCCCCCTCGTGTGACCCACCCTCACGTGACCCACCCTCATGTAACCCCCCTCATGTGACCCCCCTCACGTGACCCCCCCTCATGTAACCCCCCTCATGTAACCCCCCTCATGTACCCCCCTCGTGTGACCCACCCTCACGTGACCCACCCTCATGTGACCCACCCTCATGTGACCCACCCTCACGTGACCCCCCTCATGTAACCACCCTCATGTGACCCACCCTCACGTGACCCACCCTCATGTAACCACCCTCATGTGACCCACCCTCACGTGACCCCCTCATGTAACCACCCTCATGTGACCCACCCTCACGTGACCCACCCTCATGTAACCACCCTCGTCGTGACCCACCCTCACGTGACCCACCCTCATGTGACCCCCTCATGTAACCCCCCTCGTGTGACCCACCCTCACGTGACCCACCCACACTGTCTGCCGTTTCCATCCTCTAGAAACATAACGCATACCTGCGTCGCAGAAACACCACCTGAGCTACCCATCGTTTTGGGTGGATTCAGGCCGCTGCCTGAGCCCTTGTCATGGACCCCACTTTCACTGTGGTGGTAAACGTTACACTTCATTCACTGGCCCAAACTGAATGATCAGTGAATGCAATTGGTGGCCAATGGAAGTCACAAATGTTCTTAAGCCACAGAGTGCTGGAGTAACTCAGCGGGTCAGGCAGCATCTGTGGAGAACATGGATAGGTGACGTTTCACAGAGTGCTGGAGTAACTCAGCGGGTCAGGCAGCATCTGTGGAGAACATGGATAGGTGATGTTTTGGGTCGGGACCCTTCTTCAGATTGAGTTACTCCAGCACTTTGTCTTTTTTTGTAAACCAGCATACACAGTTCCTTGTTTCTATACCACTAAGTTTTTACGCAGGCTGTTGACACCCTACTCGAGTGAGCATATTTGCTGACAGAGATAGCAGAAGAGACACACTTTCAGCGGTTGTAGGAGACCTGGCGGTGCAGGTGTGAAGTTCGACAACAACTCATAAGAACAAGAGAATATTGTTCAGCCCTTCAGTCCTTTCCACCATACAAGTAGATCATCACTACCCTGGAACACAACTAGTTTTACCCTCCTTTACATCATACTCCTCATAGTTTGGAATGGAGTACTGATTGTGGATGATTTCCCATGATCACGTGAATGGCGTTGCTGGTTGGGAGGGCCGGATGGCCTACTCCTGCACCTATTGCCTGTCTATTGACCTAGTTGCAAGTGCACTTTGAGGGAGAGAGTTTGTGACAAGCATGTCTCCACAGATTACTGTATCACACCTCTCATTTGTCACAGAACCTTATACAGCATAAACAATTGACTTCAACGAGCAGAAGATATGAATTAAAGTATGGACGGTATTAAAGTACTCGATAAGCTCCCCTCTGAGGAAAGATTTAAGGGAAACTGGATGTTCTTCTTCTCCAAAAATTATAAATGAAGAAGAAATGTTTGGAGATAAATTTGAGTTTGAGCAAACAAAGAGAGAATGTGTAAAATGGAACCATCGTAATGCAGAAAATATGGCAGACATTGGTGTTCAGAGCATGCTCCACAAAGCAACAACTGGCAAAGATAACACCCACGTGGGCATTGTTTGTTCAGCTGTCCTTTGAAAGCCTTTGCTCATTTTCATTCCATTGGCTGGAGGAGTTTACATTAACGTGCTTTACTGCACTGTGTTCCCAAGTCAAACGATTCCCTTCACCTGTAAAGGTGTGGACGATCATTACCACAGAGGGGTCATGATGTCATGAGTGATAGGAGCAGAATTAGGCTGTTTGGCCCGTCATGTCTACTCTGCCATTCAATCATGGGGGTCGGGGGTGGGGTTGGTTGTAGACAATGTGAGTTTGACTTAGAGATGATCATCTAGCATAGTAGCCATTGAGAGCCGTGGTGAAATAGAGGGTGTAGACTGAACTAATAATGTGGTGGTGGGATTGTGGATCTAAAGGCTTGTGACCAGCCCCATGGTGGTGGGAGCGTCCACCGTTAATGAAACACAAATCTGGCATCAGTAACTGTGACCACAATGTGACTGATTTGTCATCAAAACTCATCATATCCATGAAGCTAGACAAAAATGCTGGGGAAACTCAGCGGGTAAGGCAGCATCTATGGAGCGAAGGAAACCAGCGATGTTTCGGGTCGAGACCCTTCTTCAGACCTTCGATTTTCCAGCATCTGCAGTTCTTTCTTACACATATCCATGAACGTTCTTTAAGAAATCAATGTGCTATTTGGTCGTCTGCCGCTGCAGGACCACTGCAAGCAGGTTAACACCTAACTGCCCTCTGAAATGGATACACAGGCCTCTCTCTCCACAGGTACCGTGTAGGAAGCAACTGCAGATGCTGGTTTAAACCAAAGATAGACACACAATGCTGGAGTAACTCAACGGGGCAGGCAGCATCTCTGGAGAGAAGGATTGGCTGACATTTCGGGTCGAGACCCTTCTTCAGTCTGAAGAAAGATCTCGACCCGAAACAACACCCATTCCTTGTCTCCAGAGATGCTGCCTGTCCTGCTGAGTTACTCCAGCATTTTGTGTCTATCTACAGGTACTCCCTGATATGTGGCAGTAAGAATAGTAACAACTTCCAATTACACAATGCTCAATATTCAATGGAACAAACCGCACTGCAAACAAGGGTAGACAAAAATGCTGGAGAAACCCAGCGGGTGCAGCAGCATCTATGGAGCGAAGCAAATAGGCGATGTTTCGGGCCGAAACCCTTCTTCAGACTGTAAACAAAAGTTGACTGCAGGTCATCTGAGACAATATTGGGGTCAATGACAAAACGCTTACATGAAGGTGTGGCTCTCCTTGTTGGGGAAGATTTCTTTAACGTGATGTAGTGATTCAACTCCTTCTGCTGGTTGGGCGGTGGCTTAGAATAGGATGGTTCTCCCAGTGTGGCAGGAAATTTCAACCAGGGCATTGTGAATCTCAGTCAGGACCTCCTCATCCATGTCCTCAGTTGTCCCTTCCTCCCACACTAGGTGTGGCAATGGTTCGATAGTGGCTCAGTACCACTGGGACTCACGTGCAGTGCTGCCCTTCTCAATGATGTGTGCTCTTACCCTGTAAACCAGAACAGAAATGCACACTTTTGTCAAGTTCACTAGAAAGGTGAAGAGTGTGATTTTACAAGAATACAAGAGGAAGGTTTGTAACAATAGAATCTGGGGTGGGAGCCGTTGCTATAAGCCCGCACTCGCCTCAGATGAGCACTGCGCCACCATAAACCAGCACAGTGGCATGAGTTACTTTCTGCAATAAAATGAAATGAAAAATGTCAGGCTTTCCATTGTCATTGAAGATATTTGTCCTTTTCCACGTAGACCTAATTTAAGGATTGGCCATTAGTTTAGTGGAATGGAGCAGAGAATTGTGCAAAATCCAAGCTGCAAGAAATGTAAATGGAAACACACCTTGTTTTAATTAATTCCATTAGAAAACAATGAAACTCACGAACAAAATCTACTATATGTATCTCAATAATAAGTGTAAGGCAGATGAAGACATTTAAAAGTATGTACTAAGCAATGTATAGACAGTATTGCTCCCAAGAGTCCTTATAGCCTTACACCTTCTTTATAGGAAAAGCTGAATAGGTAAATGGGTTACATCAGCGGCAGAAATCAATGTGTATACTCTGTTCTCAGCCACAGAGGAGCTTGTCGAACCCATTTTATCATAGCTCTAGGAGTTGTATTGATCTGACTGTTAACTACTCTAAGGTGGCTAACAATCCAATGAAGATGCGTCCATATGTCCATCCTCAAACAGTCTGCTCTCAAAAGCCCTTTCAGAACATGTGATTGCATGTTAAATTACTTTTGTGTCTACTTGATCAGACCTGACTACTCTGGGGCCTAAATGCTATTAATTACTGGCGGGTTCAGCACTAATATAGTTACATGATGTTAAAGTGCAGAATGGATATGCCATTGTTAAATGCATGAATTTACAAACCGACGTGTGCCTCGAATACCAAATGCAATGTGCTGTTTCCTGAGATACTTTCTTTTATTTATATATTCTTCTCGCATTCATGTGATATGCAAATGACTGTCCCTGCTCAGACCTAGCCATACTTGAAATAAAAGTGTCCATGAATTAAAGTTGGTGGGTAATCGGCCCATCTAAATCACTCCTCATGTAGGGAAGTCACTGATGGGGGAAGGGGAGGGGGGGGTGTTGATGGCAGCGGAGGGAATAACATTCGGTCAGCTTTAAAGGGGGCATGATGGTCAGTGCAATTCCGATGGGCTGAAGGGGTAGTTTCCCAGTGTGTGACCCTCTAACTCTGTCAACCACTTTCTAAACATCCACACCAACAATCACATGAAATTGTATGTCTGTGTCTTGTTTGGTCAAAGCAGTTATGATCACATGCATTTTAATACAAACGTGCTCATCCACGTGACCAGTTTTATTTCTGTTACCATTGACATGTATTACAATCCTGTTACAGAAGGAGCTTTAAATATCTTCACATTACCTGGGCTAGAGAAACAGAACGAGTCCCATTCCTGTGATGTGTAGGAAGGAACTGCAGATGCTGGTATAAATCGAAGACAGACACGCAATGATGGAGTAACTCAGCAGGTCAGGCAGCACCTCTGGAGGGAAGGAAAGGGTGACGTTTTGGGTCGAGACCCTTCTTCAGGCTGAAGGCAGTCAGTTTGAAGAAGGGTCCCGACCGAAAAGTCACCCATTCCTTCCCTCCAGAGATGCTGCCTGACCCGTGGAGTTACTCCAGCTTTTTGTGTCAATCTCTGGCTTGATTGGATTCATTATGAGCATATTAAAACTAAACCTAAACTATATTAGCTTGTGCTTGAAGCTTTTAAGTCCATTTCTGAAGCAAAATGGTTTAACTGGTCACAACTTGTGTGCATCGCTCACCATTCCAAAGCACACCAGACTGCACATGCTGCAATGTTGAGCAAAACACACAGTGATGGAGGAACTCAGCAGGTCACTCAACTCCAACCAGTCTGTAGATGGGTCCCGACTTGAAACAACATCTGTCTGTCCATCCCCCTCCCCCTCACCCTCCCCAGATGCTGCCTGACCCGCTGAGCTCCTCCAACACTGTGTTCTGCACCAAACTTAACTTCTCTTACAATGATCTTTCTTGCCAACTGCTGGTCAGGCAGCTGGTAAAGTGAGTAAAACAGGGTTGGGCAGGGGGCTCAGAATGGAGCAGTGCTGGTATGCTGGGGCATGGAAGGCTGACTGGGACTATAATGGTAAGAAAGGCACATGTGAAGATAATGTGTGTGTGCGCGTGTGTGTGCGTGTGTGTATGTGTGTGTGTGTATGTGTGTGTGTGTATGCGTGTGTGTATGTATGTATGCATGTGTGCACGAGTGCATGCGTGTGTGTATGTATGTGTGCACGTGTGTGCGTGTTTGTATGTGTGCACGTGTGCATGTGTGCGTGTATGTATGTGTGCACGTGTGTGTGTATGTATGTGTGTATGTATGTGTGTGTGTATGTGTGTGTGTATGTGTGTGTATGTGTGTGTGTGCATGTGTGCGTGTATGTATGTGTGCACGTGTGTATGTATGTGTGTGTGTATGTGTGTGTGTGTGCACGTGTGCATGTGTGCGTGCATGTGTGCGTGTATGTGTGTGTGTGTATGTGCGCATGTGTGCATGTTAACAAGCACTGGGACAGTCTGGGACAGTTCAGGGTGATGGAGTTTGCAAGGGCAAGTTGCTGGTGCGCAGAATGCGAGAGGCTGTGCAGGAATCCACTGGAATGCTCGATGTTACAGGTGACAATGGCAACTTCAGGCTTCCCTGCTCCCTCACTGATCCTAGCATCCAATGGTGCAGCTCGTCAAGTGAAGGATGCTGCATGTGACATAGACACAAATCTGCACCTTTATGTTATACATTTGCACACTGATATCTTGGCAATATCTGCTGACTGACAGGATCCATTAACAAAAGATGTATACACATATCAACATGAGGTAGGCACGTTAATAAATGTTGTTCAGGATGCTTTGAATCAGATAAAGGTACTTGGGGATATTAAAGAAGGGAGGATTACTTGCAAGTCAGTGCTACAGGCAACTCGCTGATGAAGGTGGAAGCCACTTTAATGTTGACGAGGCCATAAACCTCTGAACTGTGGCCTAAGGAAACAGAGGCAGTACTGCTCATTTAAAGCTGGGAACAGGGGATATAAACCACCCAGAATCCACAGCACTGCCTTTCCACAACTACCAGAGAAAAATATAATCAAAGACTGAAAATAGTGGCCACATCTTAGCTTTGGCATTATGAGCAAGAAATATCTCAATACACTCTTCATTTCAAACAAATCAACACATTCTACATGTTAGTTGGTTTACAATATTTCATATCCTTGCAACAGGGAAAGTGTGGAACTGTGATGATCAAGTGTTTGACCTGCGTGTGGTAAATTACAGTGACTGTGAATATGAACAAATACACAGTTTGGAAAAGCCTCCCACTCATTGATATGGATGAAAATATGGTCTCATGGCATCATTGCATTCAACATAATGTCACTATCACCTCAGTGTTATGATTCAGTTCTTGCAGTGAAGACAAATGTAGCCGTAACCGTTACTGGTCAGTGTTATGCATAAAATTGCTCACAAACTCAAATATACACACACTGCAAACTTAGGTTTATGCATGTTTTGTATACAATTTTTCATTCCTCTGTGGATCACTCTTCAACAAAGGACATTTCAGGGATATTTCTCTTTCCAACTTGTTCATTCAAGCATCTGTCACCTGGCCTTGTGGTGGTATTCTGCATGTACAGCGTTTATGGATTGTGATCATTGTAGCTTCTAATGGACGCGGCAGCAGAACTGTTGGGCAAACTCACCCAAATGTTCTCTTGCTTGACAAATAACTTGCATATTTCAGAATGAGCCCTGAAACATTGAAATAACTTCAAATGCTAATTCTGTTGTTCCATGATCAGCTGATGTAGGAAGCCAGTGCAAATCCAACCATACCGACGTGCTTTCTAGGGATGAAGGATCGCTGTTGTGTTGGAGACTCGATTCCCAGGCAGAGGTTGGTGAACCTGACTCCCAGTCCTCATCATCATCGGAGCATGTCACCTGACCAGTGGTGGCCTTCTAGACCATGCTACTGAGGAAGAGCTTCTTTGCCAGTGGAGTGCCCCATCACATTGGAGGAAGCACACATCCTCACACCAATGGCTTGAGCAGTAGTGGACCAACGGAGGCTTGAGTGGTCTCATCTTTCCCAGTCTAGAAGGGCATGTCTGGAGATTAAGATCATAAAGTTTAATAATAAATAGCAAATGACCACTGGGATGATTTCCGCTCAGTTCGCAATAACCAACCTGATCTCCCGGTGGCTCAGCACTTCAACTCCCCCTCCCATTCCGAATCCGACCTTTCTGTCCTGGGCCTCCTCCATGGCCAGAGTGAGTCCCACCGCAAATTGGAGGAGCAGCACCTCATATTTCGCTTGGGTAGTTTACACTCCAGCGGTATGAACATTGACTTCTCCAATTTCAGGTAGTCCCTGCTTTCTCCCTCCTTGCCCTTCCCTTCCCAGCTCTCCAACAGCCCACTGTCTGCACTTCTTCCTTTCTTCTTCCCGCACACCTACCCCCACATCAGTTTGAAGAAGGGTCTCGACCCGAAACGTCACCTATTCCATAGATGCTGCCTCACCCGCTGAGTTCTCCAGCATTTTTGTCTGGTTGTTTTCCCGGTGGTTGCATCTTCATCACAGCCACTGTTCATCTAGCTGCCCAGAGTCAGAGCTGAGAGAGTGGACATCAAGGCTGTTTATCACCAATGGGAATTTTTGAGAATCTCAATGTTGCTATCCAAACACTGAGACATTTGAAATGTACTTTAAAAGAAAATATCAGCACAGCAAAGTGGGTTGTAGAGCAAATAAAAATGAAATTATATTTGAAGACAAACGTTTGGGACTGTCAATAAATTTGAAAATGTTATCAAAGATCATTGAGGCTTGTCAGCTCTCATGATACCTCAGTAACACGTTACAGCTGAGCTTCTGTAATGTGGCTTAAAGTAAACTCGGATTAACTCTCGCTCAGATTCCTTTCATGGGACTAAATGAAAGGCTGTACTTCCTTCCTGCGCATCGTGACTGATGGTTCATTACCTAGAGAATTTCTTCTGTTTGAAATCACAACCATGTCCTTTATGTTCAAGTATAGGAAGGAACTGCGGATGCTGCTTTAAACCAAAGATAGACACAAATATTTGTGTACGTTGATAGTGGATAGATACACGTTGTCATCAACTGGTGACCCACAACCCATGAGGTAGTTCTTGCTTCACACTGGTTGGTCATTAATTATGCCTCAGCGGGACAGGCAGTGTCTTTGGAGAGGAGGAATGGGTGACGTTTCGTGTCGAGACCCTTCTTCAGACTGAGGGAGAGCTTCTTTCAGTCTGAAGAAGGGTCGCGACCCAGAACATCACCCGTTCCTTCTCTCCTTTATGTTCATGTTTACAGTACCACTACAGACAGCATGTAAAGTTCCAGTCTCCCAGCTGGGAGTAACGGGCAGGGACTCACTCCTGTGTTACGTAGAGCTTGCTCCATAGTCACACTCCCAGGACAGACACTACTTTCAGAAGCCCACAAAAATGCTCACATATATTTAAGCTTATTAAGGAATTAAATTACAATTTTTAACTGAATTAATAATAATATTGCTCTAAATTTAGCTCAGGTATTCTTTCCACAAGGAACAAAGCAGTTCCCTCTCCCTGTTGTGGAGTCTTTTACATTCTGAACCTACTGCAGTGATGTGTTAAACCACACTGGACAGTCTCCTACAGAACCCGTCTCACCCTACAACTACAGTACAAAAGCTACCAATACAAAGCTTTCAAACTGGGTCACAACTTTCAAAGTGATTGTTTAACTTTAGATCTCTTTTACCTGATGCAAGGCTTCTGACAGAGCCCTGAGCAAATTAAATTGACACAAAGAGAAGGGATAACAATCAAAGCTTGATTTAATACAGGTGTTTAGATTTACAAGCTGCCACAAGTGCCTGGGCTGTGACAGCTGTTGATTTTATCATTAATACAAAGCTATTATAGACTCTGTAGTCTTGGGACTCTGCAGTCTTCCTGTTAGCAACATCTCCATGGCTGATAACATTTGGCTGAACTTTCAGATCTTAACCTCCCTGCTGACGTTTATGGTCAAACCAGTCTAAAATGATCAGAGGAAAAGGCGCACAGCGCGAAGACAACTAAAATAATATTGACTATACTGTTCACGACTATTAGGAAGAAAGAGCAAGGAAGGGGAGAGCTGTGTAGCCTGACAGGCTTCAAGATAATCAGGCAGAAAGTAAGTCAACTCATCCTTCTCCAGCAAGACCAGTCTGCTGAGCACTGCATCTTATTGTACAAAGGAGGAAAATAAAAACAGCACTATTAACACTCTTAATTCTCTGCTTTTATCTATTTTGTCATCAGGTGTTATCAATTTACATAAAAAGAAAGTAATAAAAAATCTGCATGTTCAAGGATTAAATTTAATGTTTGTTGTCAGGCTGAAAAGAAGCAATGATGGAAGAGCATTTTGAATTACATCCTGCCCCACTTGCCTTCCCTTTGGTTCCAAAGCATACAACCTGCAACATACAAAGCTGGCTGCTGCTGTCCAAAAATATCCTCCTTGCCCAGTAAAGCCACTCAGTCTCACTGAAAACATGGAGAAATTCTATCATGAGCTGGGAAGTGCCAGGTTCGCTGCAAGCTGCTGCCATTTAACTGGACAAGGGTAATGGCCGGCAGACGGTGTGAGCAAGGAAGAACTCAGTGTGCTGTCCACACATCCGTGGGGTTGTGTTCCAATGCCAGACTCCTCAGGCAAGGCCCAGAGTAGGAAGTACAAACCCACTCATTCAAAGCACATTAGATTCTATTCTAATGCTTTGATTCTAGTCAGAGAATCATACAGCACAGAAACAGGCCCTTCGGCCCACCATGGCCATGCCGTCCATCTGTGCTAATCTCATTTACCAGAGATTAAATACAATGGATAACACTGGAACAGCAAGGACATTGAATTATAAAACTAACATTATTACTGGTAGCTGATGTTTGATGGCTGCTGCATCAAGTTTTAGGAGCAAGAGTTTTAGGAACATATTAAACATTATGGGGCAAAATTTGCTGCAGAAAGGATTGATGACTGAATGATGCATAGTTAATGACCAACTAGTGTGGAGCAAGAGGTACCTCATGAGTTGTGAGTCACCAATTGATGACAACCCAGCACACTGATGCAATTATAAATTATCAGCGCCTCTACTTCCTGAGAAGATTACGGAGATTTGGTATGTCAAAGAGGATTCTCTTGAACTTCTACAGGTGCACAGTAGAGAATATGCTGACTGGTTGCATCGTGGCCTGGTTCGGCAACTTGAATGTCCAGGAGTGGAAAAGACTGCAAAATGTTATGACCACTGCCCAGTCCATCACCGGCTCTGACCTCCCCACCATCAAAGGGATCCATCGGAGTCGCTGCCTCAAAAAGGCAGCCAACATCATCAAGGACCCACCCCATCCTGGCCACACACTCATTTCACCGTTGCCATCGGGAAGAAGGTACAGGAGCCTGAAAACTGTAACGTCCAGGTTCAGGAGCAGCTTCTTCCCTGCAGCCATCAGGCTATTAAACACCACAACAAATAAGCTCTGAACTACAACAGACTATTATTATTATTATTGCACTATATTTGTTATTTATTGAGTATGTGTGAATGTATATATATATACACGCACACTGAACTTTTTCTTCCCGTTATGTTCTATGTTTACATATTCTGTTGTGCTGCAGCAAGCAAGAATTTCATTGTCCTATCTGGGACACATGACAATAAAACACTCTTGAGTCCACTATCAACTTGAACATAAATATTATTTCTGGCATAGTGGCGTTTAAGTGTTTTTTGGATGGGCAGATGCATATGGCGAGGTATGGATCAAGTGAAGGCAGAGGAGATTAATTTAACTTGCCATCATGTTGGGCATGGATGGACATTGTGGGCCGAAGGGCCTGTTCCTGTGCTGTACTGTACTGTTCCATGTTCCATTATCCTTCTCGTAGCGTAAGAGAAATTCTGCAAGTTTCATGAAGTTGTTGTGTGTACACATTCATCGACCAATACATTCACAAGTAATTCATAGCACAAGTTTCTCTCATAATAATCATCAATGTGAAAATTAACTGAGAATGCTGGAGAACTGACCTACAGGCCGAACCAAACCGTGCTGGAAATACTCAATCATTTCGAAAATAGTCTGAAGATGTTCTCCACAGATGCTGCCTGACCCGCTGAATTACTCCAGCACTGTGAAACGTCACCTATCCATGTTCTCCACAGATGCTGCCTGACCCGCTGAGTTACTCCAGCACTCTGTGAAACGTCACCTATCCATGTTCTCCACAAATGCTGCCTGACCCGTTGAGTTACTCCAGCACTCTGTGAAACGTCACCTATCCATGTTCTCCACAGATGCTGCCTGACCCGCTGAGTTACTCCAGCACTCTGTGAAACGTCACCTATCCATGTTCTCCACAGATGCTGGCTGACCCGCTGAGTTACCAGGCCCGTACAAAGCTTTTCAAAAAGGGGGGTGGCATGATAGGATTACAAACATTTTATGTGAAATAATCTGCACGCAGCGCACATCATGAGGGCGAAGCTCAAAGTCCCTTGCAGCCAGTGTCCAGGGCCCTTAAGCGGGCCCTGGAAGCTCTAGTGTTTTATATGCTCTCTAGTGCATTCTCAGCCTTATTTTGGAGCATTTTTGCACCAAATTTATGACCAATATTTCAAAAATAATTTTGGTTGAGTCAAGAGTAACGAGTGGGTGGAATGGTTGGGGTCATTGTTGTATACATTTCTTAAATCAAGATTTGAAGTTGTCCTTGTTTTAATAATCAAGTTGTTCTGTTGTAAAATGTTATCTAAAATGGTATAAAGGAGCATACAATAACTGCAAATAAAAAACAGTTTTTGCAGGAAAGAAAACCTTTTTTTAGGAAATATTTTGTGTATTGATTTGATTGCTTGTTATTGTTCGATTGTGTTAGTGTGTGCAGTGCACCTTTAATGGTCATCCTAACCCAAAAACTTCACATCACATCAATTTCAACATGGAATAGTGATGTGAATACAACATTTAGTTCGACTTCAATTTCCATCATGAAAATTGAAGTCAAACTAATGGTGCATTTACATTACTATGATTGCTTTCAAACTAACCTATTTTACTGTCATACTATTACAACATATTGTAGTTCCATGATGACTCATAAACAAGATCACAAATCACATTTTGAATTCTCAAACATAATGTGGTTGTGAATAACTGCAGAGCTGCCAAGTTTCACTGAGCATTTCCCTATTTTGATGGTTGAAAATCAGTATTTTGTTGGGGAAATCCGTGTTTCTCACATAAATGCAATAGAACGTACTACACAGAAACTGGATTTTTGAAAATCAGTGTTTTCCATGCAACCTCGTGTATTCTCAAATATCAGTATGGAATACTGAAAATCAGGACTACTGAATTGTGAAACCATTTTTGAAATGTGAATTTATACTTCTTGATTTTGATTCAATCATATCCTTATAACTATAAAACTGATCTTGGATGTGTGTGCTTATGTATTTCTTTATTTGTTTGTGTCTTTTCACATCTTCTTGATGTTCGAACAGGAAATTTTTTACATATTCCGGTAGAGGCTTATCCCCTGGAGTCCGAAATCGGCTTACCTGAAAATGGTGTGCTTTATTTCTTGAGTTATTAATAAAAATGTTTACAAATCCGATCAAACTTTGAGATCAAAATGCCTGTTTTTCACTGATGACATGACAATGGATCTACCTGCCTGCCGTCTGCTCGCGCTGTGACTGACGTCAACTCCCACCCCTCCCTGCTCCCCCCATTGTTCAAACGTCACCCTGTCGACTGAAGACCAAAGATCATAGCTGAAGGCTGTGTCGGCCCAACCGGCACTCCTTTGGTCGACACTTGCTCGCCCGCCCGCCTGCTCACGCCTCTG
The DNA here is from genome assembly GCA_035221665.1 of Okamejei kenojei. Taxonomy (NCBI): domain Eukaryota; kingdom Metazoa; phylum Chordata; class Chondrichthyes; order Rajiformes; family Rajidae; genus Okamejei; species Okamejei kenojei. The sequence continues at coordinate 1,179,365 of CM069147.1, read as the reverse complement.
CTCGAGTCTCTCCCCCTCCCCTCTCTCTCCCTCCCCTCTCCCCCTCCCTCCTCACTCCCTCTCCCCCCCCCCTCTCTCCCCCTCCCCTCTCTCTCCCTCCCCTCTCCCCCTCCCTCCTCACTCCCTCTCCCCCCCCCCTCACTCTCTCCCCCTCCCCTCTCTCTCCCTCCCCCTCTCCCCTCCCTCCTCACTCCCTCTCCCCCCTCTCTCTCCCCCTCCCCTCTCTCTCCCTCCCCTCTCCCCCTCCCTCCTCACTCCCTCTCCCCCCCTCTCTCTCCCCCTCCCCTCTCTCTCCTCCCCTCTCCCCCCATCCCTTGGCTCGGCCCAGGCCTCCCCGCCCTCTCTCCCCCCTCTTCACCCTCTCTCTCCCCTATATCCCCCTCTCTCTCTCCCCTCTCCCCCTCCCTCTCTCCCTCTCTCTCCTCTCTCTCTCTCCCTCTCTCTCTCCCCCTCCCCACCTCCTCTCCCCCCCTCTCACCCACTCTCTCTCCCCCCTCTTCCCCTCTCTATCCCTCCCTCTCACCCCCCTTCTCAATCCCCTCTCTCCCCCACCTCTGCCCCCCCTCTCACCCCCCTTCTCTCTCCAACTTCTCTCTCCCCCCCTCTCCCCTCTCCCCCTTTCTACCCCCCCCACCTCTCTCTTCCCCCTCCCTCTTCCCCCTCTCTCTCCCCCTCTCTCTCCCCCTCTCTCTCTACCCTGCTCTGTCTGTCTCTGCCCCTCCATTTCTGTCCCTGCCCCTCTCTCTCTCCCCCAATATCCCTCTCCCTCTCTAGACACACCTGTGAGTTGGGGGCTATGCGTGAGTGGATAGGGCTGTGGATGGGGTAAAAGGAGCGAATGAATAATATTAATATATTATCAAAGTTAGTGTGTGTGTGGGGGGGTGGTTAGTTTGTGTGTGTGTGTGTGTGATGCCGAAGGCCATCCCCTCCTCCCCGGGCGTTGAGGGGACGGGAGCCAATGGGTCCTAATTGGTTGAGTCTGATCTTGGATGTGTGTGTGTTTGTTCATGTGTGTGTATTTGTTTGTGTATAGTCACATCTTCTTAAATAACGACGTGCTAACGGTAACATTTTTACATATTCCGGTAGAGATCTTTCCCCTGGAGTCCAAAATAGCCTTATCTGAAAACATCATGCTTTATTTCTCGAGTTATTAATGAAAATCTTTAAAAATCTGACAAACTTTGAAGTCTGCGCCGTCTTGCTCGTGCTGCAACTGTCGTCACCCCCCACCCCTCCCGCCCCCCCTCTTCACCCCCACCCCTCCCGCCCACCCCTTCTTGCACCCCCCCTTTTCACCCCCCCACCCCTCCCCCCACCCCTCCCCCCCTCTTCACCCCCCCACCCCTCCCCCCCCCTCCCCCCCTCTTCACCCCCCACCCCCCCTCTTCACCCCCCACCCCTCCTGCCCCCCTTCCCCCCCTTTCCCCCCCCCCACCCCTCCCTTCCCCCCCTTCACCCCCCCACCCCTCCCGCCCCCCCTCTTCACCCCCCACCCCTCCCGCCCCCCCTTCCCCCCCTTCCCCCCCCCATACCTCCCGCCCCCCCCCCTCTTCACCCCCCCCACCCCTCCCTCCCCCCCTCTTCTCCCCCCCACCCCTCCCTCCCCCCCTCTTCTCCCCCCCACCCCTCCCGCCTCCCCCCTCCCGCCCCCCCTCTTCACCCCCCACCCCTCCCGCCCCCCTTTTCCCCCCCCCCCTTCCCCCCCACCCCTCCCAGCCCCCCCTCTTCACCCCCCCACCCCTCCCTCCCCCCCTCTTCCCACCCTCTTCTCCCCCCCACCCCTCCCTCCTCATGTGGTTGACACCAGCTCCCCATGGCCCGCTGCCCGCTGCTCCCTCCTCTTCTCCCCCCCCCCGCAGATGCCACCCCAGCAACATCCCAGGGTGCACGTTACCATGCCAGCAGTGCCCCGAGAAGCAGCAGTGGGTCGTCCAAGCGGCGGGTTGGTGCAGCGTCGCACTCCGACCTCCGCTGCCGCTTCTCCCGAGCCTGCTCGGGCTTGGACAGTTTCTTCGAGCACTGCGGACTTGATCCCGAGGTGATCAGGAACCTGGCCAGGGAAATGTTTGCCGCCGGCGCCTCCTTCGAAATCCTTCCCTCAGGCTTTGCAGCGTGAGCTGCCCAGACTCGGAGAGTGAGCAGTCCCGATGTTTCTATAGCAGCAGCGATAGCGGCAGGCTGAGAGGCAGGGAGTATAGGGGTGGTGGCAGGTCTGTGGAGCACCAGACACCCAGGTTCGATCCCAACTACGGGTTGCTGTCTGTACAGAGTTTGTACGTTCTCCCCGTTTTCTCTGAGCTCTTCGGTTTCCTCCCACACTCCAAATACGTGCAGGTTTGTAGGGAAATTGGCTTGGTGTGCGGGATAGTGTTAATGTGCGGGCATCGGAATCCGGTGCAGACTCGGTGGGCCAAATGGCCTGTTTCCGCGCTGTATCTCTAAACTAAACTAAACTAAAATCTGAAAGAAAAATAGAAAAAGCTAGAAATACTCAGCAGTCACATATAATCTAGAGAAAGAGCGAGAGAGTGAAAGGGAAAGAGGAGAGAGGGAGAATGAATGTTTCAGTTGAAGGACCCTTCGTCAGACCAGAGAGACGGACTGCAGTGCTAGAACATGGTCGTAGATTGAAAGCCGCTGTAATCTCTTGCTCACCACAATCACAATTCTAGGGCCCTGTCTTCCAGCATGGAGCAAGGCTTGATGAAAGTCTTCTCTCCTGATAGCTATTAAAGTGGTAAGTGAAGTGAGCCAATTTATTAATGGCTGAATCCCTTGAATAAAACTGTCCATAATTCTGTACTAAATGATAATTTAGCAGCCTCGTTTAGAAAGATGTGTGAAAGAGAGACTGGAAATGTAAGACTAGTACAAAGGCTCTTGATGAAGTCATGTAAAAAACTATGTGCTCGGTGTCGAAATTGCTGAACCTAATCTGCACGGACAAAAATTAGATGCAAAATGTAAGAAAAACATTAAATCCTTACGAACTAGTACTCCTCATCTGAAAACTGCTTCAAAATATTATGAGAAATGATTATAAATCATTTGACATTTATCTTCCTATGTCCTATTCCAGCACCAATATCACAACTGCATGGAGAGTGACTTGCGAGCTTCTATCTAGACTTGAGACACAATATAACCAGACTGCCTCATTATAAAGGCACACACTTACTACAGGGGCTGAAATATTCCCATTACTATTTCACCCCATTCTTTATTATTGCCATTTTGTTTGCCTTTACAGAAGGCTCCAACCCATATCCATTTCATGTTAACTTTCTCCAACTAGTGAGTTTACTTCACACTGTCATTTGTCTTGGTCAGTAGTTTCCCGATTTCAAAAGCATTTGAAGATCTGTCCTCTTGCTTGTGATAGCTTGAAAGCACAAACCACCAGTATCAGCAGCAGGTTCTTCCCCATTGTTATCAGACATAGTAATTAGGGTGGTATCCTGATCTTCCAACATACCTCACTGCGAACATCGGACCCTTTGTCTGGAACTGTAACACACAGTGCTGCAACACTATATTGATTTGATTTGAACGAACAGCACGCAAACAATAACTTTCACCGTATCTCGGTACATGTGACAATTGTTCTAGATGCCTTAACGCTGTGTATTGGTAAAGTACATGAGTTGATTATATTCAGCAATGTCTTCATCCTTAATCATCACCAGATCTGACAACCAGCTTCAGTAACGGGCGCCCATTCAACAGAGGAGCCAATATCTCATCAGAAGTAAGTCATGGATTTGTCAAGTTTACTTTGAAACTTTAATGCATGCTGAAGATTTTAGAAACATAGAAACGTAGAAACATTTTCCAAGGGATTTCAAGCCCTGAGCCAACAAAGAACACACTTACTAAACACTGAAATAAATACACAATTCCAAACACATAGTTTTGCTAAAAAGTAATCTCTTGGATAGGAAAAGTGATGTCATTAAGTGTGGGCTTAATGAAAGAAAACTGACCCAACTGATCTAAGGAAGCGTTGGAATTTAATGAAATAAAAGAAAGAAAATGAAGACCATCTTCTAATAATTAACCCAATCTCAAAGATGTTCATACAGTGAGTGAAGCTGCCGTTTGTGTGCGGACAGTCTCACTGACACGTCCACGTACCGCCAGCCTCTGTTCATGCTCATCGCAGAGTGGATCAGCCATTAAAGACAGGCACAAAATGCTGGAGTAACTCAGCGGGTCAGGCAGCATCTGTGGAGAACATGGATAGGTGACGTTTCACAGAGTGCTGGAGTAACTCAGCGGGTCAGGCAGCATCTGTGGAGAACATGGATAGGTGACGTTTCACAGAGTGCTGGAGTAACTCAGCGGGTCAGGCAGCATCTGTGGAGAACATACATAGGTGACGTTTCACAGAGTGCTGGAGTAACTCAGCGGGTCAGGCAGCATCTGTGGAGAACATGGATAGGTGACGTTTCACAGAGTGCTGGAGTATCTCAACAGGTCAGGCAGCATCTGTGGAGACGGAATGGGTGACGTTTCGGGTCTTAACTGTCCACAGAAAGAGTTGGAATGATGTCCTGTTGCCCACGTCCCTAGCTGGAAACCCCAGAGGGGTTTAACATCAATGAAGCAAGTACTGGTGTAGTCACTGTTGTAACATGGAAAACTATTATATTATAAATATTCATAACTTAACAATTTAACAGTGGTAAACAGAACAATAAACTCGATGAGTTGGTAAGTTTGTTCATAAATCAGGTGAATGTGATAGATAAAACACAAAACGTCATTAAAAAACAATTTACAACCGTATTAACAATTAAAGCAGAGCCAATCATCATCTGTTAAAAGCAAACTTATTAGCACATCATTAATACTCAAGCAGCCAGCACCTGCAGCCTTTCCCAACAGTAAATATAGTCTTGGAGCTCGCTAAAGGATGTTCGCCTTCTGTGACGTAGGCAAAGATATTAAATTTAATCTGCAATACCTGATATTTTAACTCCTTCCTCCCCCGGGACAGAGAGGCTGTCCAGTAAAACACTGACTGACCGCTGAGCATGTCACCCATCAATCACGCATGCATCCTCCCCCCCTCCCCTCCCCTCCCCTCCCCTCCCCTCCCATCCCATCTCCTCTCCTCTCCTCCCCTCTCCCTCTCCTCTCCTCCCCTCTCCTCCCCTCCTCTCCTCCCCTCACCTCCCCTCTCCTCCTCCTCCCCTCTCCCCTCCCCTCTCCTCCTCCCCTCCCCTCTCCTCCCCTCTCCTCCCCTCTCCTCCCCTCCCCTCCCCTCCTCCCCTCCCCCCCCTCCCATCTCCTCTCCCTCCCCTCCTCCCTCTCCTCCCCCTCCTCTCCCCTCCCCTCCTCCCTCCCCTCCCCCTCCCCTCTCCTCCTCTCCTCCCCTCTCCTCTCCCCTCCCCTCTCCCTCCCCTCCTCTCCTCCCCTCCCCCTCCCCTCCCCTCCTCTCCTCCCCTCTCCTCCCCTCCCCTCTCCTCCCCTCCCCTCTCCTCCCCTCCCCCTCTCCCCTCCTCCCTCCTCCCCTCTCCTCCTCCTCCCCTCCCTCTCCCCTCCCCTCCCCTCCCCTCCCTCTCTCCTCTCCTCTACTCTCCCCTCCCCTCCTCTCCCCCTCTCTCCTCCCCTCCCCTCCCCTCCCCTCTCCTCCCCCTCCCCTCTCCTCTCCTGACCATCTTTGGACTAATGGAGTTGAAGGGCCAGTTTCAGTGCTGCGTGACCCTGACGCTGGAACTGTGCTCCATACGTATTATACAAGGCAAGGCTGTTTCTTCTCTGATCCTTTTTACCTGCAGAAACTTCTAGCTTATTGGTAGACTGAGATATAAACAGCATTACTGTGCGGATACATTTGTATATATGCTTCACTTAGTTCCTTGTGCATCGTGGTTTAAATCCAGTGCCTGCAAAATGAATAGCCATTTTCAGAAGATCGTGTGCATAAAATCTCAGAAAAGCAATAGACTGCCTAAATTATGGCTTGTAATTATTGATGCAGTACAGTTCCAAGGAGAGGCAAGAACTGGACCATAATTTGTTTATGTGAATCTAAGCTGACTTTACAGAATCTCTCATTTATTGTATCCCCTACAGTTTGTGCTCAGGGTATGTCCTCAGGGCACTTTGTACACATACTTTGCTACTGTTGCCTGTCATCAGATCGCAAGCTGCAATGTGGTCCCAGGTCGAATGAATTTAGAAAACAAAACAAAATATGCAGCAGTTTCCTGACTCTGAAATAAAAGGTGAACCAGTTATTGGAAGACTTACAGTGCTGATTTACACCAATTATGTTCGAGTGTTCTTATTGAAAGCTGATTGTGCCCATTGAAGTTTAGCCCTGTGAATAAGTGCTCTGGACTTCTCACTGACACCCCTCATCAGGAGATGGGCAGTGGGCTTTCACCAATGCTATCTTGGGGGAGATAAACGTCAAAGACTAGAGGGCAAAGCTTACAGGTCAGAGGGGATGTGCAGGGCAGGTTTTTACATAGAGGGTGGTGGATGCCTGGAACTGGGGTGGTGGTGGGAGGCAGGCACAATAATTGCATTGAAACGGCTTTTAGATTAGATGGATATGGAGTATATAGGATTAGGGAAGTAATGTTAAAATTGTACAAGGCATTGGTAAGACCAATTCTGGAGTATGGTGTACAATTTTGGTCGCCTAGTTATAGGAAGGATGTCAACAAAATAGAGAGAGTACAGAGGAGATTTACTAGAATGTTGTACACAAAAGCTGGAGAAACTCAGCTGGGTGCAGAAGCATCTAAGGAGCGAAGAGATAGGCAACGTTTCGGTCGAGACCCTTCTTCTTCACTCTCCCGAAACTTCGGTTACTAGAATGTTGCCAGGGTTCCAGCAACTATGTTACAGAGAAAGGTTGAACAAGTTAGGTCTTTATTCTTTGGAGCGCAGAAGGTTAAGGGGGGACTTGATTGAGGTCTTTAAAATGATGAAAGGGATAGACAGAGTTGACGTGGATACGTTTTTTTCCCATTGAGGGTAGGGAAGATTCAAACAAGAGGGCATGACATGAGAATTAAGGGACAGATGTTTCGGGTAACGTGAGGGGGAACTTCTTTACTCAGAGGGTGGTGGCTGTGTGGAATCAGCTTCCAGCAGAAGTGGTGGAGGCAGGATCGATTTTAAAGTTTAATAGTTAAGTGGATAGGTATTATGACGTGAAGGGGAATGGAGGGGTATGGTCTGAGTGCAGGTAGATGGGACTAGGGGAAAACAAATGGTCGGCACGGACTGGAAGGGCCGAGAGGGCCTGTTTCCGTGCTGTAATTGTTATTTGCAGGGAATGGAGAGATACGGACTTCACGGCAGGACAGAGGCGATTAGTTTAGCCTGGTTTCATGTTCGGCACGGACCTTGTGGGCTGAAGGGCCTGTTCCTGTGCTGGACTGTTCTATGTTCTAGCTGGACCAGTCTAGCTGGGTTCAGCCACAGCAGGTGGGGGGGGAAGATCTCCACCAGAGGCTGTGGAGCGAAGGAAAGCAAGGGTCTCGACTCTATTCCTTCTCTCCGAGACCCTGCATCTCCTGGATTATTAAAGGGACAAACTGCCACTCGTTATTGAGTATGGCCCTGGAAAAAATCAAAACTGCCTGATTGGAAGAGGCAGCTCACTCGAGTGAAAAGGTGGGCCAACTTAATGTACAGCACGAGGGTTGTTAGCATCTGAAGAAGGGCCCGACCTGAAATGTCACCTATCCATGTTCTCCAGAAATGCTGCTCGACCCACTGTTAATCCAGTGTTACTCCACTTTAGACAGTAGACCACACGAGAGGTCTTCATGCGGTGAACCCACATGCCCAGCAGCCAACAGCCAAAGGGTACAATACCCACTTGATCTGCAACAGAGTCCTCTGAATAAATGGACAAACGCTTCAAGCACGCTAATATGGTTTAGGCTTAGTTTAATATTGTCATAATGAATACAATCAAACCAAAGATTGACACAAAACGCTGGAGTAACTCAGCGGGTCAGACAGCATCTGTGGTGAGAAGGAATGGGTGACGTTACGGGTCGAGACCCAACCCCCTGACTCTCAGTCTGAAGAATGGTCTCGACCCGAAACGTCACCCATTCCTTCTCACCACAGATGCTGCCTTACCTGCTGAGTTACTCCAGCATTTTATGTCTATCATCAGTTTAAACCAGCACCTGCAGTTCCTTCCTCCACAATCAGCCAAATGTAGGTAGAGTGAAGAGTACCGGAGATTGAACGGAGATTCGGGTGATCGGGGAAACCTCCTGCTACCCTGCGTTCAATATCTCAGAGATCACAGGAACTCGTCAACTTCTCACTTCATTGCAATTGTTAAATCTCCCATGAACTAGTACCACTAATGTAATGAAATCTAAACGTTGTTTTTATTATTGCATGTAAAAATATCCAAGAATCATTGATCTTCTGTCATCTCCCAGTTCCCAGATGCTCCCTGGCCCACTGAGTCTTGCAATATTTGATGTTTATCTCAGCGTCCTAGCATCTGCATGGTTTTGTTTTGCATTTAAATGCATTCCTTGAAGTATTTAAGAGTGATAACCCTGGGACTTTTATTAATATAGCTGCAAATGGCTCTCTCAGCAGAAATCGCATTGTCATTAAGATTGTACTGTCCTCTTCCCCACAGCCTGACTTAAAATCACTGAAATTAACTTTAAACTGTACTGAGCAATTTGTAATAAATTCATTGGTGTACCTCCGTCAGTTTCTTGGTAAATTAAATTTATTTTGATAAGAAAAGCTTTCAGTGCATGTTTACTAATGCTGTGTTTAGTTTAGTTGAGAGATACAGCACGGAAACCGAGTCCGTACCAACCAGTGATCTCCGCACATTAACACTATCCTACATACACTAGGGACAATTTACAATTATACTAAGACAATTAACCTACAACCTGCCCCTCCTTGGAGTGTGGGAGGAAACCGAAGATCTCGGAAAAAACCCACGTGGTCACGGGGAGAACGTACAAACTCCGTACAGACAGCGCCCGTAGTCGGGATCGAACCCGGGTGTCTGGCGCTGTGAGGCAGCAACTCTACCGCTGTGCCACCGTGCCCCCCTGTTGCTCGGTAGATACACAGATTTTACACAGAAGCAACACATCGAGCGAGATCCCACAACTCTGACTCTGGGCAGCAGCTGGTGAACCATCTCCATCCTCCTGCAGTACAAACTATCCCAAGTGCTCAAGCACATCTGGTCTCAGCTCACACATCTGGTGTGGCTGATTCCACTCAGATTACATTGATATTGCAAGATTAAACAAAGTAAACAACATCCTTGACATTGCTCTTCAAAATGATGCAAAGACAAGATACGTGAGGTTAAGGTAAGAAGACAAAGACTGGTGGGCGTAAAGACCGTGACTGTAACAGTGTTGGTGTCTTCGTGGATATGTTGCCTGAAGCACTCTTGTGTGTTCTCCATGTGTTCCTCCCATGAAAGGTTCACGTCACAGATGTCCTCCCATTCCCTCTCTGCCTTATACATTACCTGGATGGTGACAAAGGCTGGTTTCTCAATACATCAAAGTTATACAGCAGATAGACACAAAATGCTGGAGTAACTCAGTGGGACAGGCAGCATCTCTGGAGAGAAGGAATGAGTGACGTTTCGAGTCGAGACCCTTAAGACGGCCTGTCCCGCTGAGTTACTCTAACATTTCAGATCAGATAGAATTTATTGTCATTTCAACATTAAAGTTCAAACGAAGTGTTGTGTCTATTTTCGGTTTAAACCAGAATCTGCAGTTCCTTCCGACACAAAGTCATAAAGCATGTGGCCGTGCACTTGGATCAACAACTGAGGCCACACACGGAGCTCTCTCCAGAGGCGCATGCACCCTCCGTCTGCACAATGATAATCCTGATTTCATGATTTGTGTTTGAGGTCTGTGGCTGGCTTCCTGACAACATCCCCTAGTACCTCGTAGCGAGTCTCTGACCTACAGGTCTGGCTGGAGTTATAAAGCCATACAACATCAAACAGGCCCTTCGGCCCAACTTGCCCATGCCCACCAAGATGCCTACTCTGCAGCTGGTCCACCTGCCCATGTATGGCATTAGAGTCATAGTCATACAGTGTGAAAACAGGCCCATCGCCACAACGTACCCATGCCCACTAACATGCCTCATGGTCCCACCTGCCCACATCTGGCAATAGAGTCAAGCTAGAACAAGCTGGACTCAGAGAACGGTGCAGGGTGAATGAGTCATGAATGTGGTCATGGAAATTGGACATAGACCTTGGCATCTGTATATTCTTGCAAACTAACTGGATAATGAGAAACTATACCAGTGTCACTCTGCAGTATTATTTGTTAAGTTGCTGGAATCAATGGCCTTAGCCTTTGCTGGTCTGGTGAATGGCGTGAAGTTGGGCCATTATCAGTGAAGAGCTTTTAAAAGGGGTTGTCCACTTCTGGTGGGCCAGGCTCAGGACAGGAACCAGCCTGTGGTGGCGAGCTCAGTGTACAGTGTGTTAGGACAGTGGACAGTGGCTACTCCAATCACAGTCTGAAACAGTGGCTACTCCAATAATTTTAAGAGCAACTGAAAAGAAGAAGGTAGTCCCAGGTAAACAACTAATAACCTCTATGGGTTTAGATGGATTAGAACATGCAAAACTAATGTCAGCTGCAGTCACGCAGGACTCACATCCTACTGACCCCAGCTTTGCCCCCACCCCTGCCATTCTGCTGACTGGATAGCACCCACCCTGACCTCCAGGGTGCAACAACACACCTGTTCCTCTCTCCAGCTCATCTGCCAAATTAGAATTAGGGCGAGACCTCCAACTTCTGGGGACCCCTTTGTCACCAACGTGGGTGAATGTGCCGGGAGAATTGTTGCCGTGCGTTCCCACTCCATGCAGAACCACTGAAGCAATTCATCGTTTACCTGAGAGTAAACTCTTCTGTTCAATTGCTCTTTAAATCCGTTAGTCAATCAAAAGTCAAACTCCTGGTCAGCGAGTCAGTGGTGTGTGTGACAGGCTGTAGATAACAGGACAGGCAGTGGCAGGGTGTTTAAAACACCACGTTAGACCATCTGACCACAAGGACAACATTCAAACATTTCCCCATGTGAGGAACTTTGACATTAAACACACTGATAACATTTAAACATTGCTATTTAAAACTAAGCATTGTGAATCAAACAGTCACAATAAGTATATAATGTTGCTTCTCACAGCTGAGCTTTACATTTTGAAATCAATTACTGGGATGCATTTTGGTGAGTGATATCCATCTGGTGGAATCTCCAAATACTGTGTAGTGCAGATATTCCACAACCCTCACCTCTCGAGCACATTGTGTTCCGTTGAAAATAATACACAAACATATTTAATCAATATGCATAGATTTCAAAGGGATTTGACACCAACAGAAATCGCAGATTACAGCCAAGTGTTGATGGGAGTGTGATTCGTCCATTAACTGAGACTCAAAAAGATTTCACAGAAACCTTGTAATTAACTGCTGCTCTGTCAGCACGTTTTGAAAAATGTAGCCCATGCAAGGATATATCATGTACTCTGTATGTAACTAAAAGCTACTGTAGTGGCTCTTTCATGCATTACAATGCATGTGTCTAACTTCTTAACCAAGCCGCTAATCACACAAATTATTGCAACTAATTACATCTGAAGGTCTAATTAATTCTTTCAGTACCACATCATTTAGTACGCATTCACACTGCAGCACCTGTTTGGAAAATACTTGTAGCTAATTTGTTTATAAACAAACAATATTTGCATAAAATGCCTAATGAATGGATGATCAGTTGGCACTCTGGTTCTCCGGTTAGCTCCTGCCCGTGTGAGAATGGTCCGACTGATAACATTACAATGTAGATCTGTAGTATGTTATGAAATCTATACTCACAAGCACTTCACCTTAAGCTAAAGTACTTGCAAAACCATCTTCAGCAGATTTTCAGATGCACCCCGTGTTAAAATTCTAAATTGTGCTTTTCATATATGATATTATCATAATGCAGATATAATTACACAAAAGGATTAGCATTGCCAAATAACCTGTCGTTTAAAGGGCAGTTCCTTTAAGCAGGAAAATGTCTTACACCATCAAGATTTTAAAGTGATAAATGTTTACATTTTCTAATGCTGAAAAATAATCCGGCATTTTTAAAATGTTCACGTCGACAGTTCAATCACAAAGGACTTGTTTAATAAAATATAAACCATAAACTCCATAAGAAAAATCAAAGCACAATAATAAGTTGTCAGGATTTTGAAATTGTGAATATGTAAATGAAATTGATTCCATTCACCAGGATACATGTTAATTGTAGTGCTCGGTACAGAAGGCCACACATAGTACTCCAGAACTCTCACTATACGCTTTTGTTCATTATAAGAATGATCATATAACATAGGTTTTGTTTTAAATCCACTAATTTAATCTACAGGTACTGACTGGCATTGATGTCTACAGGCAACAAAAGGGTTAATTACTATGCAATAAATGTTCCAGTGCCAGTTAAAAGACAGAATATAGAGAAAGTAGCTGCATGCCAGTGGCACTGAGACTGAGTGAACTGGACAGACAAGGCAGGCGTGAGACATATACCAATACTCATCCTCTCCTGCAGTATTTGGAGCCAACCCAGGTGCTTGTTGTCTCAGAGAAATGAAAGAAACCTGATGATTTTGACCGGACAAGACAAGCAGTCACTGAACAAGTATCTCAGGTCTGTCATTGAGGTGAGGGAGAGCCAGCAGACAGCTCATGACACACTGCTGATAGACACTAAATGCTGGAGTAACTCAGCAAGACAGGCAGCATCTCTGGAGAGAAGGAATGGGTGACGTTCCGGGTCGAGAGATGCTGCCTGACCGATTGAGTTACTCCAGCACCTTGTGTCTATCTTCAGTGTAAACCAGCATCTGCAGTTCCTTCCTACACAATGCCACACTGTTAATTGCCCACCAGCTCCTGTGAAGCTGCTTAGCAAGTGGGAGCCTGAGCACCAGAGTGAATGCTGTGGTTATTACTGACAGTTTGTTCAAACCAGCAATAATCAGCATTGAACTGTTTTCCCACATGATATTCATCTTTAAAATGGAATATAATTTGCATATAAGGAAGAGGAGATTTATGATGGGTTACTGGCAGAGTGTGGTCTATCCCGCGGATCGCTCGATATTTACATTGTATGTGACCAAGCCGACATTTTGTGGTATTTGAAAATTAAGCACTCTGTTGCTATGTTATTGTCAGAAGCCTGAGACTTACAGGAGATTTATTAGCAATCTTATCACAAACATGTCTCAAGTTTTTTCTTTTAATATGTGCCAAGTTCCTCTGAGGAATTTCACTTTGCAATTATATTCCTCAATGCCTGCATTCTGGAGCGGAGTTGATTTCCTCTCCAAATGAAGGCATCCACGGACCCCTACTGTAGCTCCAGTGCATTTTTAGTAAACTGTTTAATAATCAATGTATTCATCATTAAAATCTGAACCCTGAAGCAATGGTTTTTAGCATATTCTAATGACTAGCAGCTTGCAAATTACTTTGGCCTTTCATGTACATTCTGTAAGCACCTTGTTCTAATGTGTACTGTATTTATAGTTTGCCAATACAAACTAGCCATAGATTGGATAATTACTATAATCTATTAGCTCGATTGCTCTGTGAGCTCATTTGTAGAATGTGTCATTTGGGCCATTTTGAAAAGCACTCGGGAAAGGCAGGATATCCTTCATCTCAACAAGACTTTTTAAAAAATACTTTGTTTTCAGGGAGGAAAAAAACCAGCTGTAATGTATGGAAACGGATAAAGTCAGTTGTACTAATGGACGAAAGAAATGGACAGTGTGCGAGACTGACACGGAACATAACATCGAGTGGCTGTGATCTCTGCTGTTGAATATCAAACAAACCACTTTAACTGCAAAAACATCACCCTGACCTTCCAGCAATTCTTTAATGGACAATACCACTGTCTTTATTACAAATGGAAGATAAAAGGTGCTACTGTAAGAAGCTGCAAGAAAACAAATTGCCTCTTGAAAGACTGTTTATAGAAAGGGGTGAATTATTATTTTTTAAGAGAACAGAGAAATGTTCTGAGAAAGTGCAGATAACTGCTGTTCCCAAAAGCGGGATTCTGCCCATCAAAGCTCCCCCTGCCCTTGGCCTGTATTCATTGACAGTCCATTTCAGACAGTTATAGATAGATAACATTACAGACACTGGTAATTAAAACAACACTAATTTTGTCTCACTGGCTGGGTTCTGTTGTTTAAGATCATCTATCATGGCCTTCATGCTCTGTACAATGAGCAGACATTTGTCTAGCAAAATCTAGCTTGGTCAACAGTTTTCTTAATACAGTATCCCAGCATACCTGTCTGCCTGTCTATGTTCTACAGATTGAGATAACAAGAATACTGCTGAGCTAACTCTGATTGTGACAATCATTGGTTAGATTTTTCACAATTACTTTTAATTGTTTTTTCATTTCCTAAAAAATGCCTTCAATGTTCCTCTAACATTTAGGAATTGAAATATGCAGCCAATCCTGCCCCGTTTGCAATATGAACAGAGGTGTCACTATTATTTTAATATAATAGTCAGCATCTTACTCGACACATAATGGTTTGGGAATGACCTGGGATGACTCATTTAATATTTCCAATTAGGTTAAGATTTAGTTGATGATGAAAAGGGGAAGCTAGGCAGGCAAACTGCATAATCTTTGGGGCAACCGAACAATGTCACAAGTCGTGCAAATAGACATGATCACTTGCATAGATCGCCTTAGCTATCGGCCTTAAATGTGAAATAGTAGCTTCAGGCATAACTCAATGGTCAAGGGACAATAATCAGGTCTGCAATAATACCTAGAGACCAAATTTAAAATATGGTTAGCAAAGTTTTTACCATTAAAATTTAAATATATACCATGTCTTTGCAAATCACATAGTCTGCCAGGCAAATGTGACTTTAAGTAAAATCTTTGACCTAAAACCTTGGTGAGACATTTTCTCAAATTCAATAGTGATTATACAATCCTTTACCTCCACAGACATCAAGGTACTTTAAAAAATTAGCTCAGGATCCAGCATTGACTGCTCCCCTAATCGCTCTCTGTGGGAAGTATCGGGCACCAAGGTACTGACGACACAGATGGAAGGCGATTTTCGGCATGGGCTGGAAGTAGATTTCAGCCTTAATCACAATTGCCACCTTAGATGAAGCCCTTGCAAAGAGTATTATCAGATTATTCTGTAAAAAGTCAAGGTTTTGTTCGTAAATTTAATGATTGTTGCTGTGGTAAATCAAAATGGAAAATCCTCCCAAAATTTACGAAAATTGTTACATGTATAAACAATAAATTGTTTATTTCAAATAAATAAGTTTTTCCATGTAATGTTAAACTGTAAGATTTATTCTTTAATTATTTCTATGAAATCTTTCATCTAATGAAGGCGAGAGCATGAATTTCTGTGAACTAAATCAGCAAATTGTTTAAATGTAAATCTATAAACCGTTATCAAAAGACTAAACTTAATGATTGTATATAAACAATCATTTTAGACACCTCATAGATTAACACTTCTTTGATAAATTTACTCAATGTTCCATGGTACAGACAAAACAATGAGATAACGTGCAAATGTGCGGAGAGAAATCTATTCCAAAACATGTTCCCTTGCTTCTTGGGTCAGTTTACAAAAGGTTTTTTACTTCATGTGAAATAATATGCAAGATTGAATAACAAGACCTGCCATAATCTGTCTTCTCTATGTCAGAAATAAATATTGTTGAATGTGCCTGGGCTGCAGTGGTGGTGGAGCTTAAATTGGAAGTGAAACTTCAAGACTGCACAAAGGCGTCCCCCAAAGGCGAACTGTATGCAGAAAATAATCTGGCACAGTTTCAATCCACTTCTCCCTCACACTCCCCTCCATCACTGGACCTGGCCTGGAATTGAAGGGATTATTTCAACACTTGCACCTGATGAGAACCTGTGATCACCCAGGCTGAAGCATATCAAGATGCACAAATGTACACTGATCGGACGTACTTGAACAAACTCATTAAATCAACCACATCGTAAATTTGGAAATTACACTTTGAGGATGAAAGACAATTACCAAAATGTTCTGCTTAGTGTTTAAATTTAATTTAAATCAGTTAAAAAAACAGATTACATATGGTTTAGCATGTTTAGGATGCAGACATTGAACGCAGGAGGGCACAGGTTGAGGGAAAGAGATGTCGGGTTGTGTTATATGCAGAGAGTGGTTTGACTGGGGAGTGCACTCGCTGAGGGTTTGTGGAGGCATAGACTCTCTCAATATTTTGAAAGCACCTGATCACCTTGGAATGACCAAGGCTAGGAGGGCAGGGACCATGTGCTGGACATTGGGCTTAGTTGTGATGTGCACCTCATGGTCATAGAGAGAGGTGGTGCTGAAGAGCCCCTTTCCACTGCCTCACATTCAATTACTCTGATATCACAATTAGCCATGACATGAAAATGTCAAATAAATCTTTCAATGATATCGCAAAAATAAAATCAACAGTTATTTTGTGTGAAATAATATGCAAGATTGTGGAAAGGGGGGCGGCGTCGAGTATGGATGCCCAGCCTGCAGCTGTCCGTCCTTTCACCCTTTTTTAAATTTTAGTATGTTAAAAGGTTTTGTTTTAGAGGTCTAGTCTTTTTATGTGGGGTTGGGGGGTGGGGGGGAAACTGTATTTCTCAGTCCCTACCTGGTCGGAGATACGACTTTCCTCCGAGCCGTATCTTCGCCCCTTCCTTGCGGCCTACCAACGGGACTGGAGCGGCGTTTCCTGCCCGGACCGGCCAGTACCTCAGCTTTGGCAGCGGCACAGTGCTGAAGCACCATCGTGGAGCGGGCGATGCCTCCGGAGTGCTGAGACCGCCGACTGCAACATCGCGGAGCTGTGGTTGCGGAGGTTCCGGCTGCAGGCAGCGCTGACTTTCAAACACTGCGGAGCCTGGGATCTCTCACAGAGATCGCCAGTGTTGGAGCTCCAACCAGCGCGGCCTGTGGACTTCGGGAGCGGTGGTCTCCGGCGAGGAAGTGGTCGCTCCGGACACTCCAAGCTGCTGAAGAGTGTTCTCCAGACGCCGGAGCTCCATCATCCGGCGAGAGGGCCTGAAACATCGGGCCACCGTTGCGGCAACTGCGGAGGCCTCAAATAGGCCCCGACCACAGGGTGAACAAAAGGAAGAGAACTGGCCTTTGTTGCCTTCCCTCACAGTGAGAACCATTGTGTTTTATGTTAAATTCTTCTTTAATTTTGTGTCTAAAAGATGGCTGCTGGAAGTGAGAGTGAACGCTGGCATGATTAGCAGCCGCTGCTCTCTCTCCGAATTATGTATTATTGCTGTCCTTACTACTTATCAAATTCATGGATATGTTGTTTTTGTTTCATTTTATTTATATATTTGTAATTTGCTTGTTTAAACTGTAGGTTTAGAGATGTGGACTTTGGGACTTTTGCCTTCCATCACAGTGAGGAGGTGCCTGGTGGACTCACTGTGGTGGATGTAAAACTGTGTTGAGTGTGTGTTTTGTTATTTATTCTATGTATGACTGCAGGCTAAACCATTTTGTTGTATTGAAAAGTACAATGACAATAAATTGAATCTGAATCTGAGGTGTCCTTGAGTGTTCTGAAAGGCGCCCATAAATAAAATGCATTTTAATTATCATTATTATTATTATTATTATTATTTTAATTTGGCACTTATTTCCTAATCTTCAACCTTAGGTTTCATTCTCCCTCCTGCAATATGTCATGTGAAGTTATCTGCCCAGTGACAACATCAGAAATCTAATCTAGACGACAAAGTATTTTTCAGTTCATCCATCAACAGACATTCAACGATTTTCGTAGTGTCTAATTTTGCTTTTAATTTCAATATTTCCACTACTTTTGCCACTGCAAATCAATCCAAAAGTCATTTCTGCTTTTGAACACAGCTTGTGTGAAGAACTGACAGCCATCATAAACGTGCTTCCGCAGACTCTAATTATTCCTGTTATCTTTTAATCTCATTTCTCATCTTGTATACCTGCAGATGATCCTTGTTTAACGTTGACAAGCCTGAGGGGACAGACTTGACTCCAGAGAGCAGGTGCTTCATGCGCTGAGTGAGTTGCTGGATGGTGTCTGCTGTATCCTACACACTGACTGTCTTTGTAACAAGTGCATGAGCTCACCAGGACAAACATGTGTAGAGTGGGAAGACCATCACCGCCTCTCAGCTGACACCACTGCTGGCAAATTGAAACTCAATGTTCCGGGTAAAGCCCTTTCCTTTTCATATTCACCTGAATGCACACCAAGAACAAGGACCTTCTGCCCATCCATCCCTCAATGAGGAGCAGTTAATAAATTGGTCTCCTTGTCAGGCTGAATAAGAATCCCTCATCTGGAATGTGAACAGTTCCTCTCCCCACACATGCTGACTGACCTGCTGAGTACTTCCTGTATTTTAGTTGGAAGATTCCAAATATTTATGACCCTCCTAGGGAAGAAACTAATCTTCAACCTTTCTTCTCCTGTCAACCCCTTTATGTCAGGAATCAACTGAGTGAACTCTCTCTGCACTTCTTCCAATATACGTTCCTTCGCCCTGGAGACCCAAACTGTATGAAACCCAACCTGTATCTTACGTTAAAACTGTTACTTCCACATCTCTTGCAAAATAACCAATGTTCCATCAACATTCCTAATTATTCGCTGTGCCTGCACACGACCTCATTGACTAACATGTACCATTAGCTCCAAATCCTTTTGCACTGCAATATTTTGTCATCTTATTATTTCTTCCAAACACGTTAACCTTACATGTTCCTATATTATACTCCATCTACCAACTTCTTCCCCTTCACTTCACTTATCCATATTCATTTACTTTCCTTTGCACTTTGTGTTTTCACAACTTGCTAACACACTTGTCTTTGTATCTACAGACTTGGCTGCAGTACTCTTTGCCTCTTCACCATCATCTACATAGTTTATACTGTAAATAGTTGAGGCCCCATCACTGATTCATGCAGCATCCCGTTACTTACTGACTACCGATATCCAACTCTCTGTTGCACCCCCACAAACTACCCGCACATATCTTGGGCAGAATGGAACTTCAAATACACCCCTCCTATAGATCCCTACTACATCATGTGTAGTACATCATGTGTACTACATCATTTGAGCACATTTTCCAAACATAATTTCCTTTTCATAAAATCAGTGCCCTCAGAACCGACACAATTGAACAGTAAAGTTTGAGATGGATATGGGCCAAATGCAGACAAATGGGCTTAGTTTAGTTGGGCATCTTGGTCAGCGTGAACACGTTGGACTGAGGGCCTATTCCGTGTTGTACAACTCTATAACAGGAATGGAGGCAAGTCATTCTTGATTCAGAAGATCAACTATAAATACATCAGGGTGGTGCAGCGTAGGGTTGCAGCCTCACAGCTCCAGAGACCAGGATTGGATTATTTTGATTTGATTCCATTTTTATTGTCATTGTCTTCAAATAAGAGACAACGAAATGCTATTTCCCATACAGTCATACGAATAAAAAAAATCACAGATCACAGTAATCCACAACACAAACATCCCCACAGCAGAACCAAAGTTCCCCACTGTGAGGGAAGGAACCAAAGTCCAGTCAACCTCCTCGCTGATAGTCCCCAAAGTTCACCCGTGGTCGGGGCCTCCCGAGCCCCCCCGCAGTCGCCAATACGGGCGGCCCGACGTTCAGGTCCCCTCGCCGGGAACGATGGAACCCCGACGTCGGGCGTAAGAACATCCTCAACGGCCTGGACCTCTGAATTGGCCACCTTCCACCAGAGTTTGCGTCTCCCGAAGTCCACAGGCCGAGCTGGCATAGATTCAACGCTGGCGGCCCCCGGCAAAAGGTCCCAGGACTTCGCGATGTTGATCAGCGCCGCCCGCGTCGGCAGCTCCGCAAACCACAGCTCCGCGATGTTGATGCCGCAGGCCCAGCACTCCAGAGCCTCAAACGGCGATCCCAGGTGAGACATCGCCCGCTCCGGGATGTATCCAGCGCTGTGGCACCACTGCTGAAGCTCTGGTCCAGTTCCAGCAGGAAAGGCAGCGCCAATCCAGTTGGAAGGCAACGAGGAGGGGGCGAGGGCGCGACTCGGATAATAGTCGCATCCTCGCCAGGAAGTGACTGAAGGATGGTTTCCCCCTTACCCTACATCCTCCCCCTAAAAAAAAAAACGTACTTTAAACTACTGAAAATAAAAAAGATAAAAAGACAAACAGACTGCAGGCGGAGACAGCCATCAACAGCGCCACCGGATGTCCCCCGATTCTGGGGACAGGTGCTCTCTGCACAGAGTTTGTACGCTTTCCCAATGACTGCGTGAACTTTCTCTGGGTGCTCTGGTTTCCTCCCACATCCCTAAGACATGACATGAAGGTGGCCACAAGGGGAGGCAACTTTCTGGCAAGTTGGTCAGAAAGGGAAATATTGAGATATGGCCAGTCTCACACTTCCACGCTGCGATAGAGAATGCGGAATGAACTGGCTTTTGATGGTTTTATGTTTCTCTCAGTTAAAACGTAGAAGAGACAAAAGTGAAAGTAAGATGGAAGATATGAATGGGTTCATTACTCATTCTACAACCAAGCTGAACACAGAAAGTGTAGAGAAGTTCATCATGGGAACAAAAGGGCCAAGGATGAATAGGCTTATGTGGATTGCTGCCAAGACACTGGAAAAGGTGAAGACATTTACAAAAGTGGAACAGGATTGAGATACATCAGTTGTGTGGAATAACTAGATAAATGAGGATTATTCTTTCTGAAATTGATAGGACTCGTATAAAATTCATCACTAGTTAACAGTAGTGAATGTTTGTATGGTAGGATAAATATGAAATATATGCCTGTAATGTTAATTCCACCCTGCACTAGGCACAAAACAATGTTGGAACATGTTGAATACTATCAGAGATTTCGGTCTAGAGTATTGGTAAGTGTGCTCAAAATACTTTTGATTAAATACATCAAAGAGTTATTCCAGAAACAGGCAGTAACAGGGTAACACTAACACAAGGTCATTGGCAACATGTCCTTCACAGAATGAATTGTTGTAAATTAGAATTCATAGCTTGAAACTTAGTTGTAGGCAGAGTTAACAGTAGATCCAAAAGATAATTGAATAGGTACTTGAAGGGGAAAAATTGAATTCTATAAAGCAAGAGATGGAAAGAAAGGATCAGATGGATAGTTCTGCTGAGTAGTTAATCTGTATACAACAGGCTAAACTCCATGTCATACCACCCTTAACTTGAAGAATAATGTTAAACAAGGAAGCCAAGATGTTCACGACCTGAACTCTCCACTTTGGCACAGCGGGCAGATCTTTCTTGCGTCACTTGTCTCTCACAGAATATACTTGGTAAGGCAAGAGACTACAGATGCTGGACACTTGAACAAAACACAAAGTGCTGGAAGAACTCAGCAGGTCAGGCAGCATCTGTGGAGGAAACTGACAGACAATGTTCGGGTCGGGACCCTTCTTCAGACTGAACTAAATGTCTTTAATATTCCAAATTAAGATGTAAAAATTCAACAATTTGTTCAATATTTTGATTATATGCATCTTTCATAAAATTTCCAGAGAGGCTGTTGTATAAATGGTAAGAAAATACTCATGGTTGGCAGATAAAACAAACTGGATGTTGCTAATATTTTAAAGAACAATGTTGACTCAAAAGTGAACTATTGTCATTTTATGTTTAAGAAGGAACTGCAGATGCTGGAAAAATCGATGCTGGTAGATAAAAATGCTGGAGAAACTCAGCGGGTGAGGCAGCATCTGTGGAGCAAAGGAAAAGGTGACGTTTCGGGTCGAGATCCTTCTTCAGACTGAAGAAGTAGGGTCTCGACCTGAAACATCACCTTTCCCTTCGCTCCACTGATGCTGCCTCACCCGCTGAGTTTCTCCAGCATTTTTATGTACTGTCATTTTATAATTGATTTTAATGAGAACAAAGAAAACATTTCCAGAATCCAAGGTTTCTTGGATAAAATATAGAACCTATTTCATAAAATTCCTTACCAGTCCCAAGGCAACAAATGAACTTGAGTCTATATGATGAGAAGACATGGAGACCCAACAGCAATGGCATCATTTCACCAGCTACCACCCAGTGAAGCGCCTCCATCCACAGATCCCTATCGGTACCACCAGCCTCAGTAGAGAACACACGGACTGGACAGGAGGCATGTGGGCACCAACACTGGGAAGGAGATGTAGTCAGTGGAGGCACCAACATCTGCTGATGCTGCAATCTTCAGCAAAACACAAAGTGCTGGAGTAACTCAGCGAGACAGGCAGCATCTGAGGAGGGAATAGACTGGGTGATGGAGTAGGGGGGAGAGAGCTGGAAGTGAGGTGGGGACAGGACAAAGCCTGGCAAGTGATAGGTGGATACAGGTGGAGGTGGGGGGAGGAAGGCTAGAGATTTAAAGGGGATATGGTCAGCCCCAGGACTGGGGCCTCACTGAATGAATGAATGAACAACACCTCATGGGAACCTTCAGTCTGAAGAAGGGTTTCGGCCCGAAACGTTGCCTATTTCCTTCGCTCCATAGATGCTGCCTCACCCGCTGAGTTTCTCCAGCACTTTTGTCTACCAACACCTCATTAAAAGTTGGATTATGAATATCCTTCATACGGCGCAAAAAATTGAAAGAAAGAACAGTGGTAGGAAGATAAAGAAAATAATGTGCATGGAAAATTAATGCAATCCGAAGGTCATGATAGACAATAAAAGGAAGCGTGCACAATGCTGCATGTTGACAGTGACAAATGCAAATCTCATCTCGCTGGGTCTTAAAGAACAATTTTGAACAGAAAATGATCTAGTCTTGCCACATTATAAATGATTGGTGTGCGTCTACTGTTTGAATACCATGTCGACTTGTAATCAGTGCGGTGCAAGGGAGAATTCCACCACTGCTTTAGGTTTAAAGACCCGGACAGCAAGAATGTATGAGCCGTTGCAGAAACTGAATTATGACAATTGTTTATGAATTTCTCTCTGATCACCGCGCGATCCCACATAATCAATAGTTTTCATAAGACTGGGAAGATATTTTACAAATTATTTTGCCATTTTGCCTTGCTTTTAATCTGCTCTTACTTTTCCTCCTGGAAACTAATGACCTTGTGAAAGTGTAAAGATGTACAGGGTTGTCAGGTTACGGATGACTTGACTTATAGGAATACAAATTCATTCCAATTCTCCCACACATGCTAATAATAATAGTATTTGTGGTATTCATTAAGTGGACATAGTGCACATTCCATTCATTTAATTATGGGTTGTGTAAGGGAGATTACTGAATGAAATGAAAGAAACACAGAAGTGTATGTATAGCAATACACTTGGGTTACAAATGTTTTGTTGTGAAGGTATGAACCAGTACAGCATATTGGCATCTTTAGTTTAGTACAGCATGGAAACAGGCCTTTCAGCCCACTGAGTCCATGCTGGCCATCGGTCACCCGTTCACACCAGTTCTATGTTATCCCACACACTAGGGACAATTTACAGAGGGCCAATTAACCTACAAACCCGCACATCTTTGGGATTTGGGAGGAAACCAGAGCACCCAGAGGAAACCTACAGTCACAGGGAGAACATGCAAACTCCACACGGGTCAGGATTGAACCCGTATCTCTGGCCCTGTGAGGAAACAGCTCTTCCATCTTTAAATAGTTAAAAACTAGGTGATGTTAAGCAGCCAACAGAGTTGCAAGAAGTGTTACATGCTTGTCCCGTGGGTTAAGATTGAAACCAAACGTTTATGGCTTACAGAGAAATGTACCTGTTCCCTGGATCGGGACACTCACGTAACCCGAGGACTGCTTGTATATCTATCGGTATAAATATAAAATATATTGTACATGGGCAGGATGGATAAACCTGCCGGTCTTCTCTTGTTGGTGACCTTTGTATGTTTGTATGTATTTGTGATTTCAGTTGAGAAGGGAACTAAAGAGTTCACGTCACATCAGAACACAGGATTTGCTGAAAGACAAACTAGGATTCATAAAGTGTAGGAAGGAACTGCAGTTGCTGGTTTAAATCGATGATAGACACAAAATGCTGGAGTAACTCAGCGGGACAGGCTGCACCTCTGGAGAGAAGGGATGGGTGACGTTTCGAGTCGTGACCCTGTCTGAAGAAGGGTTTCGACCGGAAACGATCACCCATTCCTTCTCTCCAGATATGCCGCCTGTCCCGCTGAGTTACTCCAGCATTTTGCGTCTGTCTAGGATTCGTAAGGTTTGCCAGCTACCATCTAAAATAACAAAACCAAGCGTGTATTTACATTTCATGCTGATGGAGTACGGTTTAGATATTTTTAAATTCAACTTAAGCCAGTCTGACTGCAACGTGATCCAACAAACAAGAACATGATAATTCAACAACTGATCTGTTCCAGTGATATTGGTTGAGAGATGAATATTCACTAAAATTGTCTATTCTTTGAATGTGCCATGAAAACTTTCATGTTCGTTTATCACGATAAAGAGAGGGTTTGTTTGAAGTCACAAAGAAAAGAGAATATGTCAACAATCCCGCACTCTGAGCCTACACTCATCCTTCGAATTATTCCTCTCTTCTGCTTTTAATTGTTACATAATTGATTTCATCTATTGTAACCCCCCCACTCCCAAACACTCTACCTGTATCCACATCCCACCTACCGTTCATCAAGAAACAACCATTCCTCAGTGGGTTACCATAACAGATTTCTCCTTAAGATCAATAATTTTGTGCATAAAATTCTATTGTTGCATGAAAAGTTTGCATTAATTTGACACAATTATGAGAGCTGCATAACCACAAAAGTGATAAATATTAAATAGAAACTAAAAAGCACACGGGAAAAATGTCAACTTCAATTATGTCAAATACATTTTAAATAAACAGTAAAATATCAACGGAATGTCATTAACAAACGGGCAGCTTTGAACACAACGTTTATGAAGGTTTTCAGTTCAGAAATACAATTCTTCAGCTTGACTGTAATCCAGTCAGATGTGGGCCGTGTAACATCTCCTTCATCTGAAATGACAGGACATTTACAGCAAACTCACTTGACAACTCATCACTGCCACATCGCTACCACACTGATTGTCCTTGGAAGCTGACCCTTGTAGCTAGACTGGCCCAGTGGTCATGCCATCTCTGTCTCACTCCCAACTGCTATTGACAGGAGACATGCAGACATCAAAGGCAAGTGCTGGCTCCTGACACAGTCTGTATGACATTATACAGGTAAAACCGAGCATCAGGCGGAGGTGTCACAAGTCCAGGGCATGATTTACATTGCAGCCATCAGGTTACGCACGATTATACAGATTCCTTCACATAACTCCTCTATAAATTAGTGAATTAGGACTGATTACATGGTCTACTTATATCCTCCCATCACATTTCCTTTAAGTTTGAGCTACAATATCAAATGTCAAGCAGTATTTGTCAGAATTGCTTTTGACGTTTGAATGGCAAGTTCATTTAGTGACAGTATACACTCCAGCAACTGATGTAGAAGTGAACAAATGGACCTATAGCTTGTAACATTCACTGTTTAGATATCCTTGCAACTTGGTTTTACCAGAATAAATAATGAAGATCCTCCACATAAATTAACTATTATTTCTTAAAGAATTAACATAGGGGATCATAAAGTAAGACTGCACGGAAACAGGCCCTTCGGTCCAACTTGCCCATGCTGACCAATGTGCCCCATCTACACTAGTCCCACCTACCTGCATTTAGCTCACATCCTTCTAAACCCATCCATGATATGTTGTAATATTTCTACAGGTAAATTTTAACCTAGATTATATTATCAACAGGTAGATTTTATTTGTTGCCTTAACTTAAACTTTTTATTATGGCTGAGTGTTCTAGTCTAAATGCAGCAAAGTTGCTGAAATTTGATTTGCGGAACTAAGAGACCACCATTATTTTTCTATGTCAAACCATGGGAGGAAGATGATGCAACAAAAGGTTGAGACAAACCATCCGTGCTGACTGATGGTCTGATGGCAGCAAGCAGCAGGTCTCCCACAGGAATCTTTGGAGGTTGCCACTTTCAACCGTCATGTCCAGACCTTTACACGACAATCTATTACTGGAGCATTGAAATCTCTCCATGAAATTAACCACATTTAGGGAGAGCTGTGGTACAATGAAAAATAATTCATAGAGGCACAGACAGAATTCAGAAATAACCCATAATATCCAAAACCTGATGTCAAATAGTGACCAGCCAAGAACTGAAGATATGTCCCATTCCACATTCTGACTGTAGAATGAATTACTGGTCGCCCTTAGAGTTGGGAAATGGAAGAATCCCCTTCTGTTTTTGTAACATGATAATAAAGAGAGACTTTGTAATCTTTCGCCGCGTGTGCATTCTGCATATGTCAGATAACTACAGGCACATGCTGTAATCAATTTACATGCAAAGTTTGGATTTTATGATTGAAACTCAGTTACGATACAATACGATAAAATTGTATTCATCCCCGGAGGGAAATTGGTCTATCGACAGTCACAACACACAAGATAGACAAAAACTTGGAATTAAAAATGCAAAAACAAAGAAAAAAGACATGCGACTGTTATCTTGCAGCCATATTCACAGCGCCTTCACCGGAACAAACAACAAACAAACAAACATACACAGACTTATCCCCTAGACAGAGGATTCTAAAACTAGATTGCCCCCCTCATCCACAGCCCCCCCCCCTTTGTTCTACCACGTGTCCCTCATGGCGGTCTCCCTACGCCAGGTCCCCATTGTCTTCCCTTTCCCCCCCCCCCTCACGTTCCACCGCCTCAGTTGCCGCTGAGGCCTCATCACCACCGAGGCTCCGTTGCCATTGAGGCTCCCATCGCTGCTGAGGCTCCTTCGACCCAGGCAAACCTCGCCACTCAGTTTCTCCACAGTCCCTTGGGAGGCCTGTAGGGCAGGTCGGGCTACCAGGGAGCTTTCCAGTCATCGGTCGTCGCTCCGGTCATCAGCGACGCGGTTGTTCGGCGGGTGGATCGGACCCACGCGGCTTCCCGGGACACTCCCGCCACGCGCATGAGTGCGCAAACTACGCGTGGATAACACCACTAACAATATCCTACACACTAGGGACAATTTGCAATCTTTACTGAAGCCAATTAACCTACAAACCCGTATGTCTTTGGAGTGAGTTCAATAGATCAATTAAAACACAAAGAACAACGTGCAAAGGGAGAGACCACCATCAGTAAAGCAGCTAATTTCATTCAAAGATTATTCTAACTATTGGAAGAATTATAGGAGTAAAACCATTGAACCTCACCCGCTTGCCTTTGATGTTCAGTTTTAACTAAACGTGCCATCGTTATGGCAGGGAACGGGGCGTAGTTAGGTTACATTTAGAGAGGGAACCTTGAGAGGTTAGATTTCCCTTAAGAGTGAGAGAATCCTGACTGAGAGAAGCATGCCAACATAAGCAGGGACCAGTTATAACTCGGCTCAATTCTCTCTTCTCCTCTCTCTGTTGTGGGAAGAAGATACAAGCTTGAAATCACATACAACAGTTCAGGATAGCCACTTCCCGTTGTTATCGGATACTGAACAGTTCTCTCTTATAAGCGAAGGGTGTGGTCACATTTTCCACTACTACTGATTGTAGCCCTGTGCGCTTTTATCTGCACTTTCTCTGTAACTAACCATATATCTACACAATTGCACGCCCAGTTGATGTGCCAGTATTGACTGGATAACAGTGTGTCTCGGTACAGTTGGCATAATATAACTGTTGGTTGATACATTATCCATCGTAGCACTCTCTTCCAATCTCTGTACACTCTTATATGGCATTGGTATATAGCAGCCTCCAGGTTTAGTGGGTCTGCAGACTTCACAATCTGGATCCCTGCTCCAGGACATTGAGGAAAATTGGCCGGCTGTTCTGTGCCCCCACATGTGGAAGGTCATTTCATTCCATGCAGGGTGATGTGGTGATTGCACTTCCTGAAATGACTGGCTGCATAGCCAGCGTAAGAGGTGAGCGATGAACAGCCACTGGTCCTGAAGGATCCTACAACACAACACTGCTGCTGGTCTGGCAGGGAATCTGCTACCACACAACTCACTGCTGGGGAACTGACAGGTTTGCATGAAATACTGAATATAAAATAGTTTCAAATCCCCTTAAAAACATGAAGCAGGGGTGCCCAGCGGGTGATTACGAACGCTAACCTGCGCCGATTTGGTTTCGGCATCGGAAGACAGCTTTGGGGGAAGGTTTGCCATAAATCAGTTCTGTCCCGAATTCTTTCGTGGCTTCGTTACATTATTTTGACAGCAAAACAATTTTGGGCTGAAGATCTTTGGAAAAGACACAATCCTATTTAGATGCCTCTGATGACACACCAGGATTGGCTTGACATTGAATTAGCCCCATCTGTGAAATCTCTTCACTCACTGGTATGGGAATTAACAAACGCCACGTACATGACAATGACTGGTGTGATCGTGCTGCTCATCACACCGCGCACCATGCCATGCACCACAGCACCACGCATCACAGCACCCACGCAGACACAACACGCGCACAGCACACACATACAGTCACAATCACACGCTCCACACACGCATCCACACACACGCATCACAGCACACACACACTCGCATCACAGCACACACAACACACATCTCATCACGCATCACACACCCACACACACGCATCACAACACGCATCAACAAGGCACACTCACAGATTCACAGGAACTACACACACAGCAGAATCATCACACACGCTCACAGCCACCCACACACATCACACAACACACACACATACACACACACACATCACCACAACACACACACCACGCAGATCACACACACGCTCACAGCGCACCCATCACACATACACACCACACATCACATCATCACACACACAGCACCACACGCACACACGGACTCAATCACCACACTACATCATACACACCAACACACGCATCACAACACACATCAACACACACACACATCACAACACCACACAATTGCATCAAATCACACACCTACACAACACCAGCATTACACTCACACACACATCACCACACGCATCACTAACACTGTCACACACACAGCATTCACACACACACATATCACACACACACGCATGAACAGCACACACACACACACCACTCGCATCACACACACAATAATCATCACTCACAGATGTTTGCACAACCACACTGCTTCACACATGCGTAGCCACACACATGAGCTACAGACTCCTCCACACTCACACTAACACAAAGATGAAAGCACACACACAAGCAAATGGAAAGCAATGCTTTATCCTTCTCTCTCCAACTCCACAACTCAGCCTTGTTAATGGGGACAATTTTTAAAACTCTAACCTTTGTTCTCTGGATTGCTTCTATTTTCTACAACAGCAATTGTGTGATGGGAACATGTGTCTTGAACTGGAGCTGAAAGGGCCATTAATGTTTGCCCTCTGGAGGTTTTAGGTTTATTATTTGTCACCTTTACTGAGGTAACAGTGGAAAAGCTTTGTTCTGCTTACTATCATCAGATCAATTATAACACACATAATAGCATTCAAGTCCAACTCCAGAAACATTAGGTGGAGCCAAGGGAGGAGATACAGTCGAGCCACTGTTATTGTGTATACAGTGTCCACAGACAAGTCCAATGTCACGCATGGGTGAGAGGGGAATCAGAATAATTAATATTCTAGCTCATGGATAGGTTTCATCAGATTCAGAATACATGTAGGAACCAGATAGAGGAGGGGAAGTGTGTGTAGGAAAAACCTCCCTCCCCTGTGTGATCGTGCATATGACACAGTTTATCCAGCTTGCTCCTGCTTCTATACCGTCCTTGTGTCTCATGTGGTACACCTCCTCTTCCCCAGTTACCATTTTGACAACTCTCTCCAGTCGATGACTGAATGCCTGCCTCACAACATTGCCTGATTTCTCTTTGCACAGATGCTTCCTGACTGGTGAGTTCCTTCCATGCATTTCTACTTTGTATAATGAGCTGAATTCCCATAGAGAGATCTTTGTGGTAACATCATTACCTCGGGAAATGTAGTGATTCAGGAAAAAAGGACACCCCCCCCAGATACTTGACAATTGCTTGCGCCTTGGGATTTAATGATAGCACTCCAGCAATGGGCACATACTAAAATGCTTATCTTTAAGATTAGAAACAAACATGTTGATTTTAATTTGATTGCAAATCTCATCAAGGCTACTTCAGTTGTTGTAAATACAATGCAGGAGGATAATTGCCACAATTGAGAATAGCATCGGGTAATAAAACCCTTAAATGCATATCATTGGAAAAGGGTTTTTTGTCACAGTGCCCATATTCTTCAGTGGTGCAGCTACTGAGTTAATCATTAGTCATTGCACTGGGCATCTTTGATATAGTTCCAGGAATGTAAACATTCAGGTTTTTGAATATACCTGCAAGGATTTTGCACTGCCCTTCCATCTCTTCAGCTTTCACCCCCCCTCCCACCATACAATCAGTCTGATGATGGATCCTAAACATGTTACATGTTCTCCACAGATGCTGCCTGGACCTCTGAGTTACTCCAGCACTATGGAAACGAACCCTATCCATGTTCTCCTCAGATGCTGCCTGAACGCTGCTCTGAGTTAATTAATACTCTCTGTGTAAACATCAATATCCATGTTCTCCACAGATGCTGCTGATCGGCTGAGTTTATCATAGAACTCTGTGAAACGTCAACTATCCATGTTCTCCAATATGCGCCTGACATTGAGTACTCCAGACTTGTGAAGACGTACCCTATCCATGTTATCACAGATGCTGCCTGACTACCGCTGAGTTACTCAAGCAATCTCGTGAAACGTAACCATCCATGTTCTACAGAGTGCTGCCTGACCCGCTGAGTGACTCCAGCACTCTGTGAAACGTAACCTTTCACAGGTTTCTCAACAGTTGCTGCATGACCCGCTGAGTTTATCATGCTCTTGCGCGCGCCATTTTTGATTGTATTATTCATTTCTGTTGACTCATTATCAAGATGTTTTCAATGAGTGGTTATTGTGGTGTGGCGCTCTCTCACACTCCCAGTGATTGAGTTCACCTGAAAATGAAATTAAAAAACTATAATACAAACTTATTGTAACGATGTGTTTGCATACAGGGAAGTAGAAATGTGGCTGAGCTCCAGATGTATTGGTATTGATGTAGGACAGAGCAGCTTTTAGTTCCAATTTCAGCCTGCGTTTTGACAAGTGTAAGTTGTTGAAGGAAAATTGCGTGGAGGATAACATCAGTACTGTTGTATCGGGGGAGCAGTGAGGACTAGTTGATAAATTATTATAATGCCTGTGGATTGCACAAATGCCATTTGAACTTTTGCAGTGCATAGAAATATAATTTCATCCAAAACCATATATTTTTAAACTTTATCAACACAGCAGGCGGAGCGCGCGCCCTTA
Source organism: Okamejei kenojei (assembly GCA_035221665.1). NCBI lineage: Eukaryota > Metazoa > Chordata > Chondrichthyes > Rajiformes > Rajidae > Okamejei > Okamejei kenojei. The sequence goes on along the minus strand of CM069147.1, from coordinate 1,147,765 downwards.
TTTCAACACGACTTTTACTGAAATGTGGTGAATCACTTAATGGAGCAAGTTCTCTTATAAAGTCCATAATGCCTGTTTGAAGATAGGGTGTCGACCCGAAAACGCGCCACCCGTCCTTTTATATCCTTCACAGATGCTGCTGAACCCGATGAGTTACTCCAGCAACTTGTGAAAACGTCACTGATCAATGTTCTCCACAGATTGGCTGAATGACACGCTTGAATTACTCCAGCATTGTTTGTGTGTCTTTCACAGGTGTCAGGAACGCATTTCTTTTTTTGTTTCAGAAAACAAAGTCACGTGTCCAAATGACATTAAACTTACAACATAGGTGGTGGCTTCCTCCTGACCAAGCTGTGAATTTGAAGGTCATTTTCTTTTGAAGTCGGAGAGTTTACAAATCACAGTGCATCGTGTTGACTCTCTGCTTTCCAGCACACTCTGCTGTAGGATGCAGAAAATGAGGTTGAACATTATTCACAGCAAGCAGCATCCACTGTGCCCAGACAGAGTAGACAAGAATGCTGCTGCTCATATTGTATTCATCGTCGTATTAACACAAAGGTGTTCCACGTCACAATTAAATGGTATCCTTTTTATGCGGACTTTGTCCATAACTGTCTCAAGTACTGAAGCGCTCCCATAATCAGGGTATAATTCCAAATACCAGTACTGGCATATTTCTTGAACTTTTATGTTAATGGTTTATACCGTGAACTATATCTCGGCACTCTGGCATTTTCCTCTACATGTTGATTTGTGCTCGATTGGATGATCAGTATGATGTAAGTGGTAAACACAAACAAGAGCTGTTCACTGTATCTCGGTTACAGGATGACAATAATCAAAAACAATTAACCAGTACTCAGCAATTGGATGCAGTGATGGGTTGGTGGTAGAAGGAGTCACCTTCCTACTATATAAAACCTTGGTCAGGACAGCGGAGTAATGATGCCGTTCTAGTCAAAATGGCTCTCGGAGGGTGTGTGGTTACTGAAGACAGCACACAGAGCAGAGCTGCAGGATGCTTCCCGGGTTGCAGCAGTCAGTGGCGAGGAGAGGAGCAGATGGGGGAGGTTGGGTGGTGTTTCTTCTTTGAGCAGAGGAGGTGAGAGAGGGGGGGGGGGTATTTTGAGGTGTATAAAATTCATGGGATATTGTTGAGGCGATTGCAGTCTAACTTTTCACCAATTTCAGCGACAAGGACGTAGAGGAGAGGGGTAGAAGAAAGAGATTCAGAGGGATTTCACTTTACCACCATATTTTATGACAACTGCAAATTACATGGCTATATTTTCAGGTTCCTTTCTTAAATCTATATAGTGATCTTTCTTTGAAAAAAAATTCTAGGATTAATTTTGTACGAACTAAAGCAGATTCTTCACTGTGTAACATTAATTACACCATTATCCAATTATTTAAATACATTTAATATAAATGACAAAAGCTATTAGAAAATCTTATATTTGCTTATTTTTATCTATTGCACAGCGTTGAGCAATTATTAAACGTAGAGATCACAACAGGAAGATTCTGATACGCGGTTGAAATTAAATGATGCACATTTAAAACATTGTGGTACTTTGCGTGGAGGGTTGTTTTGATTTTTTTTTTTGTTTAAGATGCCAAAATAAATGAATGTGATGCTGTGTAACTACTGCAAGCATATTAGCAATTACATTTCTCTAATTATAAACATTCAAAAACTAAAATTTGGTCAATTAACTCTGATGGCATATGAAATAAAAAGCTTGTCAGCAATTTATGAAATGCGTTTGATACATTGTTTTTTAATAAATGAAATATTATCATTTTGGTTGGGTTAGCTATTTGGCGATTGGTGGCATAGTATAGGAATTGTTGTGGTATTTCATTGTCTGGGTTCATGTTGAGCCTGCAGCAGTAAAGGGGTTGGTATGGGCTCTATACGAACAACAAATGTCACAAAAAATATGGACCACACCATTTTCTCTCGTAATTTCTCACACCGCAAAGAATGGTACGGGGCACTTTCAGCAATCTATGGTTTGTTATCTGCAGGCTCAGGCTATTGTTCATCTTAGCCTCTGGACTGGCAGCAGGCATTAATGGAAAGAAACAAAATGATGCTAACCAATACGTGAAGACGGTTGCTATAGTACGTGAAAGTATGTCATCACATCATCGCTCTATGGAACCAATCCGGCAGGCGGTGCTTCAGCATTGTTTTGACGGCTAATTTTTATGTTCACCTATTACAAAGATGTTTTTCACTGAGATATTCCGAGGATGCTTTTCTAATGCTAAATTCTTACAAAGATTTGTTCAAGAAATTCTAACCATTTCACAAACACTCTGGGTACAGGCTTCAAAGCGTTCAGTTAAGGTCCAAGGAAAACTTTGTAGAATTCATGCAATGCGCACATATACAGCACTGGGAAAGACAGAAAGGGCACAAAAATGTGCAGCAAAAAGGTTTCCAGAATATCAGCCTTTAATTATAAAAACTGGTTCATAAACCTTGCAGCTGGTAAGCAGTGAGTTGAAGAGAAATCTAACAAAGGTTTAAATATTTTGAGTGCTTTGAGAATGTTGTTTCCATCGTCAAGTCTGTATTAACCAAGTGATGTTGACAGGATTTATATGGACAATTTTATACAGGGTCATCAATTAATTTTTATTCACAAACAAACCGAAAAATAGATATTACATCAGAAACTAATTCTTAGCATTTTCATTGCTTCAATATCAGTAAAAACAATTAATTATTTAGTTTTTTTTTTTTATTTTGACAAACAAATCTTCACAAAATGTCATCAGTTCTACTTGACTGAAAACATTGGTGTAAAATTAACTCCTGAATTAGCCATCAATAATGAGAGAGCATACGATGGAGAATTTAGTCTGGTTCAGTGTTTGTGCTCTCCTACTTCAATGCCTTGTTCACGTCAGGAACCAAATCATAGGTGCCGTGTGTTTCAGTGCAAACATTAATGCTTTATCTGTTTTTGTCTATTCTCACTAAAATTTAAATAAAATTACTTCTCAAGCAATTTTAATCATGTGCACCACTTGCATTTTGTTGGTAATGATACTAATATCACAAAGCTATCATGACTATTCACCAGGGACTATCTGTAAAAACAATGAATGAAGTGGTAGGTGTTCATATTTATGCTTTTAATCATATTTCTCAATATTGTTTTTTTACAACTGCATTGTTGAACACATTCTTTCCATTCACGCTATACCCGGCACACAGACCTACAACCACCAGGTGACTGCCTGCTTGTGCTTGCTGTCTCTCCCGTTGTTTATTTATTGTGAGGAGCAGCAGGTTTGGGCTGCATTTTGTGCAGACAACAAGCATACAACCTAACCAGTCACAAATATATCCAAGTGGTGACCTATTCATTCATATATCAGCCCGATCTGTCATGAGTTATAACGTCAAAGATAAGGGAAAGGTGAGAATGAGGGCTATAATTACTCAATTATTATTAGTAGTATTCAAAGAAATGGGGCATCACAACTCCCCCCAAAAATGTCAGCTATGATTTACCTCCCATCATTCCATCATTTTATTCAGTATCACGGTAGGGGTAAATTGCTGGGACTTTTATCATTCATTTGTGAGAATGGTAGCCATTGTTAGATAGACCCGCATCTATTGTCTACCCCCAGTGAAACTTGATAAGGTGGAGGTGATGCCTTTCTGAATCACTATAAGCTTTGTACTGAAGATACTGCCACTGGCACTTCCTCCTATTAGCCAGACAGCCCCAGCATTTAGACTCGATGATGAAGAAGAACAGGAGTGGTGTTTGCAAGTCAGGATGGTGAATGAGTTGGAGGGAACTGGCAACCCTCTCTCTGCCACCATCAAGCTTGGAATAGCTGAATAATCGCGGTTGGTATACTGAAACTCACTCCATCATGGCTACTGTCTGAGTTATGTCGTGTTTGGCTGCAATAATTTGTTCATGGAGTAAAATCTCGTGGGACTGATCTTCAACTACACCTGTTGTCCTTGACCTCCTTGGTGATAGAAGTCATGGATCTGGAAGCCCCTCGCTCTTCAAGGGCATCATGTGCTTTGATCCGCTCAACAAATGTCTTCAACCATCTTATGAGGCAACTCTGACAGTATGGCTGAGTTCCTCTCTACCTGCCCACAGAGCTCAGCTATTACAAGTGTGAAGGTGGCGGAGAATAGAGTGGAGGCCAGTTGCCAATGGCATACTCAATGGTTCATAAGAAATGCCATCAGACTAAAGGTTTATGTAAAATAACCTCCTGAAGGTTGAGAAGCTCAAAAACTGGAGAGTGGGCGAGCGCGACCGACGTTGCAGCGGCCCCTCCAGCCTGTCTGTCTTTTTTTGTTTTTTGTCTAGTTAAATGTAGTTGTTTGTGTTTTTTTTGTATTGTTTTCTAACTGTGTATATGTGGGGGGTGGTAGGGGGGGGGGATGGGGGAAAATTTTTAATCTCTTCCCTGCACGGGAGACCTGACTTTTTCCCTGTCAGGTCTCCGTTGTCGTTGGGGCCTGGTGCCGTGGAGCGGCCTCCGACCAGGACGACCTGGGGGCTCCAGTCGCGGAGCTGAGAGCTTACCGTCGTGGGGCTGGACGGCCTCGGAGCGTGGGGAGCAGTGGTGGATGGCGCTGCGGCCGACTCCGGGGCTCCAGTTCCGGCTGCGGCCGACTCCGGCCTGACTCCGAGCTCCAGTTCCGGCTGCGGCCCGGCTCCGGCCTGACTCCGGGGCTCCAGCTCCGGCTCCAGCTCCGGCTCCAGCTGCGGCCCGACTCCGGGGCTCCAGCTCCGGCTGCGGCCCGACTCCGAGGCTCCAGCTCCGGCTCCAGCTCCGGCCTGACTCCGAGCTCCAGTTTCCGGCTGCAGCCCGGCTCGGCCTGACTCCGGGGCTCCAGCTACGGCTGCGGCCCGGCTCCGGCCTGACTCCGGGCTCCAGCTCCGGCTGCGGCCCGGCTCCGGCCTGACTCCGAGGCTCCAGCTCCCCGGCTCCAGCTCCGGCTCCAGCTCCGGCTCCAGCTGCAGATTGCTGACGGTGGACTGTTAGGGTGTCGGGAGCTCGCGGGTCCGGGTGGGTGGGAGACCGCTCTCGGAGCTCGCAAACACAACTTCTCCAGCCCGTGTCGCGGGGTTGAAACGACCCTGAGCAGGGCGTGGGGGACGATGCATCGCCCGGCGTGGCTTTAATGGCTGCGGGAACATTCCAGCGCCCGCGGGGGCTCCAACTTTGTGACTTTGGGCCTGGAGCGGGGCCGTACATCACCCGGCACGGCCTCAATGGGCATGGGACTTAACACCGCCCGCCTGGGGCTTCGACATCGGGAGAGAGATGGTGCGGGGGAGAGAGAAGAACTTTACCTTCCATCACAGTGAGGAGGGATCCACTGTGATGGATGTTTGTGTGAATTTAATTGTTTGCATGTTTTTTTATGAATTGTTCTGTTTGTTTGTTTGTATGGCTTGTAGAAACGGAGTTTCGTTCGAGCCTCTCTGAGGTTCGAATGACAAGTAATAACATCAAAATCAAAGTCAACTGGACAAAATAATTCTGTTAATTAATGAAATTAAACATTTTCCAGTTAAATATTGCAATTATTAGAGAGAAATGTAAGAAAGCGATGATTTAGGATATTGTTCCCTAGTAAATGTTACAAAATGTATCTAGAGTTTGTTATTTGCCTTTAAAGGAATGGCTAAACATCAAAGATTATTTTGAACATTTAGATTTTGAATGCTGAGAAAGCAACCATTTTTCTTTATATGCCCATGTCAATGTCAAACAATCATGGGCTGAGAAAGGTCAGATATCACGGCACGGACGTGTAGTACATCCCCATCCACTCTGCAATGTGCCCTCACCTTCATCTCACACACACATTTATTTTTGAATGCTGTATAAATTTCCATAATGTCTTTATAATCTTGCAGAGAAAGGTTATGAGTTTGATACAAGCTCCTGTTGAATTTTTGGAGCTTTTATTGTGCACTGATAATCAAGAGGAGTTTACAATTTATGAAATGTAGTTTTAAGGAAGCAATGTTCCCTACTTTAAAGTCATGATCTTTTCCTAAAATTATTCAACAGTGGGGGAAACAGGCCAGGTTATCCATATTCCTTGATACTAGACTTTTACAACACCAGAAATTTGAGATCGATGAGATTTCACTTTTGCATTTTGTATTAAATTTCAGAACTAAAAATTAATAATAACCAACAAACCATGGGACACATCCGGAGCGGAGGAGAGGAAATCAATGATCACCTTGAATCTAGATGATGCCAATCCCAACCTCTCTGTCACCATTAAGACCATGGAACCCCAGTCAACAGAGTCCTTCCTACCTGCCTGCATCATCAACAGATTAAAGCAGTTAAAAACTCTGCATATTGCATATTTTATGAAGCCACAAAACAAATACCTCTAATTAATATAATAAAACCATATAATACAACGCATTACCATTTTCTACTAAGTGATTACTGAAACTAATTTCAGTTATATCTTGCCACTTTCTATCATGGGAAACATCTTTTTCTCCATGAGGTCTTTATTGGATCAAATAAATTAAACACGGATATTTTAAATGTGTAAATAATTTAAAAGGCAGGCCTCAGTGAAGATTGGAATGTTGTAGCGACCCACCTGGTTCACCAATGTCCTCCAGAGAAGGAAGTGCGTTGCCTTTATCCGGTCCATCTGCCACTGGAGACCATCCACTGCTGTCCACTCTGAACAATTAGGTCACAACAATTAGATTTGCACAGTAATTCCTGCCATCACCAATGAAGTGCACATTCCGAGAACACTAAAAATTAAATTGAAAAGATTTTCAAAGTTCACAAAATATGAAAGACATTTTACTTCGGAGTCACGTGAGTGACTTCATGAAGACCCCGCCAGCACGCATGCACGGCATATCGTCGCGCGCATTTGAATCGGCAGGCTGCGGGGGGGGAGTGCGCTCTCTCCTCGGGCTCCTTCATAAAAGGCCGGTAGGTAAGTATTACCTTTATCCTACAGGATGGACAAGGGCAAGAGGAAGGCGCTGTCGAGAAATCGGGCTTCGACCAGCCAACGGCCCTTGTCCCCGGAGCTGCAAGCAACACCAGCAGCTTCGAGGCGTGTGGGGGCAGGAATGCGGAAGTCGGGCGCTCCCGCTGATTCAGGGGCCGACTCACCGGAATGGTTTACCGCTCCGGAGCTGGATGCATCGGATCCAGACTTCGAGCCCCCTTCCCCCAAGAAAAGAGGGGGGAAACAGGTACGTGGCAAGGGGTCTCGCTTTTTACAAGCAACCCCTCCCCGAGCTCCAGAAGACCCGAGGGAGCTGGGCCGGGGGACAGCTGCACGACAGGGGAGCCCTGCAAAGTGCAAAAACGTACCGCAGCCAGGGAAATCTGCCGTAGTGCAGTCTGGCAACTCCACTGCTGCGTCGAGTAGGCCTGCTGGAGCAGATACCGCCGACAACACACCCCGTCAGGCTGCGGTCAAGGGCGGAGGTGGCAGCAGTAGACGGTCGGTCAGCTCAGCTCTGGGAGCGGCCCGACCATGCGCCTCCACGCCAAAAGATGGGCAAGTGTGGAGGTAAGCCTGCACGGACTCCGGGGAGCCAGGTTCCGGGGGCCGGCGCCGATTCAACTCACCTGCCTTCTTATCAGACAGGTGGGCCGCCACAGTCTGGGAGAAGACAGACTAGCGGAGAGTCCGTGCGGGAGTCGTATGATCCTACTTGGGCTGTAGGTCACGACGACCTGCCATTGGACCCTAGACAGCACCCTAAGGGGGTGAGGTCCGATGGTGGAAGCCCCAGTGAGTTCGCAGGGCCTGGGGAAGTCGGCTTGTCCGCTGCACATAGCAGGGACGGTCGCATAGAGCGGTTGGAGCTCTTAGTGGAGCAACTCCTCCAGCGGGACCGGGAACGAGAAGAGCGGGACTCGCGGGCATCCACTAGCCATGTGAGGACTCCACTCAGCATCTCATCGTCTCCAGCAGGAAGCATGAGGGATTTCCCAGCTGCTGTGTTCGAAGACGACCCGGGGCAGCCAGTAACCGCTGAGCCAGAGCATGAGGAGGATATGCTGGAAGTGGTGAGTAAGTTTGCCGCTACCACCCAGACAGGTAAACCTCTGCACCACAAATTGGCGGGCACCGACACTGACTACGCACCAACTCCAGAGTCAGGTTCTCAATGATACATTGGAGAAAATAAAACCGCCCGAAAACTGCGTCAACCTCAGTGTGCCCTTGGTTAACGCCCAGATCTGGGGACACTTGAGTACGGCCACCAGGATGCAGGATGTCCGCCTCCAGCATATATTAAAAGTTCTCTCCACGGGCATAACGGCCTTTAGAACATAGAAACATAGAAATTAGGTGCAGGAGTAGGCCATTCAGCCCTTCGAGCCTGCACCGCCATTCAATATGATCATGGCTGATCATCCAACTCAGTATCCCGTACCTGCCTTCTCTCCATACCCTCTGATCCCCTTAGCCACAAGGGCCACATCCAACTCACTCTTAAATATAGCCAATGAACTGGCCTCAACTACCCTCTGTGGCAGAGAGTTCCAGAGACTCACCACTCTCTGTGTGAAAAAAGTATTTCTCATCTCGGTCTTAAAGGATTTCCCCCTTATCCTTAAGCTGTGACCCCTTGTCCTAGACTTCCCCAACATCGGGAACAATCTTCCTGCATCTAGCCTGTCCAACCCCTTAAGAATTTTGTAAGTTTCTATAAGATCCCCTCTCAATCTCCTAAATTCCAGAGAGTATAAACCGAGTCTATCCAGTCTTTCTTCATAAGACAGTCCTGACATCCCAGGAATCAGTCTGAGTCTTCTCTGCACTCCCTCTATGGCAATAATGTCCTTCCTCAGATTTGGAGACCAAAACTGTACGCAATACTCCAGGTGTGGTCTCACCAAGACCTTGTACAACTGAAGTAGAACCTCCCTGCTCCTGTACTCAAATCCTTTTGCTATGAAAGCTAACATACCATTCGCTTTTTTCACTGCCTGCTGCACCTGCATGCCTACTTTCAATGACTGGTGTACCATGACACCCAGGTCTCGCTGCATCTCCCCTTTTCCTAATCGGCCACCATTTAAATAATAGTCTGCTTTCCTGTTTTTGCCACCAAAGTGGATAACCTCACATTTATCCACATTATACTGCATCTGCCAAACATTTGCCCACTCACCCAGCCTATCCAAGTCACCTTGCAGTTTCCTAGCATCCTCCTCACAGCGAACACTGCCCCCAGCTTAGTGTCATCCGCAAACTTGGAGATATTGCCTTCAATTCCCTCATCCAGATCATTAATATATATTGTAAATAGCTGGGGTCCCAGCACTGAGCCCTGCGGTACCCCACTAGTTACTGCCTGCCATTGTGAAAAGGACCCGTTTACTCCTACTCTTTGCTTCCTGTTTGCCAGCCAGTTCTCTATCCACATCAATACTGAACCCCTAATACCGTATGCTTTAAGTTTGTATACTAATCTCTTATGTGGGACCTTGTCGAAAGCCTTCTGGAAGTCCAGATATACCACATCCACTGGTTCTCCCTTATTCACGCTACTAGTTACATCCTCGAAAAAATTCCACAAGATTCGTCAGACATGATTTTACCTTTTGTAAATCCATGCTGACTTTGTCCAATGATTTCACCACTTTCCAAATGTGCTGCTATCCCATCTTTTATAACTGACTCTAGCAGTTTCCCCACTACCGATGTTAGACTAACTGGTCTGTAATTCCCCGTTTTCTCTCTCCCTCCCTTCTTAAAAAGAGGGGTTACATTTGCTACCCGCCAATCCTCAGGAACTACTCCAGAATCTAAAGAGTTTTGAAGATTATCACTAATGCATCCACTATTTCCTGAGCTACTTCCTTAAGTACTCTGGGATGCAGCCTATCTGGCCCTGGGGATTTATCGGCCTTTAATTCTATTCAATTTACCAACACACTTCCCGACTGACCTGGATTTCACTCAATTCCTCCTTTGACCACAGTCCCCTGCTATTTCAGGCAGATTATTTATGTCTTCCTTAGTGAAGACGGAACCAAAGTAGTTATTCAATTGGTCCGCCATATCCTTGTTCCCCATGATCAACTCACTGTTTCTGACTGCAAGGGACCTACATTTGTTTTAACTAACCTCTTTCTCTTCACATATCTATAAAAACTTTTGCAGTCAGTTTTTATGTTCCCTGCCAGTTTTCTTTCATAATCTATTTTCCTTTCCTAATTAAGCCCTTTGTCCTCCTTGCTGGTCTCTGAATTTCTCCCAGTCCTCTGGTATGCTGCTTTTTCTGTCTACTTTGTACGCATCATCCTTTGCTTTGATACTATCCCTGATTTCCCTTGTTATCCACGGATGCACTACCTTCCCCGATTTATTCTTTTGCCAAACTGGGATGAAACAATTTTTGTAGTTCATCCATGCAGTCTTTAAATGTCTTCCATTGTATATCCACCGTCAACCCTTTTAGAATTAATTGCCAGTCAATCTTGGCCAATTCACGTCTCATACCCTCAAAGTTACCTTTCTTTAAGTTCAGAACCATTGTTTCTGAATTAACAATGTCACTCTCCATCCTAATGAAGAACTCAACCATATTATGGTCACTCTTGCCCAAGGGGGAACGTACAACAAGACGGCTAATTACCCCTTCCTCATTACTCAAAACCCAGTCTAAAATAGCCTGCTCTCTCGTTGGTTCCTCTACATGTTGATTTAGATAACTATCCCGCATACATTCCAAAAGATCCTCTTCCTCAGCACCCCTGCCAAGTTGATTAACCCAATCTATATGTAGATTGAAGTCACCCATTATAACTGTTTTGCCTTTGTCGCACGCATTTCTAATTTCCTGTTTGATACCATCCCCAACTTCTCTGCTACTGTTAGGTGGCCTGTACACAACACCACCAGCGTTTTCTGCCCCTTAGTGTTTTGTAGCTCTACCCATACCGATTCCACATCCTCCAAGCTAATGTCCTTCCTTTCCATTGCGTTAATCTCCTCTCTAACCAGCAAACGCTACCCCACCTCCTTTTCCTTTCTCTCTATCCCTCCTGAATATTGAATATCCCTGGATGTTCAGCTCCCAGCCTACGTCACCCTGGAGCCATGTCTCCGTGATCCCAACTATATCATAATCATTAATATCTATCTGCACGTTCAACTCGTCCACCTTATTATGAATACTGCTTGCATTGAGACACAAAGCCTTCAGGCTTGTCTTTACAACGCACTTACCCCTTATACAATTTTGCTGAAAAGTGGCCCTTTTTGATTTTTGCCCTGGTTTTGTCTGCCTGCCACTTTTACTTTTCACCTTGCTACCTAATGCTTCTACCCTCATTTTACACCCTCCTGCCTCTCTGCTCTTGTACCCATCCCCCTGCCACATTAGTTTAAATCCTCCCCGACAGCACTAGCAAACACTCCCCCAAGAACATTGGTTCCATTCCATTCCAGGTGCAAACCGTCCTGTTTGTACCGGTCCCACCTCCCCCAGAACTGGTCCCAGTGCCCTAAAAATTTGAATCCCTCCCCCTTGCACCACTTTTCAAGCCACGTATTCATTTGCATTATCCTCCTATTTCTACTCTGACTGGCCCGTGGTACTGGTAGTAATCCGGAGATTACTACCTTTGAGGTCCTACTTTTAAGTTTATCTCCTAGCTCCCTAAATTCACCTTGTAGGACCTCATCCCTTTTTTTACCTATATCGTTGGTGCCAACATGCACCACGACAACTGGCTGTTCACCCTCCCTTGCTAGGACCCTGGACGGGGATAATGTGTCGAGCGATCAGCAAGATGCACTGGCACTCCTATGCAACGCCCAGTATGAGATAAACTGCCTGCGTAAGGGCTCCGTAAAGCCCACACTCAACCCCAAATTCGCGGGGTTGTGCCGACCATCAACCGCTCCACCGCCGCATCAGTTGTTTGGAGACCTAGCCAAACAGGTGAAGGAACTGGACGAGGAGGCCAAAACAGCCGGCCTCATGAAGCCTCAACCGACCAGACCTCACCCATATCACCTGCAATAGCCTAATTCCTCTTGGAGAACACGGCTGCCGGAAAGGGCACAGAGATCCAACCCACCTCCATCCCAACAAGTGCAACGACCTTTTTTAGGGCAAGGCCAACAGCGGACTGCATGGAAAATGCGGCCGCCGGCTCGTCAACCTCCACAACGCCCACTCAAAACACCGTATGTACGGAACCGCCGTTAACCTTGGAGGTAAGGGGGTCTGGTTCTTCTCACGCCGTAGCATCCCCTCCTGCACGAATAGGTGGGCGATTGCAGGCTTTCTTGGACATTTGGAAAACTGTCACCACGGATGAGTTTATTTTACAAAGTGTTCAAGGATATGTTATAGAATTTATTGAAGGTATAAATCCCCCTACTCAGCATTCGCCTCCTAGAAAATTTTATCCCAAAAAGAGGTGGAGGCAGGACATGCTGAAATTATACGGCAAGCAGAAAAAGGGGTAATTGGCAAAACCAAGCATGAACCAATTGAGTTTGTGTCTAACATCTTCACTAGGATTAAAAAAAAGATGGGGGATGTCGGATAATAATAGACTTAACTGAATTGAACAATTTTGTACAATACACCCATTTCAAAATGGATACGTTTGAAACAGCTAAGCAGATGCTTTACCCAGGGTACTTTATAGCATGCATCGATTTGAAAGATGCATACTATACGGTACCCATTGCTAAGGCTCATAGAAAATTTTTAAAGTTTGTCTGGAAGGGTCAATTATGGGAATATAAGGCATTGCCCAATGGAATCACCACAGCCCCTAGGCTGTTTACCAAATTACCATATAACCATATAACCATATAACAATTACAGCACGGAAACAGGCCCTCTCGGTCTTCCAGTCCGTGCCGACCATTTGTTTTCCCCTAGTCCCATCTACCTGCACTCAGACCATACCCTTCCATTCCCTTCACGTCCATATACCTATCCACTTTAGTCTTAAATGTTAAAATCGATCCTGCCTCCACCACTTCTGCTGGAAGCTCATTCCACACAGCCACCACCCTCTGAGTAAAGAAGTTCTCCCTCACGTTACCCCGAAACCTCTGTCCCTTAATTCTCATGTCATGCCCTCTTGTTTGAATCTTCCCTACCCTCAATGGGAAAAACGTATCCACGTCAACTCTGTCTATCCCTTTCATCATTTTAAAGACCTCAATCAAGTCCCCCCTTAACCTTCTCCGCTCCAAAGAATAAAGACCTAACTTGTTCAACCTTTCTCTGTAACATAGTTGCTGGAACCCTGGCAACATTCTAGTAAATCTCCTCTGTACTCTCTCTATTTTGTTGACATCCTTCCTATAACTAGGCGACCAAAATTGTACACCATACTCCAGAATTGGTCTTGCCAATGCCTTGTACAATTTTACATTACTTCCCTACTCCTATATTCAATGCTCTGATTTATAAAGGCCAGCACACCAAAGGCTTTCTTTACCACCCTATCTACATGCGATTCCACCTTCAGGGAACTATGCACAGTTATTCCTAGATCCCTCTGTTCCACAGCATTCCTCAATTCCCTACCATTTACCATGTACTTCCTATTTTGATTTGTCCTGCCAAGATGTAGCACTTCACACTTATCAGCATTAAACTCCATCTGCCATCTTTCAGCCCACTTTTCCAAATGGCCCCAAAACTCTCTGTAGACTTTGAAAATCTACTTCATTATCCACAACACCACCTATCTTAGTATCATCTGCATACTTACTTATCCAATTTTTCCACCCCATCATCCAGATCATTGATGTACATGACAAACAACAGTGGACCCAACACAGATCCCTGAGGCACCCCACTGGTCACCAGCTTCCAACCTGACAAACAGCCATCCACCATTACTCTCTGACATCTCCCATTCAGCCACTGTTGAATCCATCTTGCTACTCCGCCATTAACTCCCAAAGATTGAACCTTCTTAACCAACCTTCCATGGGGAACCTTGTCAAAGGCCTTACTGAAATCCATATAGACAACATCCACTGCTTTACCCTCATCAATTTCCCTAGTTACCGCTTCAAAAAATTCAAGAAGGTTTGTCAAACATGACTTTCCAGGCACAAATCCATGTTGACTGTTCCTGATCAGACCCTGTTTATCCAGATGCTTATATATATTATCTCTAAGTATCCTTTCCATTAATTTGCCCACCACTGACGTCAAACTAATAGGTCTATAATTGCTAGGTTTATTCTTTGAACCCTTTTTAAACAATGGAACAATTGGTAAAACCTATATTGGCTCTTCTCCGACAACAAAATAGTAAGATTAAACGAGAACTTACCAAGTTTGAAGTTTGATCTGTATTTTACGAGGAGTCGCGGTGAGGGATTTCGTGAAGAACCCCGCCAGCACGCATGCGCGGCATCCTTCAAAGCAGCGGTGTGGAATCACAGAACCAACCATGACTGAAAATAGTAAGATGAAAACCGTAGAACTACCTGTTTGACCTGATGATAGAGGGTGGGAGCGGTGGGCACGAAATCCCTCACCGCGACTCCTCGTAAAATACAGATCAAACTTCAAACTTGGTAAGTTCTCGTTTAATCTTACTATTTTACTTCGGAGTCACGTGAGTGACTTTGTGAAGATTTCAAAGCTCTGTGATTTCACGCCCTGAACAACGTCCATGCTTATCACACTGCCGCCATTCTGATGGAGTAAGACTGTTAATGGAGTTCAGTTGACAGCGGCTGAAAAATCAACACAATTTATTAATCAACTAAACAACAACCCCTAATTCGGGGCCAGACATTTACTGAGCGGTACCCAGGATAGCTTCTGCGAATGTCGCAGGAACGGCCAGAGACTGGTTATAGAACCGTTTGAAAGGTTTTTCCCCCACTGGCCCAGCCCGCAGTGGCGAAAATGTGGTCCATGGGCACCTTCATGGCTCTCGCTGCAGCCCTGGTGGAATAAGACTTAAAAAACGTTAGTAGCAACTCCTGTTTTAATAACTCTTTACCAAAGAATTTTATTTGACCAGGGTTGGCCACCATGGTGTCCAGTCGCAGTTTTTGTAACATCTGGGCTCGTTGGGCTGTCGCCAGTGCCATGAGCATCACCACCTTAAGGGTGAGCTGTTTCAAATGGTAGCTCATCTATTGGAGCCCAGCTCCTCAGTAGGGTCAGCATGATCCCCACATCCCACGTTACTGTATATCTGGGTCGTGGAGGGTTGGTATTGAATACTCCCCTCATTAGTTTAGACACCAGGTGGTGGGAGCTGATACTTATATCCAGGTATGAATACAGCGTACTCCTGTCGCTGTTGATGGCACTGTAGCTGAGGCCTGCATCAAAATGGAGGCCTGCTAGAAAACTCCAACACATCCAGTATTGTTGCCGAGTTGGAGGACTTGTTGTTCCGGGCACAGAAACCTCCCACTTCTGATTTGAGTGAGATATTGTTTGCAGGTGGATTCCCGACACGATGCTGCAATAAGGTTCATGGCTCTTGACGAGATGCCTGCCCGGTTGAGCAGTCTTTTCAGAACCTGCAAGCCAACAAGTTTAATGACCATGGCAAGGATGACTGACCCCCCTGTAATGGAGTGAGTAATCAATTTGGGATGTTTCCCAATCGCCATCCATGGTTGTTGTACATTTCTACAACCATCGGGGTACCATGGTTGTGTAGGCCAGTCGGGAATGATCAATATGTCAGTTGCAGAGTCTAGTTTAATTTTCTGCAATACCCGACTGGTGAGGCAGCATGGGGGAAACGCGTAGCAACCCATTTCCCCCAATGGATAAAACGCATCCAATGCTATTACCCCAGGGTCTGGTTCCCACAACACATACGTTGGTATTCGATGGTTCAGCCTGGACGCAAATAGGTCAATATCTGGTGTCCCCAATTTGAGCTATAATATCTCCAAACTCTGGGGGTTCAACATCCACTCAATGTTGTCATTGAAGACATGTGACCTGGTGTCCGCCACTGAATTAAGCTTCCCAGGCAAATAGGTCGCAGTAATCCAAATATTTCTTTCAATGCACCAGTGCCAAATTGTATTAGCCAATTCATTGCAAACTAGCGATCTAATACTACCCATATGATTGATGTAAACCATTATTGTAGCATTATCTATTCGAAAGCGGACATGTAATCCCATGAATTAGTACAGAAGCCCGCAGCCCATGAAATACCCCAGCATTTCTATATAGTTTATCCCATGTGACTCCAGGAATGTAGACTCATGAGAGTTCCATCTGCCACCACAACTGGACATCGTACCAGTTGCACCCCAGCCTGGTGCACTTGCGTCAGTTAGTATCACAACATCAGGGTTGCTCCATATAATAGGTCAATGACATTCTTTAATATTATCTACCCACCATTATAGCTTGTTTCTAGCTTCCGGTGGTAACCAAAGTGGCCGATCAAAGCAGCCAGCATTTGTTTTTTAATGCTGTGATTTGTGACCTTTGTGAATTTCGGTAGTGTAGCGGTCCGAATCGTGCAGCTGGGAATGTAGTTACCAATTTAGAGTTACCAATACCAATAACTTTCGCTGTTTGCCACATGGTCGATACCCTGGCGCAAGCAAGATTGTGGCACTCTTCTGATATAGCAGTAGCTTTATTAGTGGGGATGATAAACTTCATTAAATTAGTATCTAAGGTGAACACCAAATCCATAACCCGTACCGGGTGCAGTTTTTGATTTGTCTGGATGGATTACAATCCCAGCTTCTCAAGCAGAGCCTTGGTTGCAGCCACTCCTTGAATTGCCAATTGGAGGGTCTGCCCCACTATAAGGATTTCATCCAACATGCCATCACTATAATCTTGTTGTCGGAGAAGAGCCAATACAGGTAAATACCAACTTGGTAAACAGCCTAAGCTGTGATGGTTCCATTAGGCAATGCACCCTTCCAGACAACTTCAGAATTCCCTGTGAGCCTCAGCGATGGGCACCGTATAGCATGCTTCTTTCAAACTGATACATGCCATAAAGTACCCCGAGTAAAGCATCCACCTAGCTGTCCAAAAGCATCCATTTTGACATGGGTATATTGTACAAAAGTGTTCAACTCAGCTAAATCGATTATAACCCGACATTCCTCTTATTTTTACTGCTGGTGAACATATTAGGCTCAACTCAATATGTCCATGCTTGGTTATGCCAATTACCACATTTCCCTGCTCACCATATAATTTCAGCATGCCCTGCCTCCACCTCTTTTCGGGATAGAGTAAATTCCTACGAGGCGAATGCTGGGTATGGGAATCTATACCTCCCACGAATTATATACCCTTGAACACTTTGTAAAATAAACTCATCTGTGGTTACAGTTTCCCCATATGTCCAAGGCCGCCCGCAATCGCCCACCTATTCGTACAGGAGGGATACTACGGCGTGAGAGGAGCCAGACCCCCTTACCTCCATAGTGAACGGCGGTTCCATACATACGGTGCTTCGGGTGGACGTTATGGAGGTTGACGGCCCGGCGGCCGCATTTCCCATGCAGGCCGCTGTTGGCCTTGCCCTAAAAGGTCGTTGTATTTGTTGAGATGGAGGTAGGTAGGATCTTTGTGCCCTATCCGGCAGCCTTGGTTCACAGGTTGTATTAGGCTGTTGCCGGTGATATGGGTGAACTCTGGCCGATGGAGTTTCATGAGGCCCACTGTTTTGGCCTCCTTTGTCCAGTCCCTTCACCTGTTTGGACAGGTCTCCAAACAACTGATGCGGCGGTGGAGCGGTAATGGTCGGCACAACCCCGCGAATTTGGGGTTTAGTGTGGGCTATATGGAGCTCTTACGCAGGCAATATATCTCATACTGGGTGTTGCATAGGAGTGCCAGTGCATCATGCTATTTACTGGACACATTATCCCCGATCAGGGTTTAGCAAACGCCGTTATGCCCGTGGAGAACCTTTCTCCAAGGTATTATTGAGAATCTGACTCCAGAGATGGTGCATAAGTAGGCAATGAATGGTGCCCGCCAATTCGTGGTGCAGGGGTTCACCTGTCTGGGTAGAAACGGCAAACTTCACTCCACCACATCCAGCATATCCTCCTCATGCTCTGGTTCAGCGGTCACTGGCTGTCCCTGGTCGTCGTCAAACTCAGCAGCTGGGCAATCATTAATGCTTCTGGCTGGAGACGATGAGGAGCTGAGCGGGTGTCCTTGCACGGCTAGTGGATGCCGTTCTTCTCGTTCTCGGTCCCGCTGGAGATGTTGGACCATTTAAGAGCTCCAACCGCTCAATGCGACCGTCCCTGCGAGATGCAGCGGACAAGCCGACTTCCCCAGGCCCTGCGAATTCACTGGGGCTTCCACCATCGGACCTCACCCCCTTAGGGGGTCTATGGTCCAATGGCAGGTCGTCGTGACCTACAGCCCAAGTAGGGTCATACGACTCCCGCACGGACTCTCCGCTAGTCTGTCTTCTCCCAGACTGTGGCGGCCCACCTGGCAGATAAGAAGGCAGGTGAGTTGACTCGGCGCCGGCCCCCGGAACCTGGCTCCCCGGAGTCCGTGCAAGCTTACCTCCACACTTACACCATTACTTGGCGTGGAGGCGCATGGTCGGCCGCTCCCAGAGCTGAGCTGACCGACCGCTTCCTGCTGCCACCTCCGCCCTTGACCGCAGCCTGACGGGGTGTGTTGTCGGCGGTATCTGCTCCAGCAGGCCTACACGACGCAGCAGTGTTATGCCCGGGCTGCACGATGGCAGATATCCCTGGCTGCGGTACGCAATGCACTTTGCAGGGCTCCCCTGTCGTGCGGCTGTCCCCCGGCCCAGCCCCCTCGGGTCTACTGGAGCTCGGGGAGAGGTTTCCTGTAAAAGAAAACAAGACCCCTTGCCACGTACCTGTATCCCCCCTTATTCTCTTGGAGGACGGGGGGCTCGGAGTCTGGACCTGTTGCTTGCAGCTCCATAGCGGTAACCCATTCGGGTGAGTCGGCCCCTGTATTAGCGGGAGCGCCCGACTTCCGCATTCCTGCCCCCACCGTGCGTTGAAGCTGCCGGCGTTCCTTGCAGCTCCGGGGACAAGGGCCGTCGGCTGGCCACAGCTCAGCTCTGCGCCCGACTTCCGCATTCCTGAAGCTGCCGGCGTTCCGTGCAGCTCCGGGGACAAAGGCCGTCGGCTGGCCGCAGCACAACTCAGCTCCCCGACAGCGTCGTCCTGCGGCCCTTGTCCATGCTGTAAAGGAAGGTAATACTCACCTGCCGGTCTTGTGAAGGAGGCCGGTGGGGAGAGCGCACTCCCCCCCCCAGCTGCCGCTGCAGATGCATGCGACGATATGCCGCGCATGCCTGCTGGCGGAGTTCTTCACGAAGTCACTCACGTGACTCCGAAGTAAAATTATATAGTAATGGCATATTTGGATGATATCCTTATAGTGGGTCAGACCCTCCAATTGGCAATTCAAGGAGTGGCTGCAACCAAGGCTCTGTTCGAGAAGCTGGGATTCGTAATCCATCCAGACAAATCAAAATTGCACCCGGTACGGGTTATGGATTATTTGGGGTTCACCCTAGACACCAATTTAATGAAGATCACCATCCCAACCAATAAAGCTACTACTATTATAGAAGAGTGCCACAATCTTGCTTGCGCCAGGGTACCGACTATTCGGCAAACAGCAAAAGTTATAGGCAAACTGGTAGCTGCATTCCCAGCTGCACGATTCGGACCGCTACACTACTGAAATTTACAAAGATCAAAAATCACAGCATTAAAAACAAATGCTGGTCACTTTGATCGGCCAATTCGGCTACCATCAGAAGCTAGAAATGAGCTACAATGATGAGTTGACAATATTAGAGAGTGTCATAGACCTATCATAGTGAACAACCCTGATGTTATGTTACAAACTGATGCAAGCGCACAAGGCTGGGGAGCAACTGATACGATGTCCAGATGCGTTTTTTATCCATTGGGGGAAATGGTTTGCTACGCATTTCCCCCATTCTGCCTCACCAGTCGGGTATTGCAGAAAATTAAACTAGATTCTGCAACTGGCATATTGATCATTCCCGACTGGCCTACACAACCATGGTACCCGATGGTTGAAAAAATTTAAACAGCCATGGATGGCGATTGGGAAACATCCCAAATTGATTACTCACCCCATTACGGGGATCAGTCATCCTTGCCATGGTCATTTAAACTTGTTGGCCTGCAGGTTCTGAAAAGACCGCTCATCCGGGCAGGCATCTCGTCAAGAGCCATGAACCTTATTGCAGCATCGTGCCGGGAATCAACCCGGAAACAATACCTCACTCAAATCAGAAAGTGGGAGGCATTCTGTGCCCGGAACAACAAGTCCTCCAACTCGGCAACAATACCTGATGTGTTGGAGTTTCTAGCAGGCCTCCATTTTGATGCTGGCCTCAGTTACAGTGCCATCAACAGCGCCAGGAGTGCGCTGTCCTCATACCTGGATATAGGTATAGGCTCCAACCACCTGGTGTCTAAACTAATGAGGGGAGTGTTCAACACCAACCCTCCACGACCCAGATATACAGTAACGTGGGATGTGGGGATCGTGCTGACCCTACTGAGGAGCTGGGCTCCAATAGATGAGCTACCATTGAAACAGCTCACCCTCAAGGTGGTGATGCTCATGGCACTGACGACAGCCCAACGAGTCCAGACGTTACAGAAACTGCGACTGGACAGCATGGTGGCCACCCCTGGTCAAATAAAATTCTTTGTCAAAAAATTATTAAAACAGCACAGGCCAGGGGCGCATGGGCTGCAGTTGGAATTTCGGGCGTACCCTGTAGATGCCACACTCTGCATAGTCACCCATCTCCACCACTACATCCGAGTTACTGGAGTTATCAGGATGAAGGAACAGGGGCTCCTCATCAGTCATAAAACCTCCGCATCATGGGGTGACTACACAGACGATCGCCAGGTGGCTCAGGGTGGTGCTGGATGCAGCAGGAGTTGCTACTGACATCTTTAAGTCTCATTCCACCAGGGCTGAATCCACATCAGCGGCGAGAGCCATGGAGGTGCCCATGGACCACATCCTCGCCACCGCGGGCTGGGCCAGTGAAAAAAAAAACAAAAAAAACCTTTCAGCGGTTCTATAACAAGCCTCTGGCCGCCCCTGCGACATTCGCAGAAGCTATCCTGGGAACCGCTCAGTAAATGCCTGGCCCCGAATTAGTGGTTTGTTGTTTATTTGATTAATAAATTGTGTTGATTTTTCAGCCAGTTTCGACTGAACTCCATTAACAGCCTTCCTCCATCAGACTGGCGGCAGTGTGATAAGCATGGACGTTGTCCAGGGCGTGAAATCACAGAGCTTTGAAATCTTCACGAAATCACTCACGTGACTCCGAAGTAAAATAGTAAGATTAAACGAGAACTTACCAAGTTTGAAGGTTGATCTGTATTTTACGAGGAGTCGCGGTGAGGGACTTCGTGCCCACCGCTCCCACCCTCTATCATAAGGTCAACCAGGTAGTTCTACGTTTTCATCTTACTATTTTTAGTCATGGTTTGGTTCTGTGATTCCACACCGCTGCTTTGAAGGATGCCGCGCAGGCGTGCTGGCGGGGTCAAACTCCAGTCCAACAGGTAGAGCAAAGGGGAAGATACAGAGTGCAGGATATAGTTCTCAGCATTGTAGCGCATCAGTTCCACAGACAAACGTCCGCAATGGGGTCGAGGTCAATCGGACAGTACCCAAGCTAATTATTCAAATGCCATCCTTGTCCACAAGTCATATGGAGATTGGGTTATTTGTAGAGTGACTACAGATCCATCTCCACCCTCAGAGTGAGAGCAGATACTCACACTGACAATGGCCTTCCCGTCGTTGTTACTGCTACTATGATGTATGCAGGTAAACCTGGCTTCATTCCATTATAAATGCCAATATGCTGCTGCATGACCATCAGGTACGCTGGAGCACATTAAGATTCACGTAACATTCCAATTGGATTTAAAGATAAACTATAACTTAAGTAAAGTTGGAATAATCAAGATATTCTCAATGTACTAAATATTCTCCACTCTGCATGGTCTGCCAACAATGCAATATGTCATAAGAGTTTGAAAATCACTGCATTTGAATTAAGTTGACTAATATGGATTCTGTTGATCAGGGAACAGCCTTCATTTATTCCTGTAAAGTATGCGTTTTATCGTGCTATATTACAGCACATTAACAAGCAGCACTACACACATTTCACAGTGAAAAACTGAAGGAAACGTTGTTGCTTGTGATTGCGAGGTCTGATCCTTTGTTTCTTACATTATCATGCTTGGCTGGTCCTTGGTCCTGTATCCTATGTAAATGAGTGACCCATTAGAGCAGCTGATAATATATCAGTGTTGAAAGTTTACAGCAGCCACTTTTATCATGGAGTGTCTTGTTGTGACTAGTCTCGTTACAACTGGCTGATTATGCTTCATTCTGGTAGCTTTGCATTTGTGCAAACATTCACTGCGAATATCTTAAGGCCACTGTTTTAATTATCTTAAAACCTATTAGATACACAGTTATAATTTAGCCATTTTATAGTGTATGCTTTTACTTTAAGCCACATTCTAAACAAAATATACTGCTATAATATTCTGCAGATTTCATACTCATCACCTTATTATCTAGATGCAAGTTAAAACTGTCCCTTCTTTTTCTGTGTGCAGGAAGGAACTGCAGATGCTGGTTTAAGCTGGATAGACACAAAATGCTGGTGTAACTCAGTGGAACAGGCAGCATCTCTGGAGAGAAGGAACGGGTGACGTTTCGGGTCGAGACCGTTCTTTAGACCCTAAACCTCACCCATTCCTTTTCTCCAGAGATGCTGTCTGCCCATCTTTTCATTTTCCTGGTTTGAAGCATATTATGGCCCAGAGTTCTAGGGGCTAGTGGAGTCAAGGGATATGAGGAGAAGGCAGGCATGGGGTATTGATAGGGGATGATCAGCCATGATCACAATGAATGGCGGTGCTGGCTCGAAGAGCCGAATGGCCACCTCCTGCACCTATTTTCTATGTTTCTATATTTCTATGGCCACAGTCAACATAATCATTTTGGCTATTTGCCAAAACACACAGTTTCTGAATTTCCCAAATGTCAATGACTTCAAGCAAATTAACAGAACTCGAATGAGATTGTTCCGATAAGCTTGATAAACAGAGAAACACAAAATAAATCATACCTCTTCAGTTTCAAACAACTTTCATAAAAACAACAAATTCTTATTTTAAGAATGTTTTTTGAGATTGTGCAAATGGTTAATGGAATCTGTAATATGTTACCATAATGTGTGTAGAAAGGAACTGCAGATGCTGGTTTATGTTACCATAAAAGGATTCTCAAATGGAATCAGTTATGACTTTCAATAACCATATTTTTGAAACATAATTATTAAGTGACCTTCAACAAGCCAGAATTATGGCAAATAGTGCCAGAAAGACCTGGGATGGGGGAAGGAATCCAATTCTGGTGCATAGCCACAGTAGCCTCATCTCTGCTGAAAAGTCAATCGTTCAATCAGCGCCGGTGATTCATTGTCTTAGGCTGGATGAATATATTAGGTGAAATGATTGGAGAAAGTTTGCAAATGTTCACAATGTACACGGCTTCATGAAGTTAGTGTGCATAACATGAGTAAAGGCTACTCTCCTTGTACAATCTGCAATCTTCTTCAATCACATGGATGTAATTGGTTGCTTAACACTTAACCCGGAGATTAAAGGAAGGATGATAGGGTTATCTTTACATCCAGCATGAAGTACATAGGAGATAGATTATTCTGATGTGATCTGCATAATGTGGACTCATTTAGACACATCTACACACTATGGACAATATACATTATGATGCTTTGTTCTTAGCGATGCACCCCAAAAACAACATTGAGTATATGGAGAGCTACAAAGTGCCCAAAAGACACTCAAATGGGAGAAAGATCACGTAGCCATAATGCAATCACCAAGCAACAGTAACTGCAGCAACCTATCATATGATGGTGGCGTTTAAGAGATTTTTGGATTGGCACATGGATATGCAGGGAATAGAGAGATATGGATTGTAAGAGATAAGAGTTGGTCTTGGCATCATGTTCAGCACAGTCTTTGGGGGCTGAAGGGCCTGTTCCAATGCTGTACTGTTCTATGTTCTGAAATTCGTATGGAGCCAGCAGACATTTTGGAGGGAAGATCACAAAAAACCTCAAAATTTTTCAACTTCCTTGTGTTTCGTTTGATGATTAAAGAAGAATTGGTCAAAGATTCTCCTTGAACTAGTTTGTTTGCAATTTACAGAAATTCCAATTCAAGCAGATTGATGATCCTATAGAATGTCTGAAAAAAACTAGTGAATAGAATCCCATTGGCAGGGGAACATGATTATATTGAAGCAGGATTTTAATTTGAAACATTCAAAATATTTGTTGTTGTGTTTTTATGTGTTTACCAAGGTGAGAAATGTCAGTGATAATATAACCAAATCAAACGTGAAACACTGTTTCTAATCTTTGTTAACTGAACCATGCAATTTTTCCTAAATTGGATTTGATTTTACAGCCTGTCTGGTCAGCTCTAGAAGAAGCCGTCCCATCAGTGAGAGTCTTGTACGGTAACACTATGGTGCATTAACCATAGAGATGGCTTTGCCTATGGCCAAGGGGATCTGCTGCAGCTATGCTTATGATCGGGAGAACCCAGTCACGTTGAACATCTCACCATGCATTTGAACCAGGCTCAGCTATTACATTGCAAATACAACAGTGCCTCTCTGGCAGGCAACATCACAATCTTTGAATCAATGGCAATGGCTCCATTAGAAAACAACACTTCCTCTCTAATATTCCCACAATCGTAATACACATTTTATACCAAAGACAACATTAGGCACTCCACTGTGCTCCACACTCAATTATTTTCTACCGCAGAAGTGATATGTTAATATTTCCATGTGCTGAGCCGGAGAGGTCAGGCGGGTTTGCTGTTTGTGTTGTTCTTGCTGCACAACCACTGTTTACTCTGTGTGATGCACAAGCCCGCATTTTTCTCTCTAACCAACCAATTATATTACACTCCAGTGTTTGTGTCTCATCTCCAGAGGCATTGCTCAACAATTAAGGGAATGTTCTCCCTCACAAGCTATTTTCAGATTGTTCACAAATGATACACTGGCAGAGAGTAACTTTAGCCTGATTTGACCTCTGTTAAAGCAGCTCCACAGAAGGTGTGGAGAAAACAAGAAAACTGTGATGGTGCTTTAGGGAATTATAAAAAACAGTGCTGAACAATGCAGGGCACAACCTGGTATCTGATACAATGCAAGAGCGTGCTGCATTCAGGAGAGTCACTGCTGCTGAGCATCATCGGCACATGCACCAGGATTTCCCATTTGCCTTCTTGTGGGTGAAAGATACAGCAGATGCACACTTGTAACAAACCTTGAACCTTGTTTATCACCACTTATCTTCCATCTTTGAAACGCTTATGCTCTGTGTGAGACTCGATGAATTGATACTACAGTTAGTGATCAGAAATCATATTTCAGATCTTAGTTTTGAAAGCTTTTCATTAAAAAAATCAGTGATTGTGATCTAAAAAGACAAGCCAAACTAAACTTCCAACTTCTTGAGCATCTAGCCAGAAATACACAGTCACAGGTTTACATTAGCAATAGAAGGAAACACCAGAGGGTTTTGTTTTTCCAGTCACATTCACCCATGAATGGAGGTTGATTGAGGCCGGAATCAATTTAGCTAGCTGGTCTCTTGCAAGAAAGGAAATGATATTGTAAAAAAATGAAATCATGTGTCAAGAGTGTTTCATTGTCAAATGTCCCAAAACTGAAAAATGAAATTCTTAGTTTGAACACACACACACACACAGTGTGGCTGAAAGCACGGAAGAACAAATAATCATTCCATAATCGAGAGATCAGACCAAACCGTTCCAGTTGGTCAGAGGGATCAGTTCCAGAAAACTCCGATATTTGTCTGAAGACTATATATTTTGCAAGTCTATCACAGGATATAGAACAAAGAACATGAAGTTGAGAAAATCAGCAGCTGTTTCCTTTTATTAACCAGTTACAGCATCATCAGGGTAGTGTCCGATTCATCTCTACCCTATTGTAGACACTGGACATTGTCTACGGAACTGATAGGCTACTATATTCTGCACTCTGTATATCCCCCTTTGCTCTATCTATTGTACTTGAGTTTGACGATTGTGTTTATGTACGTATTATCTGATTTTATTGGGCAGCGTTGAAACCCAAGCGCTGCACTGCACCTCGTTACGTGACAATAATAAACTTTCACCTAAGATGGTTTCCTCCCATCAGCACCTTTGTTCAAGATGAAGTGGCCTTTGGAGGTGACTCTCCGGGGCATCATGCTGGCAATCTGTGGAACTACATTTAATGCCTTGAGTATTTTCACAAATCCACCTCCAGAGCTCGCTGGAACAAAGAATGCCAAATATTGACACTTGTTTGAGAGGAAGTCCTCTCATCTCTATCTGAAACGGGCCTCCCCTTATCCTGGTTATGCCAACTGATTCACTAATGGGGACATCTGATCCAGAGCATCTTACGTATCAATAGGATCACCTTCTTTACTCCAATAAGCACATGCTCAACAGCTCAACTGCTCCATCCTTCTATGTAAATGAACTTTTCATCCAAGGAATAAACCTAGTGAGCATTCCATGAGCCTTCCTAATTACAAGCTGTTCCTGCATGCTGACATATTGTGTCTCATGCACTCTGGCTACCAAAAAAACTGGTCCAGAAATCATTCACATCTACATCTGCAAAGAATAAGATGTTATCAGGTTTAATATTCTTAACCCAATGAATAGCCAGTTAAGTAAAATTTGCAGCACAGAATCACAGACACCTTATTGTGCCGATATTGTGCAGCGCAGTGTATTAGATTATTTAGCAGTCCATCACAGACATCGTTACAAAATGAACAAGCCTCAAGCAAGATTGGAGACTGAAAGATATTTTTTCCCCAAAGAGAAGTGGATTTGTGAAATTGACTTCCAGCAAAGGCAGTTCGAGGTGTGTCAATTATCTCCGGATAAGAACGTGTTGGATAAAGACCTAGTTAAAGCTGTGGTGAGGCTGGAAGGGGCTTTAGGATAGTAATGACAGGATTATGCATTGGATACCTTAATTACAGTATAGGTGTCCACACTGTAGTAGCGATTGCTCAGTGATGATTCACTGTGGTTTGTAGCATAATGATCTGCTTCAAGAACACAGTAAGTTGGGAGCTTTTGCCTCGAATCAATGACCTGCCTTCAGACATGGCTTAAGTGGCGAGAGTCGTCATTAGGCAATTTAATCACTTTGCTCAGATGCTGATTTAGATTTATAGACCACTGGGATCTCTTCTAGGGTAGGGGTGACCTGAACAAAAGGGACGGGCTACACCTTAACTGGAGGGGGGCCGACATTCTGGCAGGCAGGTTTGCTAGGGCTACACGTGTGGGTTTAAACTAAATAGTGGGGGGGAGGGATTGGCAAATTAGGAGTATAAAGATGGAGTTGAAGGGGAAGTGGCTACAGGAAAAATTACAAAAGATTCTCCAATTAATGGGAAGGAAAGCTCGAGAAGGAACAACAGAGTAAGGTCAGGGCCAATTGCGAGCGGTGCGAGGGGGGAAGTGAATACGGAGGTCAAAGCGCTGTATATGAATGCACGAAGTATAAGGAATAAAGTGGACGAGCTTGAGGCTCAGTTAGAAACTGGCAAGTATGAAGTTGTGGGAATTACTGAGACATGGCTGCAAGAGGGCCAGGGCTGGGAACTGAATATTCAAGCGTATACCTCCTATCGAAAAGACAGACAGGTGGGCAGAGGGGGTGGGGTTGCCCTGTTGGTGAGGAATGAAATTCAGTCCCTTGCATTGGATGACATTGAAACAGGAGATGTGGAGTCAGTATGGATAGAACTAAGGAATTGTAAGGGTAAAAAGACCCTAATGGGACTAATCTACAGGCCCCAAACAGTAGCCTGGACATAGGGTGCAATCAGGAGTTAAAATTGGCATGTAGTAAAAGTAATGCTGTGGTTGATTATGGGATATCTCAACATGCAGGTAGACTGGGAAAATCAGGTTGGTACTGGACCCCAAGAGAGGGACTTTGTAGAGTGCATTTGTGATGGATTATTTGAACAGCTTGTATTGGAGTCTACCAGGGAGAAGGCAATTCTGGATTTAGTGTTATGTAATGAACTGGATTTGATAAAGGACCTCGAGGTTGATGAGCCATTAGGAGGCAGTGACCATAACATGGTCAGGTTTAATCTACAATTGGAGAGGGAGAAGAGTAGATTGGAGGTGTCAGTGTTGCAGCTGAATAAAGGGGACTATGGGGCCATGAGGGAGGAGCTGGCCAAAGTTGACTGGAAAGATACACTAGCAGGGATGACAGTGGAACAACAATGGCAGTTATTTCTAGAAATAATACAGAAGGTACAGGATCAGTTCATTCCTAGGAGGAAGAAAGATTCCAAGGGGACAAAGGGACAACCATGGCTGACAAGGGACATCAGGGACAGTATAAAAATTAAAGTGAAAAAGTGCAACGTAGCAAAAATGAGCAGGAAGCAAGAGGATTGGGTAATGTTTAAAGAACAACAGAAGATAACCAAAAAGACAATACGGGGAGAAAAGATGAGGTACGAAGGTAAGCTAGCCAAGAACATAAAGCAGGATAGTAAAAGCTTCTCTGGGTATGTGAAGAGGAAAAAACTAGTTAAGACCAAAGTTAGACCCTTGAAGACCGAAAAAGGTGAATTTATTATGGGGAACAAGGAAATGGCAGATGAGCTGAACAGGTACTTTGGATCTGTCTTCACTAAGGAAGACACAAACAATCTTCCTGATATAGTAGTGGTCAGAGGATCTGTGGTGACAGAGGAACTGAAGGAAATCCACATTAGGCAGGAAATGGTGTTGGGTGGACTGATTGGACTGATGGCTGATAAATCCCCAGGGCCTGATGGTCTGCATCCCAGGGTACTTAAGGAAGTGGCTCTAGAAATCATGGATGCACTGGTGATAATTTTCTAATGTTCTATAGACTCAGGAGCAGTTCCTGTGGATTGGAGGGTAGCTAATGTTATCCCACTTTTTAAGAAAGGCGGGAGAGAGAAAACGGGGAATTATAGACCAGTTAGCCAGACATCGGTGGTGGGGAAGATGCTGGAATCAATTATAAAAGATGAGATAGCCGCACATGTGGATAGCAGTAACAGGATCGGTCCGAGTCAGCATGGATTTACGAAGGGGAAATCATGCTTGACTAATCTTCTGGAGTTTTTTGAAGATGTAACTCGGAAAATGGACAAGGGAGAGCCAGTGGATGTAGTGTACCTGGACTTTCAGAAAGCATTTGATAAGGTCCCATATAGGAGATTAGTGGGCAAAATTAGACCACATGGTATTGGGGGTAGAGTGCTGACATGGATAGAGCAGTGTTGGCAGACAGGAAACAAAGAGTAGGGATTAACGCATCCCTTTCAGAATAGCAGGCAGTGAATAGTGGGGTACCGCAAGGCTCGGTGCTGGGACCACAGCTATTTACAATATACATCAATGATTTGAATGAAGGGATTCAAAGTAACATTAGCAAATTTGCGGATGACACAAAGCTGTGTGGCAGTGTGAACTGTGAGGAGGATGCTATGAGAATGTAGGGTGACTTGGACAGGTTGGGGGAGTGGGCAGACGCATGGCAGATTAAGTTTAATGCAGATAAATGTGAGGTTATCCACTAGCAAAAACTATCTAAATGGCGTCAAGTTTGGAAAAGGGGAAGTACAATGGGATCTTGTACATTACTCAATGAAAGTAAGCATGCAGGTACAACAGGCAGTGAAGAAAGCGAATGGCATGTTGGCCTTTATAACAAGAGGAATCGAATATAGGAACAAAGAGGTCCTTCTGCAGTTGTACAGAGCCCTAGTGGGACCACACCCGGAGTATTGTGTGCAGTTTTGGTCCCCTAATTTGAGGAAGGACATTCTTGCTATTGAGGGAGTGCAGGATAGGTTTACAAGGTTAATTGCCGGGATGGCGGGACTGTCATATGCAGAGAGAATGGAGCAGCTGGGCCTGTACACTCTGGAGTTTAGAAGGAGGAGAGGGGATCTCATTGAAACATATTAGATTGTTAAGGGTTTGGACAAACTAGAAGCAGGAAATATGTTCCCAATGTTGGGGGAGTCCAGAACCAAGGGCCACTGTTTAAGAATAAGGAGTAAGCCATTTAGAACGGAGACAAGGAAACACTTTTTCTCTCAGAGAGTGGTGGGTCTGTGGAATTCTCTGCCTCAGAGGGTGGTGGAGGCAGGTTCTCTGGATGCTTTCAAGAGAGAGCTAGATAGGGCTCTTAAAAATAGCTGTCAGGGAATATGGGGAGAAGGCAGGAACGGGGTACTGATTGGGGTTGATCAGCCATGATCACATTGAATGGCGGTGCTGGCTCGAAGTGTCAAATGGCCTACTCCTGCACCTATTTTCTATTCTCTATTGTCTATTGAGCTGAATGGCTGCATGACCTTTTGCACAATTTATTTTTATCAAGTTATTCTCGAACTTTCTAATGATGCACGTGGCTAGTAGGAAATATTTTTATTATATTTCAAAAAGAGAAAAATTCAGTAAATATTTAATCTCTCTGGGCACCTTGTCCTTGAGCCTGCATACAATGTCAGAGGTGACGGAAGAGTCCAACTCTAACATGTGTCCAGAGTTCTTACTTGGAGACCATTCCACGAATCAAATGGTCCGCACCATGAAAGCGACAGTGTGCGCTCTGTGACGGATCTGCCACGGCCTTTGGCAGCCACTGAGGCAACTCACTCTGCTGCCAGGAAACTCAGCTGCCCACTATCTGTTTCTGAGGCCTAATCTCACTGCAGGTTCAGATGTTTTGATGACCACTTTAAATTCGTAGAATAAGCATACAATAGACAATAGACAATAGGTGCAGGAGTAGGCCATTCGGCCCTTCGAGCCAGCACCGTCTTTCAATGTGATCATGGCTGATCATCCACAATCAGTACCCCGTTCCTGCCTTCTCCCCATATCCTTTGACTTCACTATCTTTAAGAGCTCTGTCTAGCTCTCTCTTGAAAGCATCCAGAACACCGGCTTCCACCGCCTTCTGAGTCAGAGAATTCCACAGACTCACAACTCTCTGTGCGGAAAAATCAATCAATTTCCCTGCCACCTAAATTTTCCAAAGGATTTTAAGACTGTCCAGGTTGAATCATGTCTTTCGTACACTCAAAAGGACACGAGATGCTGGAGTAACTCAGCGGGTCAGGTAGCATCTGTGGAGAACATGGGAAGGTGATGTTTCACAGAGTGCTGGTGTAACTCAGCGGGTCAGGCAGCATCTCTGGAGAACATGGATAAGTGACGTCACGGGTCGGGACCCTTCTTGGTTTTTGTCTACTCAATGGCTTTTGAAGGATATTACATAAATATTGAAGAGTCATTTATTTGCATAGCTGAACTGAGATATTGTCCTGACAAAGAACCATGTAGTAATAAAAAGTAGCAATTACCATCAGTCAAACTGACGCAGTGTCACCAGGTTCTAATGCAAGGAACTTCTGAACAGCTGGTTTCAACTCGCAATAAGGAACAAACATCATGCGATTGGGTGAGTGATCAAGATTCCTTTTAGAAAAGCTGTCAAAGTCTTCCATGATCCTGAATAGTGTAACACTGAGTAGCAGCACTGTGAGCTTCTGTGTGGAATCGAGCTGATGGTGCAATCCTTTGTGACATGAGGAACATCCCACAACATTGCTGCAGCTGACCATTGTTCAATCACTACAAGTAGCAAGTCTTTCATCTTGCGCTGGGATGCTGATTACACGTTCTTCTTTCCCCTAGATTTACTTTTAAAGCCAGTGTGGTCTAACAGTGAGTACTATTTAACTGACAGGACCGGTAATAAGTCGCACTGTTGCGGCATGAATCAGATTGGTATATCACTGCGAAGAGGCAGCTCTCTACATGCCAACTACAATCCCAGGAATTAAACAGAAGTAGCATCATCACAGCCTCTCCACCAAAAATCAGGTCTTAAACAAATGCTAAATTATTTCTTCCCCCACCCTCCCTCTCCATCCCCCCACCCTTCCTCTCCCTCCGTCTCTCACTCTTCTGTAGCCTCCCCTCATTGAAGATTCAGAAAATAATTCCTCTCGAAATTCAAGCCTTCTTATGTATATACCATGTTGACTAGGTTGACATATGTGGCTAGGCACATATATACATTTTTAAAAATATTTTATTTAATACTTGTTTTTATTTAATATAATTAGTGTATTGGTTTAATTCCCAACAGACTGAAGGAATTGAACACATTTCCTAATAGTAAAATATTTCATCCTCACTAAACGCAAACCAAATGTAGATAACAATTGCTGCATTCCATCTGTATGCACTATTTTTAATACAGAGGGACATAAATATTGTACTGTTTAGCTTTATTTGATGGGATTGTTTGATTCTTGCAGAGCAGATAGTTAATAAGTGTGTACACATGGTCAAGGGTCAATTAGGACTCACCTGCGCTGTCCACAGCCTAACCTTTGACCCAATCCAGGCATGTGAAAACATGCTTTCTCACAGTATTGAGTAGACAAATTAGAAGTGAGCGACATTTTAGAAATATGCATTTCAGTAGTTTACTCGATTAATGGTCAAGATACATTGGGGCACATTTTCAACAAAAGGTAAAGCACTTTGAAGATTATTTTTCTCAAATGCATCATGGAAATACAATGTAACTATTGTACATCATTATACTTTAGGAACTGCAAGAAATTATCTTTTTAACCACATTATCACTGGATCATTAATCCATTTAATACATGTGATGCCTAAAATAAGTTTAAATGAATGTGGTCCAGGTTTGGTTTTTGAATAGAACATTAATCGAAATCTGTAAGCTGCAAGTGACGGTTTTTCCCATTGAACATTACCCATATTTTCTTTTATGGTGGGACAGGCATGAACCGCCAAATGGGTGTCAAGAAAGCGTGACATGTGAACTCAGGTTAATCACTACTTTATCATCTGTAATGTTAAATATTAATGTTATGCTTTTATTACTTTTTATGCTATTGATAAATGATGGCCATTGTTTAATTACAATTTTATTGATTGTACAGTTCTTCACAAACATATTGAACTGAAATATTACCTTGTATTCAATTTAGGCAAACAAAAGGTATATTGGTAGACCAATGATTCACGTTTACTTTCAAACAGTGATTCTACTGTTTTAGACCGATGTGAATGCACTGAAATGAGAGCATTTGAAGAAACAAAACATTCATAAATTAAAAATCAACCCAGAGTTACAAAACTCCATTACAGTTCCAATTAAAATTTATTACTATTTACTTGAGAATACATTTTCCAAATCTTAAAATACCAACATGTAGATGATTTGGAGATAAACTCTTCACCCTTTTTCTATAATATAGTAATAATTATGGATGTGTGCGGTGACAACTGATTTTGTCATTAAGATTGACCTATAACAGAATGAACCAATCACTTCAAAGTGAGCCGTTTAATGGTGTAATTGGCATTACTATAAGAGAGTGTAATCTAATCTCACGGTCATAACGCCTCAGCATTACCCTGAGGAACATGATGCACCTTGTACACTAGGATTCTCCTCGCTATGACAGAGTTAAATACCCAGGATACGTGGAAGGGGCACAGTCAGGAATATCTCTGACCCAATGGCTGATCGTCAGTACTGAGGAGGGCTGGTTGAAGTATGGAACAATGTAAATATGAAATTTATGGAGATTTCTTAAGGAAGACAATTAGCTTGCATAAATGCTGGACACAATCTGTTGATGGATAATTTTGTTTATTAAGTTTATTTCCTTATCATTGAGTTTGTGCTGAAAATGGTTGGAAGGATGTGTGGTAATTCCCTGAGACACGAGTCAGTGCAATGGTGAAGCAGCCAACGAGCCAATGTCTACAATAATGTCTACAATAATGAGCCTTTAGGGGCCTTCCCCAAGCCCGGGTAAGAAAACTGTAGGCAGAACAAAACTAAATCCAAATACAAATTCCAATCCTTTAAATACACCTTTACATGTGTGTAGAAAGCAGACCCTGATCCCATCAGAATATGACAGGATATCCAGCACGGACCACATTGCACACACTGCATCTGTTCCTTACCTAAATATCCCAATGAGGCTGAAGCCGCAGTAATTAAACTCCACAATCTGTGTAGAGGCACTGCACCACTGCCGCACATTCATACAGCTGGCCCGCTACCTTGCTTCCCCCATCATCATCTCCCATCTGCTATTAATATCGTGATTACCACACACCCCTTGTCAAATATATCGATCCAACTCTTAAAAATGTCAGTTGCCTCAGAGTCAACAGCGGTCTCCACTTCTCACATGTCCAATATCCTGTGGGAACATGACTTTTCTAATCTCTCACCTTGCTCAAGGTTGTTAATCTTATAAACTGAATAAACTACCTGAACCCTAATGCCTGGTAATCACTCCCAGATATATTTTACTCCCTACATAAACCATCTCAATCCTCATCATCAATCTTTGGATGTTTTGTTGTGCATGACATCAGGTGCACTCGACAACTCATCAGCTGAAAGAGCGCACACTGCCAGAATGAGTAATCCCTTCATTGTCATACCATAGGTTACATTTTTATTTAGAGTATATTGTGGTTTGTTCACAAGGCAGCAACATCACTAGGAAATGAGAAATGATACCAGTAAACCACTCAATAACATTTATATAATGTTATATGTAGCCCAAGGCATTTCACAGATAAGAAGTGGATGTCAGTCACAGAGAATGAAGTGAAGTGTCTGTACATTCATGCACGAGGAAGATCCTCCACTTCTCCTAAATGGAGTTCAATCCAACGCAAAATGTTGTCAAATGCCAGAGGTCTGAGGGAAAATTGGGAGATGCATGAATGTAAAATGTTGCTGCAGGTCAGGCAACCCATGAACATGGTAAAAGGAAGGAAGACAACTTGAAGAGCCGGGATCAGTCCTGTGGTGCATTACACAGCATGTTGGCTAGCTGCATGTGGAAACTGAAAGTACCTTGATCACATTAATGTGAATGGGAAGAGAAAGATCCTCCTCTTCATTTCTCACAGAAGTGCCCACTCGTGACACCTTTCTGAGAAGGTTCGTCATTCTAATACTCATTGAGTCAAAGTCATAGACTCCTACGAAGTGCCTCAGCAAGACTGAGATGACATTGCTGTTGCCCAGAGCCACTAATTCTTGACCCAGTGAGAGATTAACTGCAGGTATTTCGCATCAGCCCCTGCCAGGCTGACTGTCTGACACCACAGTGCTGGGTGGGGGGTGGCTGTGAGGACGGGGAGATTAGGTCATCTTGGCATCATGTTCGACACATACATTGTGGGATGAAGGGTCTGTTCCTGTGCTGTACTGTTCTATGTTCATGAAGGAACTGCAGTTGCTGGAAAATCGAAGGTAGACAAAAGTGCTGGAGAAACTCTGCGGCAGCATCTATGGAACGAAGGAAATAGGCAACGTTTCGGGTCGAAACCCTTCTTCAGACTCAGACATGTACTGTTCTATGTTCTAAGGACAGTAATTTCAGGTTCCATCAGTGCAGTACCTACTTCAGATGGAACCTAGCTGGATAGAATTCGGAATGAGATGTGGAAGATCACTATTTTGTAGAGTCACACACCATCCAGTATGTGACAATCTTTAGAGTACAGCTTGAAACTGCAACTCTTTGTCGCGGCAAGTTGAGAATTAGAAGTAATTGCAAGTGGTGAGAAATGGGAGGGGCTTGTGAAAGAAAAGTTCAGGTCTAGCTGAGACAGAAGGTGTGATAAAGAGTTGCATTTCTATTACGAAATGTGTAAGAAGTAATTGTAGATGCTGGTTTAAAACAAAGACAGACCCAAAAGTTGGAGTTACTCAGTGGGACAGACAGCATTTCTGGAGAGAAGTTATTTACTGGGTGAGGTTTCGTGTTGAGACTGAAGAAGTCTGAAGAAGGGTCTGGACCTGCAACGTCACCCATACCTTCTCACCAGAGATGCTGCCTGTCCCGTTAGGTTCTAGGGTGCAGTAGAGTGGCCCTGGAATAGCAGATTGGGATGAGCGTGTGCCTGCTTGCTGTGGTCACTTCCTGACGACCCTGATGGCAACTTACACATTGCGTCTGCCTTTACTCCTCGTCGCTGTTTTTATGCACACGGCAACATATTTATCCCTCAATGTAACACGACCCTAACTGTCTGGCAAATGCCAGAATCAACCTGCAAATTATTGAAAAGTTTTGAAAACTTGTTGCTCCAGCTTTTTGAGTCTGTCTTTGGTTTAAACCAGCATCTGCAGTTCCTTCTTACACACTTTTACATTTCTCTCGTGCATTCGGTATATTTTTGTTTGTAATAATCCTTTCATTACAGATATTGTTATTTAGATGTGAAAAACATTATGGTGTGTGATTTTGCTCCTAAGTGACCGGGGCAGTTGTTGAATAAAATGAAATGTTGATTTCAATCACTAAAACTTGTGATAGTTTCATCTATACAAAGTAAAATGTCCAAAGTCAGTATCTGTCATTCTGTTGCTTGGCAACCAGGGAGAAAGAGAAGGGGGTCACTGTCTGTAAGTTCTGAACTGCAGTTATTTCCTTCAACCCAAAGCTGGCAGTAATGGCATTTACAGTTTTAATCACCAGACCAATAGCGAGGGAGTACCACAGCCATTTATAAAGCGACGTTATCATTTGTTGAGGGAGTGATGAGGATTTTGATTATATACTGCAGCACAAAATTGCAGAGACACCCTGCTGCAATTACCATAAATGCAGTTATAAATCAGGGAGAACTGAGATACTGAAAGCTCAAATGAGAATAATTTCTTTAAAAATGGAAATATCAATAAAATATAATACATAATTTACATTGTGGTGCATTTGGGAGACAATGCTCTAACAAAAGAACAAACCGTGTGGTTGGTCTGAAGAAGGGTCTCGACCCGAAACGTCACCTATCTCCTTCGCTCCTTAGATGCTGCTGCACCCGCTGAGTTTCTCCAGCCTTTTGTGCACCCTGGTTGGGATGTAATGTAATTTGTCCTTTTTAAATTAGCTGTTATTAATTAATGGGTATTGGAGAGAAGAAATCTAATTGGTGATGGGTGGTATTAATTTATTTATATCAAATATGATATTAACAACAGGATGGTAAAATGATGACTGGCATTTAACAAGCAACCGACTGGCAGCAGTCATAAATGGTTCTGAATCTGATTTTGCAGAGAGATCTCTAGAGATGATGACACCAGATCCAGTCCGGTAACTTTATGCAATGCATGATATCAGAACTCAGTCATATTGGGAAGGGTTCCATTTGGTAAAAGTACACAGTTCAGATTTGAGAGAGCCAAAAAAATTAAGTTGTATCTAATAAAGACAATGCGAAAATGATTGGCACTCCAAGCCCGATAAACACAATCTGCACACGTACCACCTGAAATGTTTACAGGAATCTCTGACAAATCCAGAACTACATTTAAACGATGAAGTTCAAATAGAAATGGCTTGACTTACAAATCCAAAAAGCACAAAGACAACTGAAACAAAAATAATACATCTAAATCCATCCATTACCAACAATTACATATACTGTAATGCCTACTGGAATTAAAGTTTTTGGGCAATCTTTGATATATTTTCTACAAGAATTAATAGTTCACCCTTAGCACAAGACAGAAGCCGTCCAAGGATTGGAAGAAACCATCCTTATTAATAAGAATCTGGCCATCTCTGTCATCAACATGATTTGTAAAGCTAGCAACCACCTCAAAATGGTTGAAAGACCATTCCCTGGAAGTGTTTATTTAGCAGATGAATGAATTTAAATGGAATTAATTTATTATCTGAATGGTGGCCATTTAGGAAAAGTGGAGATGCAGCGAGACCTGTGTGTCATGGTACACCAGTCATTGAAAGTAGGCATGCAGGTGCAGCAGGCTGTGAAAAAAGCGAATGGTATGTTAGCATTCATAGCAAAAGGATTTGAGTACAAGAGCAGGGAGGTTCTACTGCAGTTGTACAGGGTCTTGGTGAGGCCACACCTGGAGTATTGCGTACAGTTTTGGTCTCCTAATCTGAGGAAGGACATTCTTGCCATAGAGGGAGTACAGAGAAGGTTCACCAGACTGATTCCTGGGATGGCAGGACTTTCATATGAAGAAAGACTGGATAGACTCGGCTTGTACTCGCTAGAATTTAGAGATTGAGGGGGGATCTTATAGAAACTTACAAAATTATTAAGGGGTTGGACAGGCTAGATGCAGAAAGATTGTTCCTGATGTTGGGGAAGTCCAGAACAAGGGGTCACAGTTTAAGGATAAGGGGGAAGTCTTTTAGGACCGAGATGAGAAAAACATTTTTCACACAGAGAGTGGTGAATCTGTGGAATTCTCTGCCACAGAAGGTAATTGAGGCCAGTTCATTGGCCATATTTAAGAGGGAGTTAGATGTGGCCCTTGTGGCTAAAGGGATCAGGGGGTATGGAGAGAAGGCAGGTACAGGATACTGAGTTGGATGATCAGCCATGATCATATTGGATGGCGGTGCAGGCTCGAAGGACCGAATGGCCTACTTCTGCACCTATTTTCTATGTTTCTATGGAAGAGTTAACTGATAAAGCTTCTATATTAAATATACTGGTTGGACCAAAGTTTCTTGAAGTAATAAATGGGTCAAATGAAGCAATTCGCCACTGACAGGCCAGTGCACTACGCTGAGCTAGCCAGGGGTCCAGGGTGAGGAGGTGACGTTGCTCTATCTGGAGGGCAGATGTGGAGCCCAGATTCCCACCAATAACTACCATGGGAAAGCCACCTGGGTAGTCATGTACCTGTAGCCCAGGCGGAGTATCAGGTCACCGTGCATTTCAACGATCACACTTGACCTGGAAATGGGTGAGAGGAAGTGATTCTATTTTTACATGTTTAGTTTAATTGTTAGTACTTCGATTAACTTTAGCAGCATTTTTGTATTATTTAAAGTAATAATGTTTTGCTTTAATTATGTAAAACAATTCTAATAATATTTAAATTTCTCGTGAGACGTGAGCAGAATGTCCAAGGCTAATAGGGTGCTGTAGGGCGAGGTGGGCTGGGGCCTCAGTGGTCTGCTGTCTGATAGTTACACCACCTCCCTCTCAAACCAGGAGGCCTAGGACTACTGACCCCACGAACCAACACATGGTTGTGTACAGCACGGAAATAGACAATAGGTGCAGGAGTAGGCCGTTCACCCCTTTGAGCCAGCACCGCCATTCACTGTAATCATGACTGATCATCCACAATCAGTACCACATTCTCCCCATATCCCTTGACTCCACTATCTTTAAGAGCTCTATTTAACTCTCTCTTGAAAGCATGCAGAGAATTGGCCTCCACTGCCTTCTGAGGTAGAGAATTCTACAGATTCACAACTCTCTGGGTGAAAAATTTTTATTCTCATCTCCGTTCTAAATGGTCTACCCCTTATTCTTAAACT
The DNA here is from genome assembly GCA_035221665.1 of Okamejei kenojei. Classification (NCBI taxonomy): domain Eukaryota; kingdom Metazoa; phylum Chordata; class Chondrichthyes; order Rajiformes; family Rajidae; genus Okamejei; species Okamejei kenojei. The sequence continues at coordinate 1,108,108 of CM069147.1, read as the reverse complement.
GTGGCCCCTGGTTCTGGACTCCCCCAACATCGAGAACATGCTTCCTGCCTCTTGCCTGTCAATTCCCTTAATAATCTTATATGTTTCAATAAGCCCCTCTCATCGTAAATTCCAGAGAGTTGGGAATTTGGTCGGTGGTGGGCGCTGCAAGTGTGTCCTAAAGTGTGTTTTTGGTGTCTCTCTGTGTGGCTGGTGTGGGGGGTGGGGTGGGGAGGGGGTAAGGGGGAAACCATTTTGGTCGCCTCCTCCACAGAGAGTCGACTTTTTCCATGTCGCCTCCCCCGTGGCCTAACATCGAGGATCGGTGCGGCCTTTCCCGGAGAAGTGCCCGGGGCTTCAGCCGCGGGCGCAGTGTGCACTCTCGTCGCAGAGCGGGCGAGCCCTCGCCGGGGCTCGCCAGAGGGAAGCGCTCCGTTTGCTGGCCCGCGGCAGCCTGAAGCCGCGGTCTGCGGAGCTCCAGCTGGCGCAGCGTCCGCAGCCTGGGATCCCTCGTTGGGGACCTGAGAGGAGAAGAAGCTCTGACCGCCGGCCCGCGGCCTACCTCTACCGCGGGCGCGGCGGGGTCTTACCATCAGGAGCGGGGTCCCTCGCCGGGGACCCCTGGAGAGGAGCTCTGACCACCGGCCCTGCCGTCTCCGGTGCTTCTGGTTGCAGCGCGGCGGGGACTTTAGATCTTCGACCGCCGGCCTGCGGCCTACACCAACCTGAAGCTGCGGTCTCCGGTGGGGAGGCACCGATTACCTGGACTTTATCTGTACTTTACCTTGTCTGAACATCTGGACGCCCGCAGCAGCGGCTGCGGAGGGTTGAGGTCCCGACCACGGGGGAAAATGGAGTGATGAATGCTATGGTGGATGTTTGTGTTAAATTTTTTATTGTGTATTGTTTGCTCTTTTTTCATTGTACCGCTGCTGGCAAATTCATTTCACTTGCACTTTATGTGCAAATGACGAATAAAACTGATATTGATTGATATTGTATACAAGCCCAGTCACTCCATTCTTTCAATATATGACAGTCCCGCCATCCCGGGAATTAACCTGGTGAACCAACGCTGCGCTCCCTCAATAGCAAGAATGTTCTTCCTCAAATTTGGAGATCAAAACTACACACAATACTCCAGGTGTGGTCTCACTAGGGCCCTGTACAACAGCAGAAGGACTGCAGAAACGGGCCCTTGGTCTCTTCCCATCCTTGCCGATTGTGATACCTATCTACACTATTCCTAATTCATTCCATTGGCCTTGTAACCCTCTTCCTATCCAAGTGCAGCATATCCCCATGTTATCACAGTTCAGGTTACAGAAATGTGCCTTGACAGGATTCACAAATCACTACCAAAAAGTATAGATAAGGAAGACATTCACTCTAATGGAATATATGTGAGAAAAATAAATAAACTCAAAATGCAAAAGGGTTGATATCACAGAGAATTATAATATGGAGAGTTTTCTAGGAATGCCAGAGTGTGGTACCTATGCAAATGTATTTACATGCTGTTATTTACCTGTATCTAGTGTGGTTGTGGCCAGGTAGCAGGCTGAATGTTGCCCCATTTTCTGTAAGAGAATCACAAGAATACCTTTAAGAGAAAGGTTTTACCATCAAAATCTGTTTAAAAACTAAACATAGGAAGGAATTTCACTGTACCTTAATTGGTGCATGTGACAATAAACTGACCTTGAAACCGGGAATAAGCTTACCCTGGTAATGGCCTTAAATGGTGCTTTGTTTTTTAAAAATCAGATGGCAGTAATAAAATGTCTTCAGGGAAAAGTAATTGGTTCCAGAGCTACAGTACACACCTGTATTTGACCAGACTGACAGCTTTTAAAATGATAGCAGCCACTGATATCCATCAAGTCCCATCCATCACGAGAGATCAGTGGGAACCAGGTAGCTCTGGGAAACACATGTGGAGATACACAACATGATTAACACATGTCAGTATGACCTGGTGCAGGCCACACATAATGTTCATGCGTTCCCCTAACCGTCATGGCTGTACACCACAGCCAATTACAAGGCCAGACCTGTGGGTACAACTTCCAGATTACACCAAATGAACACAGCCAGTACTGAATGAAGCCTGTCTGTATCACTGAAGGAGATGTGTTTCTTGCTCATCATAGGTTAACCTACGCATTCCTGGGATCATTCTTGTAAACCTACATTATATCCTACATTCATGTATATTAACAGTCATTACTACATCCTTAATCACAACCTCATTTAATGTTTGGACAGGTACATGGAATAGAAAGATTTAGAGGAATATAGACCAAATATGCGCAGGTGGGACTAGTGTATACAGGGCATCTTGGTTGGTGTCTTCTTCTTCTGTCGTATGTCTTTTAAACCTGCAGCTTCATTGAGGCGAGCCAGGCCAACGTGTCATCGTCCAGGTCAATCAGACCTCGTTCACCATTCGGCGGCCGGTGTTTGTGGCAACCGGTGACGATGTGCTCCACTGTCTGTGTTGGGTCCCCACACTCGCAGGAGGCGCTGTCCACGAGGCCCCACCTCTTCATCGCTACTCCATAGTGTCCGACACCTGTCCTCAAGCGGTTGAGGGTTGTCCACTGCTTTCGGAGCAGGTCCTGGCCAGGGACGTCCATGGGGTCATTGATGTAATGGTGTAGCCTAGATGGTCCGCTGACTTCCACTGGTCTCTCCATCTCGTCTTGACCCAGGCGGCCTTGGAAGCGTCAGCCAGTGTTGTGCAATCGAACAGTTTGATTGGTATGACCAAGTTGGACTGAAGGGCCTGTTTCCGTGCTGTAATTTTATTAAAGAATATGAAAACCATTTGGTGAACTTCTTGAACAATGACATTCTAACAATGACAATTTCTGTTCCAAAGCTACATAATAGACCAAAGAGCCAAATGTGGTAAAGGTGAGGAAATTAAACACTAACACCACATTGTTGTGCAAAAGGAAACATAGAGGTGGAGTAACTCAGCGGGTCAGGCAGCATCTGTGGAGAACATGGATAGGTGACGTTTCACAGAGTGCTGGAGTAACTCAGCGGGTCAGGCAGTATCTGTGGAGAACATGGATAGGTGACGTTTCACAGAGTGCTGGAGTAACTCAGCGGGTCAGGCAGTATCTGTGGAGAACATGGATAGGTGACGTTTCACAGAGTGCTGGAGTAACTCAGTGGGTCAGGCAGCATCTGTGGAGAACATGGATAGGTGACGTTTCACAGAGTGCTGGAGTAACTCAGCGGGTCAGGCAGCATCTGTGGAGAACGGATAGGTGACGTTTCACAGAGCGCTGGAGTAACTCAGCGGGTCAGGCAGCATCTGTGGAGAACATGGATAAGTGATGTTTCGGTTCGAGACCCTTCTTCAGACATGTGGTTCTACCACATTTTTCTACCTTTTATGAACAGTGGCGTACATTGTGCAGTGCGTGAGAAGGGAATCAGTCCTAATTATGATGATCCAAGCTGCTGCCAGCAATCACTGTCTTGACGGATGTGAAGAGTGGCCAATTGCCAAGCCACTGCACACTGTTAATGAACTAAAAGATTCCTTCGGCAAGAGCCAGAAGAACAGGGGGCAAGAAACTGGAGCAAGGGCATGGTATAAAATCTATTTCAAGCAGCATACAATGTTTGCCGAGATGAAACACTGTTTCCACAATGTAAAGCCATTCTATATTTGTACGATGGTATTAGTGAATGCATAGCTCAGCTTTCTGCAATCACATAGTAACCAAACAATTCTTGGCAGACTTGGAAGGGGAGTTGGATCTCTAACAGACTCCACCATCTTGAGCCAGTAGAGGTGATGTGGGATTTCCGTGTCTAGTTAACGGTAATTGCATGGTTAATGGTCTTGGCAGTGCCAGATCAAAGCAAGCCAGCAACCAAGCACAGACCCACAGCCCTTAAACGGATTACGTACGGCTGCAAATAGAGAGCTCTAGCCGTGGTGATAAGGGTGGGGAGGAGGCGTTCAATTATTTGGTGAACAGGATAGATGTCAGGACACCTAATGACCTTGACAAGAGAAGCAGATTGGGAGTGAGCTGCATATGTTAGACCTAAAGACCTAGCCCAAGCGCTGGGAGTTTTGTTTCAAACCTAAAGGCAATTCTTATCATCACGGATGTAATGGCAGTTCCATTTTAAAGCACACAGGCCAAGTGTCTGGTTGCCAGTATCTCAATTTCCAACGCAGCTAAGGAGAAGCCAGCCAACACACCGTTACTGCATTGTAAGCACTGACTGCTGCTTTATCACCATGGTCGAATAGTCCTTAGAACAGTTATCTGTCCAACCACAGGTCCCTCGCATTTCTGATGTGCAGCTTCAGGGAGTAGTGAAAGCTCCAGAGATCCTAAAGCCACTTCCATTCTCATGTAGACCCACCCCACCCCATGTGTAGTACCCTCCCCTCCCCCTCCCCCACATTGGGTCCTCCATTGTCCATTGTTCTTTAACCACCTCCCGATGGTTGGCTGGGCCCTCACAGGAGCAGTCATGCAGAGTGGAGCATTGTTCCACAATTTCCAACACTGTAAATGCCACAAAGGCAGAAAACTATCTCCAGTTTTTTCTTTAATAGTTTACCCTTCTAGCACCAACTCACCTGGTCTTATCTATTCCCAACTTCACAAACGTGACCGTTCCCTTCAGACATAATGGGGCCCGGGTTTGGTGTCCACACTACCACGGCAATGTGTGGGGATATCCTACAGCCTGCGATTCCACGTTTCACAGCTGGTTCAACACATGCTTCAAAGCAGAAGCAGCGCACTCCCACCAGGAAAACATGGAATGAACAAAAAATTAAAATCAAATCAATTAATATTAATGCCATTAATTTAACCAGTGAAATCCGGTTAAATATGAAAACACAGCACACAACTTTAGGTGAGTGTAAGTTCACTGCAGTCCTGGCGGCACAAGGGTAGGCTGGCCCCAGACATTGGCATCACCATACACCACTTATCCAAATAGCTGGCCATTGCAAGTCAAGCTAGAAATGTCTGCTCATTATTCATCACACAATGCAAAGGTATTGCACCATCTGGAGTGTCAATATATGGGCAGAAGCCCAAGGACTTGCTCTTAATATCTCAAGGCTTGCTCTTAATGTGCATTAATTGTGCATGGTTAGCATTCAACAAGTCACACAGAATCGTTGCAGAGTTGCGTTCATTACAGACCTTAATTATTGGTTTAATTGATGATACTCCACTCGTTAAATGTTTGTAATTAATTCACAGAGCAAACTGGGAGAGGAGTAATAATTGCTAAAGCAGATGTAAAATCTAAAATAACTATTTTTCACAGAGTGTAAAAATACTGTATCACAAAGGGAAGCTGCGCTGATTGATCATATCCTAAATATTACCTACACCTTTTCTCTCTGACTTGCAATAACAATTCCAAATGCCTCCCAAGCTCCATAGATGTCAGCTGGAGCCCAGATTCTCAGGGGTTTTAAAGTCCATGTCCACATTGCCACTCCACTGTCATGGTCAGATGTAGTGACGGAGACCTGAGGCAACAAACATGTCAGGTGCAACTGAGAGTGAAGGATCTAATGTCTTGTCACAAAGCAGTCCTATACATAACTAAACACTGCTGGAGCGAGTGGTTTGCAATACTCTGCTTTCCAAAGAAATCAGTTCAAGTCATTGTTATAGAGAACAGTATCAGGCCCTTCGGCCCAACAGGTCCCTGCTGTTCAAAGTGCCTTCCTAAGCTTCCCATTTGCCTGCATTTGGCCTTTGACCTCTGAACCTCTTATCCGTGAAGCTGTCCAAATTACTTTGAAACATAATGTTACCGCCTTTAACCACTTCCTTTCCCACTTCAGTCCATTTACCCACCACCTGCTTTGTGAAAAAAAAGTCTTTCATTTTTAAATTTTACCGCTCTCACCTTAAACCTGTGCCTTCTTTTACCACTACCAATAGACAATAGCCAATAGACAATAGGTGCAGGAGTAGGCCATTCGGCCCTTCGAGCCAGCACCGCCATTCAATGTGATCATGGCTGATCATCCCCAATCAGTACCCAGGGAAAAAGGCTTTGACATGATTTTATAAGGTCTCTATTAGGTCTCCTTTCAACCCACCTTGTCCCTCACAATTCAAGCCTGCCAGTCCCAGCAACATCCTTGTGAATCTTTTCTTCACTCTCTCTATCTTCATAAATTCATACGTTATAGGAGCAGAATTAGGCCATGCAACCCATCAAGTCTACTTCACCCTCAATCAAGGCTGATCTATCTTTTCCTCTTTTAACTATCCATCTTTGTGTGCCTCAAGTCTGCCAACAACTGCTCTTTTGTAATATTGATCAGGACATTGCTGATCTCTTCCCCAAATTCCTCAGCATCCATGACTTTCCCCATGAAGTATTCATTTAAGACCTTGCCCATATCCCATGACTCCACACATAGACAACCACACTGACCCTGAGTGGGATCCCTAGGCTACACCGCTGAATTATATTCCAGAATCATTGGAATGTGCATCTCCACTTTCACCTTCTTCCAGTGGTTCTCCTCAATCTATCTGTGTTGTGCTGTCAGCCCTTACTGCATGCGACCCATCACATTCTTGCTTATTGCTTAGTTCATCTTTCCTATGTCATATTTTGCTCCCCCCAATTTATAACATGATGCATCTTGTTTACAAATCAAGCACTTTAGATAAATATTTGGCAACTTGCAAGATAGCACAACGTGCCAACAAGGTTCTTGCACTGCCTGAAGAATATCGGAGCAAGCTCCACTGATACTTTGAGATTTCACACCAGCAAGCGAGAACCCGTAATAATACACTGGCCACATCGTGACCATCCTCCTGACAACGTGGGCTGACAAATTTGCAAGTTCAATTACATTTTTAATTAATTTAATCTCACAGAAGTAATAATTGTGATTTTCCTCTGAAAAATAATATTTACCAGACTTCTTGGTACAGCTTGCATCCGAAATATCCCAAAACAATGCAGATGTATATTACCCAAACACACTTGCCTCTCGAATATCTAAAGATTTATACGTAGTGCGGAAGTTTTGTATTCCAATGTTCATATTTTCCCACAAGGAGGACTCTTGGTTATGCTGATCGCATCTCACACACACACTCAAGTCTGGTACTTCACATCCATTATGCTATTTCCACCAGTGATGTAACGTGAAAGAGAAGGCACAGTAAAAGATAAGTTTGCTTTCACCCAGTCAACATTACTATTACCCTGTGCATACTTTCATGCAGAGTGAATATATGTCTTAGAGGAAACACCTATTCCTTTGGTTATCTTTTTCTAACTTGAGTGTTTTTGATGCTGCAGATTTCACTTTAAACACAATTTATTCGGATTTATTCTCAAAGCTTTCAATGTCAATGAAACTCATTGAAACCTCCAGGACATAAAGTGTCACCAAAAATATTTATAGATTTGTCACTTGTTATAAAAATCACTTCCTACCAAATAATGCTTTAAAGAATTCCAGCTAACTTACCAAAATATTAATGTTAATGATATCAACATCAATAAAGTATTATGATGTTGATATTTGTTGTCCTCGAACATTATATCTGATATTTAACCATGAAGCGTAATATGAGACGGTTGAAGCAGCCTGATGTTGAGTTCCAATGACAGCAAGAATACGGAGTTTATTCGATGAGTGTGAAAGACCAGTAACCCAGCATCCCTGTAGGGTTGATATGTTATCAGCCTTCTGCAATGAGTGAAATGAAAAGATTTCTCATCAAAGTAACAATCATTTATTTAAAGGAAGATTTCTCATGCACAGATCTTTGTGCATTAAATCTGTACCTACAGAACTGCCCACAGATTGTCAGAAGTGAATCAAAACAAGCAAATGTCACCTTCCCCAAAGGAAGAAGCGAGATCCTCCAACCCGTGATAATGTAATGCAAAATGCAATGGACATCTCATATCAAAATACAATATCCACAGGCAGGCAAAGCTTTGCTTCTAATTCTTTGGTTTTCCTCATCAGATGTATAGTTTAGTTTAGTTTAGTTTATTAGTAAAACCATATAACCATATAACCATATAACAATTACAGCACGGAAACAGGCCCTCTCGGCCCTTCCAGTCCGTGCCGACCATTTGTTTTCCCCTAGTCCCATCTACCTGCACTCAGACCATACCCCTCCATTCCCTTCACGTCCATATACCTATCCACTTTACTCTTAAATGTTAAAATCGATCCTGCCTCCACCACTTCTGCTGGAAACAAAAAGCTTTTGTTTGCGTGCTATCCAGTCAAAGAAAATACTTTACATGATTACAATCAACCTGTCCATAGTGCACTGGTAAAGGATAACAGGTAGAACATTCAGTGCAAGATAAAGTCCGCTGCAGTTCAATTAAAGATAGTCCGAAGGTCTCCAGTGAGGCAGATGATGAGAAGATGGTTCAGCTGCCTGATAACAGCTGGGATGAAACCGGTGCTGAATTTGGCGGTGTGCGCCTTCAAACTTCTGCTGGGAAGAAATTGTCCCTGGGAAGTTGGGAACAAGATGTGTCAAAGTTTTGCAGGTCTACCTCTTAATACATTGATGTTCTTTGTTTTATTTAATAAATGAAAATTAACGTAGCTTCCATTATTTTCTTAGGAGGTCTCAATTAATAATGTTGGAGGTTTGCTTGCTGTTCTGTGAGTAGATGCAGCAGCTAATTTGAATATAGCAAGCAGCCATAGGAAGCAAAGGATAAGTGATCAATCAGAATCATAGATCCATACAGCAAGGAAACAAGCCCTTCGGTCCAACACATCCAGGACGACCAAGATACCCCATCCAAGCTAGTCCCAGCACATGTCTCACTAAATCTTCCCTATCCATGTACCTGTACAAATGTCCATTTCAATGTTGTTGGACCAGCCTCGATCACGTCCTCTGGCATTGTGAAAGTATTTGTTGAGGTACAAAATATTGGCTAGCACACATGTAAATCTCACAGCGTCTTTGAGTGTCGTGGTAGACTTCTTTATAATCATCTATACACAAAGGTTCCGTTTAGCTTCTTATCTAAAACCTGCACCTCTAACAACGCAGTCTGTCCTTGGTACTACACTGGAATGACATGTATATTATGTTCTCAAGTACTGGAATGGAGATTGAACTCACAATCTTCTGAATCACAAGGAAGAATACTGCTACTGAGCCACCAGGCAGTCATTTTCAATTTATTTTGAATGATGTGTTTAATAAACCACGTTTTATATTGTCAGGGTACATTATCTCAGGCATTTAACAGCATTAGCAACCATACCAACACATGGTTGGAATAGATAAACTTTCAAAAGTGATGGCAATATCTTCACAAATGATCCCAAGAGTTTGACATTATACTTATCCTTCGTTTAATGAAAGACATAGATGATCCTTTCAAAATACCATGTCAATCATGATTTGGGGAAGGCTGCAGTGGCTGTAACTAATCACTCATCAAATACCTTTATTGGCTCCTTCACAAATATTATCATTTCCCCTCAGTACCTAGTCTTTAGGAGATGAAGCCTAGTCATTTCCCCTGATTGTTATTCATACATTTACAATCAATGCCCACCTCTATTTGCGTTTATGAAGGTGGAGAAACCTTTCCTTGAATCATTGCTGTCCAAAGTGTTGGTCTTATCTCATTCACGGACCGATCTCATTTCTGAGAGTCTACTCCTATGCTCACAGCTCCAATCCCCAACTAATCTGCTCTGACCTGACTCAGGCCAAAACTACAGACCGAGATCATATACCCCACTGCAATGTCAGGGTCCTGCCCAATGGCACATTCAACTACCAATGACCCACCCACAAAGATGATCAGAATACCTTTAGAAAATCCAATTCCTCAATTTTGCAATCTGTCAAAGCATTTAAGCTTTTGAAATGCATATTAATGTTGCTGAGAATAGAAAGCATTGAAATCCTATTAAAAATGAAGTAAAAAATTCAAAACATATAAATTATTTTTAACAAATAAAAATTAATATTTAAACCGCTGTTAAATAATTTAAAACAAGACAACAAATACAAATAATTTTAAATTATTTTTAATACCTTTCTTTATCCCAGACATAACATTTCTGTTATCTCGGGGGAGTTAGCATTCCCTCCGCCAGGTTTGGGCTGATGCACATCTTTGCCAGTGTGAGCACAAGGGAATTTAAACAAATTCATTCTTGACCCTCTGGACTCCACAGAGTACATACTAACAGATACACAGCAGTAATCTTACACTCACCAGGGATGTAGACCTGGAACAGTACAGCACAGGATATGAAGATACCAAGGTGTTGAACTTTCACATGTAGTTCCCAGGAAGGGCTTGGACCATTCGTGCAGGGAGAAACAATGACGTTTTCAGATCAATAACTTATCAACAGAACTAATGAAAGTTCTGACATGTTGTTTCTAACTCCAAAATGCTGCCTGGCTCGCTCTGCATCGCCACCATTTTATTTTAGATTTCTGACATCTGCAGGTTATTTTCTCTTTATCCAGGTTCACCATGTTGGGTTTTAGTGTAACAGGCAGTTTGACACGTGTTGTTGAGGGATGGTGTGGTTGGAAGTTGCATTTGGGCCAGTTCATGTGAGAACATGTCTCTCCTGGAAGGGCATTTGTGAGCCAGGTGGGACCTTCAGACAGACAGATAATATCACAGCGACAACAACATACACAAGCCTTTCATTCCAGATTCATGTAGTGAACGGTTAAATTCCACAGATGCCACAAGGGAATTCTAGCTCATTTTGTGGATCCCACGTCCGATAATTTAACCATTTTGCACATTGCTGTTCGAAATACTTTCAAAGACAAAGAAATAGTTGTCAGCCTGTTCTGATCATCTTCAAATGAAACTTAACATATCTTTGTACTTCTGAGAAGATCAACATTTTAATGTAAATGTCACTATGAATGAGTGTGGTTATCTGAAGCTGTAATGTTATAGTGACGGGTTTTAACTTCAGTGATAGCAAGGAATCCGTTTTGGAAGTTCTGACATAAAACGAGCTAGCTGGCTAATTCAGGCCTATAAAACATAGCCTCAAAGAACTTTCTCACTTAAGAAATATGTTCCCCTCATCTTATTTTCTGCAATAGAAATAAAGACATTTTATGATCAGTTAATGTCGACAAAGGGATGTAGCAGAGATCGATTAAAATGCAAACCAACTTATTTAATTCCCTCTTTAAGAGAGCAGAACATTGATTATAAAAGTAAACAAAAGGTACTTAATAGGTAGAAACCGATGTTGGTGTAGACCTGAAAAATATTGAACACATCATTGATCGGATGATGAAAGCTGAAAGAATCCCCATGAAATGAGAGGAACACTGCGAGAAAAAGTGACAATGTAGCCAAACAATGACACACAACAATCAATGTGATATTGCTGTTCCTCTGTGCTGAAAACTAGACCAGTGAGGTGAACTAAACGCTTGTTCAGACTCTCAATTGTTGGATTAAAGTAGAAAGAAATATGACACTCTCTGCCAGATAAAGTTTACACGGAACGGCCTCTGTCATGAGAAGCGAGTGTCCTCAGGAAACTTAATCCTAAACCTCAACTCTGGGACTTCACAACAAGAGACTGAAGGGAAAAAAATCTGCACATGTTCATGGTAATTATTAATTTCCTGAGAAAATAGAACATGAAATTATGAAAACATAATGTCACATAAATTGATAATTAGAGTTAAAAATGTTGAATTGCATAATTTCATCAGAGGTATATTCTAGGAATATGATAAAACACTGAAAAGGATTCTTCAACTCTGCCCCCATCAATGCTGACAATTTTCTAAAAGATAAAAATAATCCTCACAAGTCTGAGTTTGTGAGTATTTACATGCCTCGTCTGTGTATTAATTTGACATATGTGCTATTGAGGCTGTTGGACATGGAAATGAATTTGAATCACGATTTTAGCTATAGATTTTTCAAATTGTGTCAGAGTAAATTTTTCATCACAAATTGCTATGCAATACCAGTCATTTCCATCCCTTTACAGAATAAATGTGTTGCTTTTGAAATATGGCCCAATAAAAAAGAAAATGTGAACATTTTCAGCACTTTCCACTTTTCACTGAATATTTGTTTTTCTAACTGAAAAAAAATTCCTTGTGCCCTATAATTTGACTATTTCTAGCAATTAATTCCAAAATCCATTAAAAGATCAACCAATTAATAACCTGAATGGATCCTACACACTGACTTCAGGATCCTATTAGAAATTCTGCTGGACCCTTGTGTGGGCATATTGATTAACTTGCAGACAGGAGATGTATTTCCCCTAAACTGGTGTCAGATATCTCCTCTAAGCCAGGTAATGTGGGTTCAAATATTACCAACTATTTTCCACAGTGAAAAAATAAATCAGCTTTTCTGTCCAACTAAAGCTGGACAAATTTATCAAGATTTGGTTCCGTTTTTCAAAGCTTGTCAAAGAACAGAAGCCTCCCCCACCTAATTAGAGCAAGCAGAATGGCTCTTTCACAGATTATAATGGCAATACAATAAATATGACCAGTGATTCCAAATATAAAGGTAATTGGACAGTTTAATATGAATGTAAGCACTTCAAAAATCGGATGATATTCAATATATTTCCCCCCCCCACATGGAACAAAAACTAATACTGTCAATATTTAACACTAACAAATACTATTTTTTTAAAATAATTTAGCTCCTTTATACTAAATACATTACAAATTATATATTACAAATACTAATGTACCTACACATTCAGAAAATAAGTGCCAGTGGAATAAGTTAACATTTTAAACATAACATTGGACCTTGCAATCCTTACATACTTCCCACTCAGTGAGTTTTGAAATAAGACATACTATTGTACAATAATCAGCAGTGATGGGTTCCTCCACGGAGCCCAGGAGATAGTCATTTGAGTGAAATAGATGTGAAGTGGATGCACTCCAGTAACTTCAGGTAGGGGTTCTTCATGGACTGATTCTACCAGCCAACACTTTCACTCAGCTCTCCACACACAGCCTGCGTTTCAGCTAGTATTTGGGATGTAATTGTTTTTCTGCCAAGTTTTGCCGTTGGTTAGCTGAGAACATCAGAGACAGTTTCATAAATAATGCCCAGTTATAAATTGGTGCTTGTTGTTATTGTTTTGTCACATTACACTCTCCGTTATGTTTGCAGATACAACAAGATCATAATTAAAAGAGGCAGTCTTTTTGATATGTTTACTGAAATAAATCTATACTCTTTTGTAAAACATGAATAAGCAGCAGCTAAACTGCCAGTCTCTCATCTATCACTCCATATTGGATTTTGCTCACAAAATATTTGAAAAGCCATGTAATTATATTGAAGAATACCACAAAGTTTGTAATGAGAAAATTAGTTCTAAACCTGAGGTTTAACAGATCAATTTAAAAACAAGGAATTAAGCCAATCCCCAGTTTACTGCATGGAGTAGTTAAAACAGGAAAAGAACATATGTGTAGAATAAACTGATTTCACGCATCCCGGTATATAATACCGACTTTCAATTCCTCTGTCTACATTATCATTATTAAAATTACACTAAATCACATTAGATATTTATGTTATTTCTCATTTTATGAACCTCTTTATCTAAACTAATTTATCTTACTTGACTTTCATGCCAGCATTACTGGGTAATTTAGTCACTAATAACACCAGTGACAGATTTACCCATCCCACTTGTTAACAGTGATCTGGAAACTCAAAAACCTCAACAAATATATTAACAATGGAGGAATATCTGTCTATCTATCTTATCTATCTATGTATCTAACTTCTATCTATCTTCTATCTTATAACTAAATCTCTCGCTATCTTCGATCTATCTTCTATCTATTTATCTATACATAACTAAAACTCTGATCTTGTGCTCTTCCGGTTTCCGGGGTTTTTCCATTTGCGCAAAAACGGTACACGATAGTGCTATGATATTTTGCCACCTTACTCACCATTCTCCCGTGCTGCAAGTGCAACACGTTTTGTTACGATCGATGGTATATTTTAAAAGTTATTAAGGTTTAAAAATCTTTAAAAATGCACATGCACAGATTGGTGTCCAATCCTGTCAGTCAGTGGGACACAGATTGCATTGGGAAGCAGACCCAACGGGTCTGCACTTAGTCTGGTATATTACTAAAACTCTCATCTGGTTTGTTTCTATGTCTGTGATTCTGTCTGTGTGCGTCTGTCCATGTGTTCCCGGGACTATGCCAAAACGGTACATGATAGCACCACAATTTTTGGCCCACCTTACTCACAATTGTCCTATGGTGTGTTTTATCAAAGTTTAGTTTAGACTGGTGGTATATTTTACAAGTTATTCACATTTTAAACTTCCGAAAATCCTGTTTGGGAAAAATCACTGGAACTTGCACTGGCTGTTGGCAGGATCTCATTTATATAAAATACTTGCTCTGCCCGTTACAATGTTAACAAATGACAGGACTCCCAGTGCATTGAGATTTGTTACATAGTTGTAAGGAGAGGGAGGGGTGTGGGAGAGGGGATGAGCAGAGGGTGAGAATTGTTGTTTAATGTTATTTAACCATTGTGTTTAGTGGGGAAGTGTAATAGGGGGAGGTGAGGAGTGGGAGAGCAGGGAAATAGAGGGAGAGGAGGGGGGTAGGGAGGGGAAAGGGGTTATCGAGCGAGGGAGGGAGGGAGGGTAGGAGAAAGGAGAGGAACGGAATGAGGGAGGTAGTGGGGGAGGGGAGGAGGAGAGGGGAAAGAAGAGGGATGGTGAAGAGGAGAGGGGGGGTGCCGGGGGATGAGGGGAAATGAGCCACGCCTGCGCAGTTGGGGACTATGGGTGAGTGACGGAATATTGCATTGGGGGAACGGGACCCAACGGCTCCCAATCGGTCTAGTGATATATAAAAACAACAAAACAGCTTGTGTGGAACACAGCATTTTGCTTGAACTCTGTGTGCAATGAAAACTGATAGCATCTCACCAGCTTTAGACAACAGACCATAGGTGCAGGAGCAGGCCATTCGGCCCTTCGAGCCAGCACTGCCATTCAATGTGATCATGGCTGATCATCCACAATCAGTACCCCGTTCCTTCCATATCCCCTTGCACTGCTATCTTTAAGAGCCCTATCTAGCTCTCTTGAAAGCATCCAGAGAACCTGCCTCCACCGCCCTCTGAGGCAGAGAATTCCACAGACTCACCACTCTCTGTGAGAAAAAGTGTTTCCTCGTCTCCGTTCTAAATGGCTTACTCCTTATTCTTAAACTGTGGCCCCTGGTTCTGGACTCCCCCAACATCGGGAACATGTTTCTTACCTCTAGCGGGTCCAAGCCCTTAACAATCTTATATGTTTCAATTAGATTCCCTCTCATCCTTCTAAACTCCAGAGTATACAAGCCCAGCCGCTCCATTCTCTCAACATATGACAGTCCTGCCATCCCGGGAATTAACCTTGTAAACCTACGTTGCACTCTCTCAATAGCAAGAATGTCCTTCCTCAAATTAGGGGACCAAATGTGTAATATGGTGTAATATGTAGAAATTACTTCAATATCATGTCAATCCAGTTGTTAGAAAGTAGTGAGTAATTTAATGGTTTAAAGGCTGATTGGATCACAAAGCTCCCTGCTCCAACTGTGGTAGTACAGAGTAGACTCCTCTTCAGCTGATGGTTTTATAAAACAGAGTGTAGGTAGGTAGAGTGTGGCATGGGATGACTCAATATTCCAGTTTTATATTCAAGGTAAACTTTTCCCAAGGTTACGCTGAAAATAAGGGACTTATAATAATAATAATAATAACTTTATTTATAAAGCGCTTTAAACAACTACAGTTGCCACAAAGTGCTGTACATGAGAACTCATGGACAAGGCATTACAAACCATTAAAAACCGTAAGACGAAGGACTATAAAAAACACACTCTAAAAGTTAAAAGACATTAAAAGCACTAAGAACAGGAGCAAAGCCTCAGCCAGTGTCGAAAGCCAAGGAATAAAAATGAGTCTTGAGGGAGGATTTGAAGATGGACAGTGAGGGGGCCTGTCTGATGTGCAGCGGCAAGGTGTTCCAGAGTGCCGGAGCAGCAACAGAAAAGGCTCTATCCCCTCTGAGCCTCCGCTTAGACCTTGGTACCTCAAGGAGCAGCTGATCAGCTGACCTGAGGCACCGGGCAGGAGCATATAGGTGGAGCAGCTCAGAGAGATGAGACGGGGCGAGCCCATTCAGCGATTTAAAAACAAACAAAAGAATTTTGAAGTGAACTCGAAAATGCACTGGGAGCCAGTGAAGGGAGGCCAAAATTGGCGTAATGTGCTCCCTCTTTCGAGCTCCGGTCAAAAGGCGAGCGGCGGCATTTTGGACAAGCTGGAGACGAGCCAATTAAGCTCTTGCGACTCCAGAGTAGAGTGCGTTACAATAATCCAGCCTAGATGTAATAAAGGCATGGGTTACTGTTTCAAAATGCTGCCGCTCGAGAATGGGCTTCACCTTTGCCAGCTTCCTTAGGTGAAAGAAGCTGGACTTAACCACCGCGCCTATTTGTTTATCTAGTTTAAAATCACCGTCCATCCTAAAACCCAGGTTCAAAACGGTTGGCCTTACGGACAATGCCAATGGGCCCAAATCAACAAAGGGAGGATCACGGCAGCCATTGGGTCCAAACAAAATCACCTCTGTCTTCCCTTCATTAAGTCCCAGAAAGTTTAAGGCCATCCAGGACTTAATGTCCTCAAGGCAAGACAGAAGTGATTTTAGAGAATAGTCGTCTTCTTTCCTGAGTGGCATATATAACTGGCTATCATCTGCGTAAAAGTGAAAGGAGATGCCATGCCTTCTTAAAATTGAGCCCAGAGGAAGTAGGTATAAAGAGAAGAGCAGGGGCCCTAGAATTGAGCCCTGTGGAACCCCATATACCAAGGGAGTGGAGGAGGATTCAAATGCCAGCAAGGCTTACACGCATGGTTCTGTCAGCCAGATAGGACCTGAACCATCCCAGGGCACTGCCACAAATGCCCACTTGGTGCTGTAATCGGGAAATTAAAATTCCATGGTCCACTGTATCGAAGGCAGCAGATAGGTCCAGCAAGACAAGGACCACATAATTACCAGAGTCGTTTGCCAGGAGGATGTCGTTAAAGACCCTTAGCAGAGCCGACTCTGTGCTATGCATAGCCTTGAATCCAGACTGGAAAACTTCCCGAATATTGTGCTCATCCAGGAAGAGTTTCAGCTGAGCATAAACTACTTTCTCCATGATCTTTGAGATAAAAGGCAACTTGGAGATCGGCCTAAAGTTGGCCAGAACAGTTTGATCCAGGCCTGGTTTCTTAAGTAGTGGTTGCACTACAGCATGTTTAAAATTTATGGGGACAACCCCAGAACACAAGCTACTGTTTATGATGGCGAGAACCGACCGCCCTATACTGGGGAAAACCTCTAAGGCTAGCAAGATATCAACCTTGAGCAGAATGAGATGGCCAAAACTATGAACCCGTCTGAAGAAGGGCCTCGACCCTAAACGCACCCATTCCTTCCCTCCAGATGCTGCCTATCCTGCTGAGTTATTCCAGCATTTTGTGACTGTGATTTCCACCTAGAACTACGAAAAGAGTTGGTACAGGAATTTTAGATTTATGCAAGAAAAGAGGATGTTTGATACATTCAGATGCAGGCTTGTTTATTGCCAAGCACTGGAGAATACAAATCATCTTTCTCTCGGATTTCCCATGGAGAAAATGAGTCTTCAAAGAGCATGCCGGCATTACAGAATTCTATTGTAATATAATGTGATTGTTCCACGTGAAAGATCATGTTCATTTACTATTCATTTACTTCACAATATCATATACTTAAGCTTATCACTGAAATTTTTGGATTAATAATAAATTTTCATCTGAGAAGTTTAAGTCTAGCTGCCATTGGACTTTCTGCTCCATTGAAATGATTAAATGTCTTAGGAAGGAACTGCAGATGCTGGTTTACACCGAAGATAGACAGGAAATGCTGGAATAACTCTGTGGGTCAGGCAGCATCTCTGGAGAAAAGAAATAGGTGATGTTTTGGGTTGAAACCCTTCTTCAGACTGAGAGTCAGGGGAGAGGGGACTAGGGGTATGGAAAGGTTCAGAACAAATCAGAGCTGGCACCGATGACCAAGGAACGGTGGAGTACCTTCCTGCACATTTGGTCTGCACCAGCATGAAACCTCCTCAAGGTATGTCTACTTGAAGAGATCCTCTCACCAATGGGAGTTCTGCAACACCCTCACTCACTGCTGTCCCTCTGTGATTCCTCCAATTCTCCAGCTCTACCGCCATGTTTTAACCAAGACTCACTGCCATAGCCACGTGTGTTTCCACCTCTCATTGTCATGTTCCATGTTACGTTCTATGCCCTATGTTCAATACCCAATGCCCCATGCCCAATGCCCTATGTTCAATACCCAATGCCCCATGCCCAATGCCCATGCCCAATAATGCCCTATGTCCCATGCCAAATGCTCATCGCTCAATGCTCTACGGTCTAGGCTATGCGTTCTGCGCTC
This sequence comes from Okamejei kenojei, assembly GCA_035221665.1. Lineage (NCBI taxonomy): Eukaryota > Metazoa > Chordata > Chondrichthyes > Rajiformes > Rajidae > Okamejei > Okamejei kenojei. The sequence continues at coordinate 1,089,561 of CM069147.1, read as the reverse complement.
AACGCTCTCTGCTCTGCACTCAAGGCTCTACGCTCTGCGCTCTACGCTCTCTGCTCTACACTTTCTGCTCTGCAATCTATGCTCCAGGCTCCACGCTCTCTGCTCTATGATCTCTGCTCTGCACTCTATGTTCTGCGCTCTACACTCTACGCTCAACGCTCTACACTCTGCTCTATGCTCTATGCTCTCTGCTCTACGCCCTGTGCTCTATGCTCTCTGCTCTACATTCTCTTCTGTGTGCTCTACGCACTGCGTTCTACGCTCTGTGCTCTACGCACTACACTCTGCGCTCTACGCTCTATACTCTCTGCTCTATGCTCTACACTCTCTGCTCTACGTTCTCTTCTGTGCGCTCTACACTCTGCGCTCTACGCTCTCTGCTCTACTTTCCACGCTCTGCGCTCTGCGCTCCCCGCTCTGCACCCTACATTCCCTGCTCTACACTCTACTCTCTGCGCTCTACGCTGTGCACTCTGAACACTATGCTGTACACTCTACACTCTGCGCTCTCTGCTCTGCGCTCTACTCTCTATGCTCTGCACTTTACGCTCTCTGCTCTGCGCTCTACTCTCGACGCTCTCTGCTCTACGCTCTCTGCTCTGTGCTCTCCGCTCTGCACTCTACACTCTACACTCTACACTCTATGCTCTGCGCTCTCCGCTCTGCGCTCTACTCTCTACGCTCTGCACTCTACGCTCTGTGCTCTACTCTCTACGCTCTGCACTCTACGCTCTCTGCTCTGCGCTCTACGCTCTGCGCTCTACGCTCTGCGCTCTGCACTCTGCACTCTCCGCTCTGCGCTCTACTCTCTACGCTCTGCACTCTACGCTCTGCACTCTACGCTCTCTGCTCTGCGCTCTGCACTCTGCGCTCTACGCTCTGTGCTCTCTGCTCTGCGCTCTACACTCTACGCTCTACACTCTACGCTCTCTGCTCTACGCTCTCTGCTCTGCGCTCTACTCTCTGCAATACGCTCTACGCTCTGCACTCTCTGCTCTGCACTCTACATTCTGCACTCTCTGCACTATGCTCCCTGCTCTATGCTCTACGCTCTCTGCTCTACTCCCTATGCTGTCTATACACTGCTCTCTGAGCGCTGCGCTCTATGTTCCCTGTGTTACCCAGCGCTCATTTTGTCATCCCTCCTTCACCTAATTTGAGTCAGGAAAACAGTTATATAATTCTGGGAACTCTGTAGCCTTGTTGGTCTAAAAGCCTCAGAAGATCCGCCATGCTCGGCAGTATTGCTCCTCTAAAACTCCAGGTCTACATCTTACTCCTCCCAGCAATATTCACCCCCAATGCCTGGCAGAGTCAATGTGAGGCCAAGGCCTTGTCAAGGTACACGTGTCGTGGTGTTTACAGAACTGCACATTTTGGCACAGGTATTCACGTTTGCGAACATGGCAGAAATACAAAACTGTAAAGCAGATATCATGTTCAAGAACTCAGGAGCAGACATGGAGGGTCATCTCATAAAATTGTTCCTGATTTTTTTTGAAACTGCATTGAATGGAAAGAAAAATTGCAAAGTAAAGTTCAACCATTAAAGTTGATATATATATTTCTACCCTCGGAACTATGCCTCATAAAAGTATTATTTACGATGCAGATATCGGCAAAGCTCTCTGTGCAAAGCTCTGCTGGATGGCTCATGATTGGCTTCTGACAGCCTGGGCAACAACAAGGCATGGTCTATGTGGATGATGTGAGCTGCCTACAATCACACGCTCAACACTCACGCAATATACAGCCTTTTATTTGCTCCACTAGGTGCTCTATCATGAAAAGCACAAAGTTTCATCTCATTGTCGTGTCCTGTATCAGATGTGCTGGCACATAATGTTCTCTTTAGAACTGTTCCAGCTGCTCAATAGCTTTCTCAGAAAGATAGAAATGCCCCAGGTTTCTTCAAATAATGGCAACAATGTCGGTTGATGGTTTTGTAGTCCTCCAGAGTATTATGCACAGTAAGATTTAGTGCGTGTGCAAAATAATGTATATTACAGTAACTACCTTCCAGTGCAGCTTTCCTCATGTTAACACCATTATCTGTAATAATCATCCTGCCTGTCAGATTATTGGAATGAATCCACTCATTCAACAGGAACTGTAAAAAGTGAAGGATGTTTGCAGCTGTGATTTCACCCACTAACAGGGCCAAAGCGTGATAATCATTAGCACAGCACCCAATGGACTGTGCTTGGAAGGTAACATAGTGTGCAGTCAGGGACAAATATTTGTTAGATGTGCAGAGAGTCCATATGTCAGTGGTGAAGTGAGCAGGAACTGCCTCTGCATCTTTTATCAGTGAAAGTATTTTATTTTTTATTTACAGCCTAATAAGTACTTGAAATAAATGAACAAGAAAGGCCAAATGTAGAAGGGACAGCATAATCTGAGTGGCAAATAATGAATCAACCTCTGAAAACTGTCTAGTCTGCTGCAGAGAGTATTTGGAGGTCAATAGTTATGGTCTCTGCAACCATCTGTGTAATCTTCACAACAGCAGGATGGTTAACAGAGAAGTTGGTTCCGACTCTGGAGACAAGTGAATGGTCAATTATGATCAAATGCTCTTCCTAGTCAGCTCCTGGGTAAAAATAATGAAATATTATTTAAAGAAAAGAAGGGTGTGTAGCATTTGAACTTTTGCTAATGGTGATTCTGCTGTCAAAGTGAGAAACATTACCTGGCAACCAGTGACCACTAATTGAAGATCACTGCATTTTACAGTTTATTTTTTATTCCTATTTGGATTCAGCGCAAGATGAAACTGTCATACAACTGTGTATATTCCCAAATTAGCTTTATGCTCTCTTCTGCTTATATATTTGAAAATGTCAGGAGGCAACTTTCAGTTCATCATCAGGCATTTATTTTAGGCTTTAAATCCTACGAAGGGAATTCCATTCCTCAGTGAATATTACTGACTATTTGAATTTCATGAGTCGTGACATTATTTGTAACTAAAGGAAGGGTGATCGAAAGTAAGAACACTTTGGGATCTTGGTAAAATCAGGATCAGTTTGGACACAGCAAGATCACACAAACACTGGGGACTAGAATATTCAAACATTCCACGCAACAGATGTATTCTGATGCACAGAAATATATCAGTTGGCTTTAATTTCAGTCAAACTATAGATTATATTTACCAGTTTATTCTGATAATTCATATGCAGGGGAAATATAAGGATGCAAATATCAATCTTTGGAATTGTGGAAGAGTTTGCATCAAACGTTCTTCTCGGGCAGGTCAGGCAGCAAGAACATCAGTTTTATGTGGCTGCATGGATTTTAATTCTGTTATTGGAAATGGTTTCTCAAACACAGACTAAATATGAAATGCGACTAAAGTATCAATTCCAATCAGTAGAATGTAGTCTCCCCACAGATGCTACATGGCCCACATAGTAACTCAAGTGTGTTGCGTTAATTCCAATGTGTGTGATTGTATCACAAGATCACCGAGACGATTTATCTGCAGTAGTTGCTGAACAGTTGGCTCGCGGAAGTGGCCATTGTAGGACTAGCTTCCCCTGACATACACGGTGAACACCAGAGTTCACACTCATCTCCTGCTGGACTGGGGACACTGGGATATGTCTACCTGTCTGCCCCTCAGACTGAAGGTAAGGCAGGCTTAGCTTCGGTCTAGAAAATGAACAGAGAGCAGACTAGAATTACCAACTCGAGTTTGATGGATTTCTGCAGATTTGCCATTTGATATCCAGTCTACCCAATACATCTGACATCCCAGCGCAGTGCATTCCCACATGGATTGTTAAAGGAACAGGCTCTGGTTTAAAAATGCACACCACCAGACTCAGGAACAGCCGCTTCCCCTCTGTTATCAGGCTTCTGAACGGCCCTTCCATAAGGCAGGGTACTGCCCGATTCACCTCGACCCCTTTGTGGACATCGCAGGAACTCAGCAGGTCAGGCAGCATCTGTGGCAGGAATGGGCAGACAACGTCTCAAATGGGTTATTTCTACAAACTGATGCCTGACCCACTGAGTTCTTCCAGTGCATTGATTTGTTTAATTAACCTGTGACTGTAAATTAGCAGATTCCCCTAATTATTCCCTCACTTTTTTCCAAATTATTATCCATCTATCGTGCCCTTGCCCATTCAACTAATCTCTCCTTAGCCACCTGAAGCCTTATTGCCTTCTCCTCAAGCCCACACTGCCAACAAGCTCTATAGTAACAATAAACCACAATATATTACCCTTATCCTTCTCCAAATCACTGAGGTGAATGGTGAATAGTGAGGGCTTCGGAGTGACCCACTAGTCTAACCCTGACCCTACCATTGTTTTCTAATTGCACTATCACCACTTTCCAAAGAATAGCACACAACAAAAGCTTTTCACTGTACCTCAGTACACGTGACAAATAAACTAAACAAACAAACAGAATAGCTGCTAGTTTTGTCCATGCTGCTGCCAGGCAGCCAGGCTGACTTTCCCTGGTCACTCTCCAGCCACCCTACCAGAGCAGCTTCATTTTCCACCCTCACCCCAGAAATAATTCCAGAAACTGCGGCATTTTGGAAGAATGATATACCTTTTGGTTTCAGTTAGCACTGTCTTTATCTTGCCCCGATTGCCATAGTTAGACCACTTGATTTGCTTTTCCTAATTAGATTATATTTTTCTTGTAAATCAAATCTTATGTCGTTAAATATTGGCCATTGGTTATTTACACTCATGCCATTAAATGTAATTTTCCAATCTACGATCCTATATGTCAGTTGAGTTTATATAGATTGAAAATCCTAGTTTCAGAATGAATTCAGTCACTTTACGTTTTATAGAAAATTTCATCATTTGGTAATATCCAATTCCTAACGTCCCCTTAACCACCAGCAATCAATGAATCCTATTACATTATCCAATATCAGATCTGAAATAGCTTGATTCCTCATTGGTTTCTCCAAATGCTGATTTGGAAAACTATCTCTTACCCTCTCCACAAATTCCTCCTCACTATAAAGGTCTACGGTGGTCATTGTGTTCCTCACATATAACTATTGTTGCATGCAGCTCTGACTTCATGCCCAACACGATGCCCTGCTTTGCCACTACTGTTTGTATAATTCCCAACATTGTTTCTTAAGGGCCTGTCCCACTTGGTCGTCATTTGTGCAAAGATTTTGTACATCCGAAAATCCTGGGGCGCCGGGCGCGACCGCACGTCACTGCCTACATCACCACGCACCATGCTCGCGTAATGCGCACCATGCGCGCGTCGTGCGTCGTGACGCGTAAATGATGTCGCGTAAATTACGCGCAAATGACGCCCCAGTGAGACAGGCCATCTAGCTTCATTCAAACTGTTTCCACCTCTTGATTTTCTGAGCTAAGGTCTTTACTCGCTCGGCCTTTACTCCATTGTTTAATATCACCGCTACCCCACATCCTGCTATATTTCACCTCCTTCAAACAAGGCAGCTAATAAAGCGTATAACATTGTGTGCTTTAAAACAGTATAAATTATAAACTCTGAAATAACCCGAAACGTCACTATCCATATTCTCCAGCGATGCTGCCTGACCCGCTGACTTACTCCAGCACTCTGTGAAACGTCACTATCCATGTTCTCCAGAGATGCTGCCTGACCCGCTGACTTACTCCAGCACTTTGTGAAACGTCACTATCCATGTTCTCCACAGATGCTGCCTGACCCGCTGAGTTACTCCAGCACTCTGTCTCCTTTTGTAAATTATAAAAGCTGGTTACATTTATATGATGCAGTGTACAGTTTTGGGGAATGTTTAAACACAAACAGAAAACGATGGAAAAACTCAGCACATCAGGCAGCATCTGTAGAAAGAAACAGTCAATGTTTCAGTTCTGTGACCCTGAATGTTGGACTGAAATGGGTTCTGAGCAAGTCGATCCTTGGTAAATACCCGAGGGGAATCAGAAAGTAGTGAAAGTGACTTTAACGTATTTTGTCTCTCCACAGATTCCCACGACCCGCTCTATCAGATTTCCAGCATCCGCAGTCTCCTATTTGTGTGCTCACCCTCTCTTCATTACACGTACGCTGAGATGCAAAACTGAGAGTCAACTTCAATTAAATCTACTTCTGAAATGTTTAAGTTTTTTCCCTTTCTGCAATTGATAAGGATGTTTTTACAATAATCATCACATCATTAAAACGTTTACCTTAATTGTTTTTTCCCAGAAAGATGGTGGTAAGAGTCCAGCAATATCTGTCCATCAATTAGAAGCCTCCTATTCCAACAGGACAACATTCATTTAACTGCTGACCAATTTGTATAGATTCAATGCACAAATTCACTTCCCGTTACCAATCCGCTCCAGTACACTTCTGTTCACATGGAAATAATAATTAGAATTGGCTATTTATTAGAAGGAAGCTTGAATATAGTTTATGACCATGTGTTCTATGATATCTTGAGAAATATAATACCTCAAGTTATTTTCATGTCATTATGGTACAAACCAGTCCAATTGCTTAGTGGTGCATTCTACCTTTAGTACTGTTAAGGTTCTGAACATTAATTAGGAGCAGCTTCTTCATTCAGTGTACTAGCTGAATAACGCATCCTTGCTGCCTCCACTGCTGGTGTGATTTGAAATGGCAGATGCTCGTAACGCTGCATTATGATCATGCTCTGCTGAGCATAGATGGGAAAACACCAGGTTAAACTCTGACAGTCGGTGGTGGATGGATTAGCTCTCGCTATAAATAAGCACTGATCATCTCCATTTTATTGAACCCATTTTTCGGCATGCAAGGACCATAAGATGCTACTCGTGCAGATTTCCCCTCCACTTTGCCAGTACTGATGTTGTCAGCAATGGCAGATTTATGGCCCATTCATTCATGGGAACAAAAACCCCTGCCAGGGCCAGCTCAGTACACGCAGTAGCAGATAGTTCAAAAGATAACAGCTGCAATACCTCACTTTTCCATTCACCGTTTACTTTACACATCACCTTCAAGTAATAAATGTTTTGTGTCAGTTTCGGGTCCAATACCAGTGATATAGTAACGGCAAAAATGTTACAGCAAGTACACAGAAACGGGGTTAGTTACAGACCCAAAGGCATGCCTCTCAATCAAGTTTTTATTGTGAGACTGACCTTGAAGCAACACCAGCAAGAACTGCAGTGGTTTAATATTTGGCAAACTTAATCCTGCTTGCTGTAATTGGATGCAATAAAATCAGAATCCAGAGTTGGAGCTTTGTTGCTGCTGCTGATGTAAACACTGACTGATATAATACTGCAGTATCTTTTGGTGTCTGATCACTAAAACCATCTCACGGGGCTGCTACAACCCCCAAATCCTGTTTTAATTATACGACAGTTATCCAGAAATGCAATTAAAAAGTTTTTCTTATTTGCTAAATTACTTTTCCCCGCTGCAAAAGCTTGTTATTTCTTTCAACAGAGATACAACCATTTTGTAAATGTTCGCATTTGCAATGCTAATCTTTGTAGTCAAATCAAGTTTTACCAAAACAAATCAGTTGTTAGATTACCTGCTAGCACGATGTTGTGAGGCAAATGAAACTTTCACACTACTCGTAATTTACTTAAACTTTATTTAATCTTTAAGCAACTAATTTCTGTAATACATAACTTCAAAGCGACTGGAAAATATCGCTGATTCCGCAGGCCTCGCCGGCCGGAGACCCTACACATGCGCACACTCTGGAAATACCCCACACATGCGCACACTTCAATCTCCCCTCCTATTTATAAGTTGAGACGGTCAGGAGGTTTAGTGTGTCTTGATGACCGTCGAGCTTCAGGAGATAATGGTGTTTCAATAGCTGGTGGTAGATATATTGCTTGGTCATCAACTTCACTCATATTGTTATTTACATTCTCAATTTTAGTATTACTTATAGAAGTTTCCATAGGGGATGAATGGGAGTGTTGAAGGAAGTTTTCGATTAATATTATCAAGGAGTGATGGAGCTGATGGAGAGGACGGACATGGTGCAAGGTCACGACAGTTGACTGACGTCCATCCTGATACTTGATAGTTGCATAAGAAGGGTCCGTTCAACTTCGTTCAACTCATTCTTATTTGATCGGACATAACGATGAAGCAACACAGGCCCAGGGCTAGTCAACCATGATGGCAGAGAAGTACCACTAGAAGAACGGCGTTTGAAGTTAAAGAACCGCTCATGTGGAGTAGTATTGGTAGCAGTTAACAGTCGAGATCTAGATGGAGTGTAATGCATCTGGTAGAACACATTCCCAATGCTGATCTGGTATGTCATTTGACTTTAAAGCCAGTTTGACTACTTTCCAAATTATTCCGTTATACCTCTCAACCTGACCATTTCCAATAGGATGATATGGTGCTGTTTTACTTGTTGCAATTCCTCTATTAGAAAGGTAGTCCTTTAAATCTTTTGACACGAATGAGGTGCCCCTATCAGAATGTATGCAACTTGGAAATCCACAGAATGAAAACAGTTGATCTAAACATTTGATAACCATAGCAGCTGACATATTTGGACAAGGAAACACAAATGGAAACCTCGAATATTCATCAACTATGGTAAGTATATAAACATTTCGAGAGGAGGATGGTAAAGGCCCTTTGAAGTCAATACTCAAACGTTCCATAGGTTGAGTAGCTTTGATCAATCTTCCTTCTTGAATCAGTATATGCTGCAGCAAGGGCACATTTATCAGTAGAAATTGTTTCAGTTTGCTCCATATTAGTATTTGGGTGAGATTCTTCTGTAGTAGTTGCAGCAGAATACACATTAGATGAGCCATAAACATCTGAATTTTTCTGAGCCAAGTCCAATGAGTAAGCTTGATTGTAAGCTGACTGTAGATCCAAGGTTTTGTTTTCTAATAGTTGTATTAAAGGCGACGCCAAACCATTGATAAGAGTCTCAAATAAGTTCCTGTCGATATTGATCAGTTGTACCTGCTTTGAAGGCATAGTCTTTACTAAGTCTTTGAAGTTCTTGTAAAAATTCATCAAGTGACTCACCAGGTTTTTGTTTACGAGCAGCAAGGAGGTGTCGAGCGAATATTACATTGGGTGTCTTAACGAAGAGTCTGCTTAGCACATCAATAGCAGAATCATAAGTTGTACATTCCTCTATGTAATCATATACATCATAAGAGTCAGAACTTATTAATGTCCTGAATTTGTCTGGTGCATTGTCGCCACACTCATCAAAGAAGTTATTTAGTGTACGAAGCCAGTGCTTCCAATCCTTTGCAGCAGCAGGTGAGTTGGGATCCAGATCCAAGTGTTGAGGTTTCAATAGTTTCTCCATCTCGATGTCGGACTGCTTGACTTCTAAGATTGAGTTGCTTAAATTGTTATGAGGCAAATGAAACTTTTATGCTACTCGTAATTTACTTAAAATTTATTTAAGGCTTTAAGCAACTCATTTCTCTAATACATAACTTCAAAGCACCTGGAAAATATCGCCGATTCCGCAGGCCTCGCCGTCCCGAGACCCCCACATGTGCACATTCTGGAAAGGCCCCGCACATGCGCACACTTCACACGGCGACAATGCTGTAACTGTCTTTAGCAATGAATTTTTCATTCTCATATTTTCATTTTCTCACTGCTGTAGATTTGCTGCCTTACAGCGCTTACAGCGCCAGAGACCCAGGGTCGCTCCTGACTATGGGTGATGGCTGTACAGAATTTGTACGTTCTTCCCAAGACCGCGTGGGTTTTCTCCGAAATCTTCGGTTTCCTACCTTACTCCAAAGATTTGCAGGTTTGTAAATGAAAATTGTCCCCAGTGAGTGTAGGATAGTGTTAATGTGTGGGAATCTAACTTAAAGTAACCCTTGCTTTCCCCCTCTCTCCAACCCTCCCCCTTCCCAGTTCTCCAACCAGTCTGACTGTCTCCGAGGACATTTTATCTCTGATTGTTTTGTTGTTACCTTCTCCCAGGTAACAATGATCTATTCTACATTGTCGTTGATCTCCATCCCCTTTGTAATATTTTCACGCCTTACACTTCCTTATCTATGTATCTCCCTTTCCCATGACATCAATCTAAAGAAGGGTCTCGAGCCAAAATGTCACCCATTCCATCGCTCCAGAGATGCTGCCTGTCCTGCTGAGTTACTCCAGCATTTTGTGTCTATCCTCTTTACATAACATTCTTTGCTTCCATTGTATACATTTCAGACTAAGAACTGGCTTCAGATTTTAGTTGGTATACAAAAGGCTGGAGAAACTCAGCGGAGCGAAGGAGATAGACGACGTTTCGGGTCGAGACCCTTCTTCAGACTGGTCAGGGATCAGGGAAACGAGAGATATAGACGGTGATGTGGAGAGATAAATAACAATGAATGAAAGATATGCAAAAAAGTATCGATGATAAAGGGAACAAGCCATTGTAAGCTGTTTGTAGTGTGAAAATGAGAAGCTAGTGCGACTAGGGTGGGGGAGGGAGATAGAGAGAGAGGGAATGCCAGGGCCCGAGGGCTGAGGGAGAGGTGGGAAGGGGAGGACACAGCAAGGGTTAACAGATTTGAGAAAATTCAAAGTTCAAGCACAGAGGATGCAGACTCCCCAAGCGGAATATGAGGTGCTGTTCCTCCAACTTGCGGTGTTGCTCACTCTGGCCGTGGAGGAGACCCAGGACGGAGAGGTCGGATACGGAATGGGAGGGGGAGTTGAAGTGCTGAGCCACCGGGAGGTCGGGTTGGTTATTGCGGACCGAGCGGAGGTGTTCGGCGAAACGATCGCCAAGCCTCCGCTTGGTCTCACCGATATAGATCATCTGGCATCTGGAGCAGCGGATGCAGTAGATGAGGTTGGAGGAGGTGCAGGTGAACCTCTGTCGGACCTGGAAGGACAGCTTGGGTCCCTGAAAGGAGTGGAGGGGGGAGGTGAAGGGACAGATTTCAGATTTTAGTTCCTCACTCTCAAACAGAAAGTGAAAGTCGATCATGTTATGATAACCTTTCCCCAGAGGATGTGACTACCTTTCCCAATCAGATCATTAATTAATCCTCATTGATCTCACAGCAAAGGGGGAGGCAAAGATTAACTGACTATGTAAATATCTCATGACATATTCAGATCTAACTATAACCTAAATATAACCAAAAGTCAAATACTGCTGGAAATGCAGAATAAAAGCAAAAACTGCAGCAACTACACGGCACTTAAGGAAGTATCTGAGGAGAAATAAATGGAGTGAACATTTCAGGTCTGATTATCTCCGCAGATAGTGCCTGATTTGCTGCATATTTCCAGTTGTTTTTATGTTGATATTTAATATAACATGTTACCTGGTTCTACATTTTCTTCGATTAAACCATGCCGAAGGCACCCTGAGTTCATCCTCACAATGAAAATCAACCACAATTTTTGAAGTACCTTTCTGACAAGACTATTATTTTTTTTATTTATTCGCAGCTCCTCTGCTCCTTTTTATTTAATTGAAACATAGAAACATAGAAAATAGGTGCAGGAGTAGGCCATTCAGCCCCTTGAGCCAGCATCACCATTCAATATGATCATGGCTCATCATCCAAAATCAGTACCCCGTTCCGTCTTTTTCCCCCATATCTCTTGATTCCCTTAACCCTAAGAGCAAAATCTAACTTTAACTCTCACTCTGACTCTCTCTTATCTCTACCCAAGCTGATTCTAGGTCGAAATCATTGCCGTTATTGTTCTGATCTTCAACTAACACAGCTACTGCTCCTCTGAGTTGCCAAGTTCGTGGTTTTGGTCACCGAGCAACCATATCTCTGTAGTCATCTTCAGATCACACCTTGTCATAAGGTCATAAGTAATAGGAGCAGAATTAGGCCATTCGGCCCATCACGTCTACTCTGCCATTCAATCATGGCTGAACTATCTCTCCCTCCTAAACCCATTCACCTGCCTTCACCGCATATACCCTGTGCCTTGTATTCATCTCTTTACAACCAGCGCATTGTAATCAGGTGAAATTTTTAAATGTGACCTTCGACTATTTCTGCTGCCGCGTTTAACTAGTGTACCCCTATGTTTGTACACACTGTCCCTCCCATCATGCTCTAGTTTCTGTAACCCATCACTGCCTGAACCCTTATCTTGTCCTTTTTCTTTAATTTTACAATCTGAATCCTGCCCATAATATTTTGTTTAAAACCCACGTTACCTGATCTGCTGGGATGTTGGTGTCAGTTAACCATTCACACATCAGCTTACCTCTCGCCACGCTGAGCCAGGGCCCCACAGATTGAAACTAATTTCTTTGAGCCATGTATTCAACACTAGTCTTCGTCTCTCGCTGCTTTCCAATATAGACGCCAGCTGTTCGCACTCCCTTAGTAGACTTCCATTCTAACTCTTACGTATTATATTGGTGCCTGTGGGGACCATACCACTGGATCTCTCCCCTCCCTCTTCCTCTCCTGCCCCATGGCACTGCTTAATCCTATATCTGTGGGCAAAGAACAGTATCCATCCATATCACTATACTCTCCTCTATCACTGTTACATTCAAACAGCTTGAACGGATCCCTGCATCGTTGACATCTCCTACCATCTGAACCTTGCTTTGACACGGACCTCCAGAAACTTGTGTCCTATCGGACAGCTCCGATGCTCCTCTGCGCTCCCTCCTCTTGTTCTTCACGTCTCATCCATTGCCACAACACTCCTGACTGTGCTCGGGCTACATCTACAGCATGTAGTCTAAGAAAAATGATCCCCAGATGAATCTTTCCCTCTCTGATCCACAGAGTGTCTGAAGCTTGAACTCTAGTTCAATACGTTTGAGCTAATCTATATAATTAAAAGTCTCATCTTGATCACTTCCTGTCTGCGCTGTATATTAATATTAGAAAAAACTCTACCCTGTATCGCTGTGATTTTTGCCCATCTTACAGCCCAGCCCAGAGGATCTTTCCCATCAATGAAAACTTAAAAAGTTATGAGTGCTTAAAAAACCTTGAGATCAGCTGATTGGTCCTCTCGCCTGTCAATCACCGCGATGAAGGTAACCCCCCTTCAGGGGGGGGCAGGACTATAAACCCCAGATGCCTGGACGTGAGTCAGTCACTCTGCAAGATCGCGACTGTCATTCTAAGCTGTGAATCAACTGAACTGTGAGTCTGCAATGACTTGTAATAAATGATTTGTTAGCGCTTAAAGACAATGCCATGAGTTGTTTGGCCTGCTGCCCTGCCTGTGCTTGAAACTGCAATGCTTTATTTGGTCCGATTGTGTTTGGAGGGAATAAATGCTTTATAAGATCCGACTGTGTTTGGAAGAAATAAATGCTTTATTAGGTCCGACTGTGTTTAGTCCAAAAGTCCCGCTCATTTCATGACTTCCGCTAAGTGGACTGGTCATGCTGATTGTGTTATTTCCGGTGAGTGCGGAGGTCACGCTGATTGCGTAATTTCCGGTAAGTGCAGAGGTCACTCTGATTGTGGAGGTGCCGTTGACTGAGGAAGCCCTACAGTGGAGTGGCCGTGTGAGTAGATTCAAGAAAGATTACTGTCATATATATGGTGTGTGCGTCAGTGTGTGTGAGTGTGAGTGTGAATGTGACTGTGTGTGTGTGTGAGTGTGTGAGGACACATCCTGAGGAGCTTGTAATGGAGCCGACCAGAGAAAAGGCGATTTTGGATTTAGTGTTGTCTAATGAACCAGATTTGATAAGAGAACTCAAGGTAAAGGAACCGCTTGGAGGTAATGATCATAGTATGATTAGTTTTAATCTGCAATTTGAGAAGGAGAAGGTTAAATCGGAAGTGTCAGTGATGCAGTTGAACAAAGGGGACTATGAAGGCATGAGAGGGGAGCTGGCCAAGGTAGACTGGAAAGGGATCCTAGCAGGAATGACGGTGGAACAGCAATGGCAGGAATTTCTGGGCATAATCCGGAAGACGCAGGATCATTTCATTCCAAAAAGGAAGAAAGATTCTAAGGGGAGTAGGAGGCAACCGTGGCTGACAGAGAAGTTAGGGATAGAATGAAACTAAAAGAAAAGATGTATAACACAGCAAAGAGTAGCCAGAAGCCAGAGAATTGGGAAACTTTCATAAGACAACAGAAGGAAACAAAACGGGCAATAAGGGCTGAAAATATGAAGCACGAAGGGAGGCTGGCCAAGAATATAAAGAAGGACAGAAAAAGCTTCTTTAGATATGTTAAGGGAAAAAAAGTAGCAAAGTCAAATGTGGGTCGCTTGAAGGCAGACATGGGTGAAATTATTATGGGGAACAAGGAAATTGTAGAAGAGTTGAACAGGTACTTCGGATCTGTCTTCACTAAGGAAGACACAAACAATCTCCCAGATGTACTGGAGGACAGAGGATCTAAGGCGGTAGAGGAACTGAAATAAATTTTCATGAGGCGAGAAATAGTATTGAGTAGGCTAATGGGACTGAAGGATGATAAATCCCCTGGGCCTGATGGTCTGCATCGCAGGGTCCTCGGTGAGGTGACTCTAGAAATAGTGGACGTATTGGTGATCATTTTCCAATGTTCAATAGATTCTGGATCAGTTCCTGTGGATTGGAGGATAGCTAATGTTATCCCACTTTTCAAGAAAGGAGCGAGAGAGAATACGGCGAATTGCAGACCAGTTAGCCTGACTTCGGTGGTGGGAAAGATGCTGGAGTCAATTATTAAAGAGGTAATAATGGGGAATTTGGATAGCAGTAAAAGGATTAGTTGAAGTGAACATGGATTTATGAAAGGGAAATCATGCTTGACTAAACTTCTGGAATTTTTTGAGGATGTGACAAGTAAAATGGATGAAGGGGAGCCAGTGGATGTGGTGTATCTAGACTTTCAGAAAGCCTTTGATAAGATCCCGCACGGGAGACTGGTAACTGAAATTAGAGCACATGGTATTGGGGGTAAGGTGTTGACGTGGATAGAATATTTGTTGGCAGACTGGAAGCAACGAGTAGGAGTGAACGGGTCCTTTTCAGAATGGCAGGCAGTGGCGAGTGGAGTGCTGCAAGGCTCGGTGTTGGGGCCACAACTGTTTACCATATACATTAATGATTTGGAAGAGGGAATTAGGAGCAACACTAGCAAGTTTGCGAATGACACACAGCTGGGTGGCAGTGTGAACTGTGAAGAGGATGTTAGGAGGTTGCAGGAGGACCTGGACAGGTTGTGTGAGTGGGCAGTGGCGTGGCAGATGTACACATAGACATAGAAACATAGAAATTAGGTGCAGGAGTAGGCCATTCAGCCCTTCGAGTCTGCACCGCCATTCAATATGATCATGGCTGATCATCCAACTCAGTATCCTGTACCTGCCTTCTCTCCATACCCCCTGATCCCTTCAGCCACAAGGGCCACATCCAACTCCCTCTTAAATATGGCCAACGAACTGGCCTCAACTACCTTCTGTGGCAGAGAATTCCACAGATTCACCACTCTCTGTGTGAAAAACGATTTTCTAATCTCGGTCCTAAAAGACTTCCCCCTTATCCTTAAACTGTGACCCCTTGCCCTGGACTTCCCCAACATCAGGAACAATCTTCCTGCATCTAGCCTGTCCAACCCCTTAAGAATTTTGTAAGTCTCTATGAGATCCCCCCTCAATCTTCTAAATTCCAGCGAGTACAAGCCGAGTCTATCCAATCTTTCTTCATACGGAAGTTGTGCCATCCCAGGAATCAGTCTGGTGAACCTTCTCTGTACTCCCTCTATGGCAAGAATGTCTTTCCTCAGATTAGGAGACCAAAACTGTACGCAATACTCCAGGTGTGGCCTCACCAAGACCCTGTACAACTGCAGTATAACCTCCCTGCTCTTGTACTCAAATCCTTTGGTTTAATATAGATAAATGTGAGGTTATCCACTTTGGTGGCAAAAACAAGGGGGCAGATTATTATCTCAAGGGGGTTAAGTTAGGTAAGGGGGAGATGCACCGAGATGGGTGTCCTTGAACACCAGTCACTGAAAGTTGGCGTGCAGGTACAGCAGGTAGTGAAGAAAGCTAATGGAATGTTGGTCTTCATAACAAGAGGATTTCAGTATAGGAATGAAGAGGTTCTTCTGCAATTGTATAGGGCTCTGGTAAGACCACATCTGGAGTATTGTGTACAGTTTTGGTCTCCTAATTTGAGGAAGGACATCCTTGTGATCGAAGTAGTGCAGCGTAGGTTCACGAGATTGATCCCTGGGATGGCTGGACTATGAGAATCTATCTATAAGATTGAAGAGACTAGGCTTGTATTCACTGGAGTTTAGAAGGATGAGGGGTTATCTTATAGAAACATATGAAATTATAAAAGGACTGTACAAGCTAGATGTAGGAAAAATGTTCCCAATGTTGGGCGAATCCAGAACCAGGGGCCACAGTCTTAGAATAAAGGGGAGGCCATTTAAGACTGAGGTGAGAAAAAACTTTTTTACCCAGAGAGTTGTGAATTTGTTGGAATTCCCTGCCACAGAGCGCAGTGGACACCAAATCACTGGATGGATTTAAGAACGAGTTAGATAGAGCTCTAGGGGTAGTGGAGTCAAGGGATATGGGGAGAAGGCAGGCACGGGTTATTGATTGGGGACGATCAGCCATGATCACAATGAATGGCGGTGCTGGCTCGAAGGGCCGAATGGCCTCCTCCTGCACCTATTTTCCATGTTTCTATGTTTTCTTGAAATGAGTCTCTCAAAAGCAGGTTATTCCTACAAAATAATGTGTTTTTTTGGTACCCATTCCAATTACTTTTAATTTGAATTTCAATTTAGATCAAACACTATTAATTTAGTGGAAAACATGCATTAGGGTTAGGGTTAGGGTTAGGGTTAGGGTTAGGGTTAGGGTTAGGGTTAGGGTCAATAGTCACCAGCCAGTTACTGTGCTGTATTGGTGACTATTCTTTTCTTTTTTTCTGTTTTCAACTTTGGTTTCTGCTCTCCCCAGTGCTTCTTGTTACGATAGCTATTGGAGACGGCAAAGTAGTGTTCTACTTTTACATTAGAATTGATAATTTTACTTCAGAGTCACGTGAATGATTACGTGAAGAACTCCGTCCAGCCATTGGTGCGTCATTACATCAGACGCATTGTTGTAGTCGGCAGAGCTCCTCCAAGCGGTAAGTTTAAAACACAAGGTTAGTTTCAAACTTTTCTTGCGTTCATTTTCTGTTTCAGCGGTAGAATATACACCGTTAAGATGTTACAGAAAGTGAAGAAGGTGTCGGCGAGGCGATCCGCAGGGAAAAGGGTCGAGGACCGTGATAGTGTGGTTAGCGCGCATAGGTCACCAAGTCCGACGCCAGCAATGGAGCTAGCGACACCGGACCCGCTGCCTGTGAGCAGCGTAGCCATGCCGGTAGGGCGTAAGGCTACTGCAAAATCAAATAGGCCCGTGGACCCAGAGTCGGGCCTGGAGGTTTTATCCTCAAAAGGAGAGACTGTTTGCTCACGGCTCTCCCAGGTCAAGATCTTATTACAAAAGATGGTCGACAGGGATGAACTCCATGAGGAGGAGTGGTGCCCACGCGAGGCCAGTGGAGAGCCTGTGCTAGCAGCGCCTATAATAGGGCTGCAAGAATACCCAACGTTTGCGGAGGAGGGTATACCGGTGCAGCAGTTTACTGATGCCGAATCAGTGGCTGGGGAGAGCCACAAAGGAGTGGAACTTGAAGTTATTCTGAATATAGCAGAGAAAGTTGCAGTCCCCAGAGAGGCAGGGGAGCCGTTAGGGGACGAATTGGCAGCAGCCATCCAATATATGCTCTCTCATCAGCTGCAAGAATTGGCTATGGATGAGGCGGCTAAAAAGTATGTAGCCCCTATCAATTGCGGTTTACTAAAAGTACCAATGGTAAACTATCTCATATGGGCACAGTTAGGGATGTCAGCAAGATCCCAAGAACTAAAATTTCAAAAGCCCTGCTGGAATTACTTTCAGCAGGGCTTATGGCATTTGTTATTACAGTAGACAAGACATATGTCGGAAGCTCACCAAGATGCACTGGGACTTCTGTGTAGTGCCTATTTTGAAATTAACAATATAAGATGAAGTGCTATTCGGCCAGTTATTTATCCTCATTGTGTAAATTTATTTATCCATCATTGTGCAAATCGCCCAGCATACAACCGCCTTATCTTTTGTTTGGCGGAGATCTCGCCAAGCGAGTTAAAGAACTCCATGAGGACGCTAAAACTATGGGCCTCATCAAGCCGGGTGGCAAACTAGGAAAAGGCTTTTTCCTTACCAGCGGGGTACCAGTACGGACGTCGTGGAAGGGACCAGCCACTCAGCTTCGCAATCTCGGAGCTTACAGCCTACCACAGGCATGAGGGGAAGGATGACTTTCCCTACAAAAGGCTGGGGGCAACAAGGGCAGCCAGGACGTATGCAGGTGAGATATTTTCCTCCTAAAGAAAATAAATCAAGTGAAATAGATGTTCAAATTGGGGGCAGATTACACTTGTTTCTCAAACAATGGCAGGAGATAACATCAGATTCATTTATACTGAGCAGTATAGAGGGGGTTAAAATTGAATTTTACTCTACTGTGTGCCCACCTAATCAGCATGTTCCAAGTCGGAAACTTATATTTTCAGAAGAAGAGAATGTGCACATACAAGCAGAACTTAACACACTACACAAAAAAGGGGTTATTGAGAAGTCAGTTCGTCAAAACCATCAGTTTGTGTCAAGTATTTTTCCTAGGTCTAAAAAGACTGGGGGATGTAGAATCATTCTGGACCTGACGAGCTTGAACTCCTTTGTTTGCAATAGGCATTTCAAAATGGAAACTTTCTCTATGGCTAAACATCTGGTTTCTAAAGGATGTTCTATGGCCAGCATTGATTTAAAGGATGCAAATTACTCAGTGTCTATTCATTGTGATGATAGGAGGTATTTAAAATTTATCTGGATGAGTCAGTTGTGGCAATTCAAAGCATTGCCGAATGGGTTAAATTCAGTTCCTAGATTATTTACTAAATTGTTAAAACCTGTTCTAGGATTACTCCGAGGTCAGGGGCATGTTGTAATGGCCTATTCAGACGATATTTTAATTGTCGGGAAGACTCGGGCTGTAGCTGAATCATCTGTTTCAATTGTTAAACTCACTTTTGAACAATTAGGGTTCGTCATTCATCCAGATAAATCCAAATTATCACCAGTTCAAATCATTGATTATTTGGGCTTTACCATTAATTTGAATCACATGTTAGTGACTTTGCCAATGGCAGTAGTTCATTGAGGATTGTGTTAATCTCCTTAGTGAACAACGACCTTCAAATAGACAAGTAGCCAGTTTAATTGGTAAATTGGTGGCTGCTTTTCCAGCTGTGCAGTTTGGACCTCTGCATTATCAACAATTACAACGAGCAAAAGAACAGGCTCTGAGGACACATGCGGGTCATTTTGATAGGCCTATGCAAATGTCAGCTGGGGCAATTTCAGACATTCAATGGTGGATCATAAATGTCTCAAAAAGCTCAGGGAGGTTTTGGTTGAACCACCTTCCATAATATTACAGACGGATGTCAGTGCGCTGGGTTGGGGGTGCAACAAATATGTCTTCCAGTTGTGGAGGCAGATGGAATACTGATTTCTGGAATCACTGAATACTGATACAGACATCCCTTCTTCAATTAAGAGGGATCAATTATTTAGAGCTGTTGGGAACCTGGTGTGGGCTCAAAGCTTATTGTTCTGCCAGGAGGGACTTGCATGTGCAGGTTCAGATTGACAACACTACAGCAGTGGCATAGGTAAACCACATGTCAAGTCACAGTCTTGTGATAGACTGGCTAATCAGATCTGGGGCTGGTGCACTGACCAAAATACCTGGCTTTCAGCAATATATTTACCAGGCAGATTCAACACAGTAGCTGACATTAGGTCACGCCAATTCAATGATAACATAGAATGGATGTTAAACCAGGACATATTTAATCAAGTGGTTGCTCAGTAAGGAATGCCAGATATTGACTTGTTTGCATCTAGACTAAACCATCAGTTGCCCAGATATGTTTCATGGGAACCAGATCCTGGTGCACCAGCGATGGATGCATTCTCGCTGCATTGGGGTGGAATGTTTGTATATGCATTTCCTCCATTCTGTCTCATCAGTCGATGCTTGCAAAAAATCAAGCAGGACTCTGCTTCAGGAGTATTGGTAGTGCCAGATTGGCCTACACAACCATGGTTCGCTCTTGTATTGCAAATGGCTAGTCAGCCACACATGATTATTCACAAACATAAAAAGCTACTTGTAAATCCAGTAACTGGCGATCAATATCCTTTACATGATCGTATTGATCTGTTAATTTGCAGATTTTGAGGAGACCATATCTGGGGAGAGGACTGTCTGATCCTACCGTGGATGTTCTCACGTCGGCCTGCAGGGATAGTACTCGGAAGGAGTACATCACCTCGATAAGGAAGTGGGAGGTATTCTGTCTACAGCAGAATATCTCGTATCAAACTGCAGGCATCACAGACGTGCTGGAGTTTTTGTCCACTCTTTACTTTAATCAAAAATTAAGCCATAGTGCGGTTAATACAGCCAGAAGTGCTCTGTCTTCTTATTTACCCATGAGTTCAGAGTTACATTCAGTAGGGACACATCCGTTAGTTTCTCAATTTATGAAGGGATTTCAATTCTAATCCTCCAAAACCAGGTATGCCGGTATTTGGAATGTGAGTGAAGTTCTTATGCTTCTTCGCCAGTGGGCTCTGGTTACAAGCCTATCTCTAGCCAAACTAACCATGAAGGTGGTCATGCTTATGGCGCTGGTATCAGCCCAACATGTGCAAACATTGCAAAAGCTACGGCTAGACAGAATGCAGGTATCGGCAGATGCCATTACTTTTTATGTCTATGATCTGCTCAAACATAGTAGAATAGGCATGACAGGATGGAAGATTGTTTCTTCAGCATACCCCACAGATGCTTGCCTGTGTGTAGTATCACATTTATCTCATTACATTGAGGCTACCAGAGTCCTACGAGGAACAGAGTCTGCATTATTTATTAGCCACAAAAAACTACACAGTAAGGTGACGGTGCAAACAATTTCAAGTTGGCTAAAGCAGGTTCTGGGAAGTGCTAGGATTGATACAGATAAATTCATATCTCATTCCAACAGGGCGGCATCAACGTCCACGGCAAGGGTGATGGACGTGCCTATAGACCATATCCTCACGGCCGCAGGATGGTCCAGTGAGTTGACCTTCCAAAAATTTTATCATAAGCCGATTACAAGGCTGGGGGTGTTTGCTGATTCTGTTTTGAGTTCTGTTATAGTTTCCCCCTGAGTTAGTGGGGTTGTTATTGTTTCGTTTGTAAATAAACAGTTATTCATTTGACAATGTTATGATTGATGCATTATTGATTATTTAACGACTTTTGAGTCAATCAATGCAGTGTGAATGCCGGATTTGGGTCTGTGGCATGAAAGCACGTGACTCCGAAGTAAAATAGTAAGATTAAACGAGAACTTACCAGTTTGAAGTTTGATCATTATTTTATGAGGAGTTACGATGAGGGATTACGTGCCCTCTGCTCCCAACCCTCATCAATATCATCAGGTAGTTCTAGTCTCTGTTATCTTACTATTATACTTCAGTCATTATTACCTGTGATTTCACTCCGCTGCTTTGAAGATTGACGCACCAACTGCTGGACGGGGTTCTTCACATAATCCCTCATCGTAACTCCTCATAAAATAAAGATCAAATTTCAAACTGGTAAGTTCTCATTTAATCTTACCATTATAAAATACAATTTACCAGTTGTTGGAAGAGATAATTTCAATGATGGATATCAACCCAGGAAATTGTACTCTATTAAGAGAAAAAGTTTAGGATGATGATAATTCCAGGAACAGCAGATGGAGCCAAAGGAGTCCGTAGACTGAAGGTAAATGTGAACATAAAGCGTCATTGTGCACTCATTGCAGGACTGCCAGGACATGAATTGTCTGCAACAGGATGCCTACTCCCTGCAAATAATGTCCATGAATGATCATGGCCATGTGCGGTTGGAGCAATCACATTATCCAAACTGTTTGGTTTTACAACTATGTTGAGTACTTAAAACCAATGATAGCACTTCTATCCTAATCCTATGTCTGAGTTTAGTTACCGCTGTTGTACTAGTGAACACAATTGCTTGCATTAAGTTAAAGGAGAGAGTTGATGAAGTAGCATAGATGACGTATATGTAAATATCCAAAAGGCATTTGATAAGTATATGTAAAAGACGAGTAAGCAAAGCTAAAGCCCTTGGGATCCAGGGAGCGGTGGCTGTGTGGAAATGGTAAACTCAGGCACAGAGAGTGTTGTGGTGTGTGGTTTTGTTTTGCTTTGAGGGAACTGCTTTGTGTTGTCCCCCAGAGGTCAGGGTTAGATCGCTGATCTTCATATATATTAATAAACGTGGACCTTGGTACACCAGGTATAATCTCAATGTTTGCACAGAACGTGAGACGTGGATATGGAATAACCAGCTGTTGGAGATGAATACCAACAGTTTTCAGATGGACGCAGAGAGACGGGCAAAATAGCAGAGGCAAAACATGGCAGGGAGGTGTGAAACACAACTGGAAAAGCAGAAGCAAAATGCAGAGAACTGAGTCATATTAAAGGTGGTGAAGGATCAGAAAGTTGGGAAAGTATGGGCAAGAGACTTTGAAAGTACTTTATAATATCCTTCAAGAACTGGTCAAGAAGGTTATTAAAAAGTTCTGTGGGATCCTTAACTTTGATAAATAGAGCTATGGGCAAAGAAGTTTATTGCAAGATACAATGGAATTGGAGCTACAGTGTATTCAAAACAAGATGAGGCTGAAGGATTCACAACCATGGAGCTGAAAGTTACAGAGAAATGCCTACTTGACACTTGGATATAATAAGTGTTGTCCAATGAACCAGATGTGATAAGAGAACTCGAGGTAAAGGAACTGGATGGAGGTAGTGATCATAATATGATTAGTATTAATCTGCAATTTGAGAAGGAGAACTTTAAATCGGAAGTGGCAGTGATGCAGTTGAACAAAGGCGACTATGAAGGCATGAGAGGGGAGCTAGCCAAAGTAGACTGGATAGGGATCCTAGCAGGAATGACGGTGGAACAGCAATGGCAGGAATTTCTGGGTATAATCCGGAAGACGCAGGATCATTTAATTCCAAAAAGGAAGAAAGATTCTAAGTAGGAGGCAACCGTGGCTGACAAGAGAAGTTAGGGATGGAATAAAACTAAAAGAAAAGATGTATAAGCAAAGAGTAGCCGGAAGCCAGAGGATTGGGAAACTTTCATAGGACAACAGAAGGAAACAAAATGGGCAATACGGGCTGAAAAGATGAAGTATGAGGGGAAGCTGACCAGGAATATCAAGAAGGACAGTAAAAGCTTCTTTAGATATGTTAAGGGAAAAAGAGTAGCAAAGTCAAATGTGGGTCCCTTGAAGGCAGACACGGGTGAAATAATTATGGGCAACAAGGAAATGGCAGAAGAGTTGAATAGGTACTTTGGATCTGTCTTCACTGAGACCGAGACCTGGGTGTCCTTGAACACCAGTCACTGAAAGTTGGTGTGCAGGTACAGCAGGTAGTGAAGAAAGCTAATGGAATGTTGGCCTTCATAACAAGAGGATTTCAGTATAGGAGTAAAGAGGTTCTTCTGCAATTGTATAGGGCTCTGGTGAGAACACATCTGGAGAATTGCGTACAGCTTTGGTCTCCTAATTTGTGGAAGGACATCCTTGTGATAGAGGCAGTGCAGCATAGGTTCACGAGATTGATCCCTGGGATGGCGGGACTGTCATATGAGGAAAGATTGAAAAGACTAGGCTTGTATTCACTGGAGTTTAGAAGGATGAGGGGATATCTTATAGAAACATATAAAATTATAAAAGGACTGGACAAGCTAGATGCAGGAAAAATGTTCCCAATGTTGGGTGAGTCCAGAACCAGGGGCCACAATCTTAGAACAAAGGGGAGGTCATTTAAGACTGAGGTGAGAAAATACTTTTTTACCCAGAGAGTTGTGAATTTATGGAATTCCCTGCCACAGAGGGTAGTGGTGGTCAAATCACTGAATGGATTTAAGAGAGAGTTGGATAGAGCTCTAGGGGCTAGTGGAGTCAATGGATATGGGGAGAAGGCAGGCACGGGTTATTGATGGCGGACGATCAGCCATGATCACAATGAATGGCGGTGCTGGCTTGAAGGGCCGAATGGCCTCCTCCTGCACCTATTTTCTATGTTTCTATGTTAATAACCACTGACCAGGAAGGACTGGGGGATGTAAAGCATCTTTTCAAATCAAGCATAAGATCAAGCCTCATCCTTTGACAGGCCCCATGCAAATAGGAGGAATGACACCTCATATTCTGCTTGGGCAGTTTACAACCCAGTGGTATGAATATTGATTTCTCTAACTTCAAATAACCCGTGATTTCCC
The DNA here is from genome assembly GCA_035221665.1 of Okamejei kenojei. Classification (NCBI taxonomy): domain Eukaryota; kingdom Metazoa; phylum Chordata; class Chondrichthyes; order Rajiformes; family Rajidae; genus Okamejei; species Okamejei kenojei. Next base: position 1,065,156 of record CM069147.1, on the reverse strand, counting down.
TCTCTCTCCGTCCCTCTGCCATCCTAGTTCTCTGACTAGTTTCACTGTCCTCCTGATTAAATATTACTGATTGTATGCCTCGTGGTCACCTTCCCCTCAGCTAACAATGGACCATTCTATATTTCCTGAATCATTGCCCCATTGATCTGTGTTTTCACACCTTATCCTTCCATATCTCTAAGTCCCCCTCTCCCCTGACTCTGTCTGAAGAAGGGTCTTGACCTGCAATGTCACCCATTCCTTATCTCCAGAGATGCTGCCTGTCCCGCTAAGTTGCTTCAACATATTGTATCGATAAGATGAAGAATTTTTGAGAAAGGTTGTTTACTTCACAAATAGAGACAATGTACACTATCACTTCCCAAGGAGTAGAAACAATATCTCCAGGTGTTTTTAAGATCAGAGCTCAAAGCTGGTAGAAAACTGATGACAAAGATTCATTGACACATGGATTTATGAAGAATAACAATCGTAAACGGAAGGCCTTGTGCTTCACAATAGTTTAGTATTATAAAAAGGTGAAGTTTGGAGCAAATCTTGCAGGAAAAGTGCAAACAGGTTTGGTAATCGGCAGGGACAGAGAGAGACAGACCTTCCTTTCGTTGTAAGGTGAGGTATATCCAGAATCAGAACTGCAACTGATTATACAAGGCTTGAAGGCTTCTTATCGAGTCCATACACAAGATTAGAAGTTGTTCAGCCAGAGCTGAACACACAATTCTCGGCATGTGCATACAACGGTATCTGTCTTGCGCTTCTTGTGCGTGGTGGTGGAAAGATTGGTGGAAACAGGTCCGCGACGTGAACGCTCTGTCTTTGACTCCAGGCTTGAAGTTATAGTTAAGAAATAAAACTTCTTTAAAATTGCTAGATTTCAAGGACTATAATAGTGTGTTGCAATAGTCTAGCATTTCCCATCAAGAAACCTAATATAATTCCTTTTTAGATTTTAATAATACCTGATGCTATACTATTTCTAATGTTCCCTATTATGGGAGCTGTTCTAGTTAAATAAAACAACACCAAACTTCTATAAGATCTCTGTGCTGTAACGATTTCAGACGAGTTTAATTTACCTGGATGGGTTCAAGCAGAACATAGAAAATAGGTTTCAGCGAGGACTAGCAGAAGAAACTCCTTGCAGTGGGCTTTTTAAAGCATGGTGCAATTTCTGGAGGACAGATATTGTAAGTAAAACAGTTCCACGATACATATATGAAAGGCACCTGTTGGGTATCAGATAATCTGCTGAGTTTAAATCTAGGCATGACGTGTTAAGAAAAGATTTGGCTTTATGAAGCATCATTTGGTTTCCTGGATGATTGCAGTGTGTTTCAGTCAATGAGACACTTCTTAAGACTTCTTCTTCACTAACGATCTTATGATCTGTCACCTTTGTGATTCTGATTGATTGACAAATAATGGTCAGAACTCTGAAGGTAACTTCAATGTTACTTTTTGAAATCAATTCACAAGACTTTGGAAATGGAAGCAGGGTTTGTAAAATAGGATTAGCACAAGTCAGTTGATCGCATTTGAGGAAATATGTCAACTTTCTGCAGCTTGTTCACTGGAATATTCTCAGCACCCAGCCATTGTGTACAGTACTGATCAGAAACACCACATACAGTACTGACCAGTAACACCACGTCCAGCATTACTGACCACTAACACCAAGTACACTACTGCTTGCTGACCAGCCAGATGTATCAGCAGGTGGGACAATACTAAAATAGTGAGATTAAATGAGAACTTACCAGTTCGATGTTTGATCTGTATTTTATGAGGAGTTACGATGAGGGATTACGTGAAGACCCCGTCCAGCACGCATGCGTGACATTCTTCAAAGCAGCGGTGTGGATTCACAGAAAAAACAGAACAATTGAAATAAATATAGTAAAGAAAAAACAAGAACTTAATTACCAGTTGATCTGTATAATAGAGGGTGGGAGCGGAGGGCACAGAATCCCTCATCGTAACTCCTCATAAAATACAGATCAAACTTCGAACTGGTAAATTCTCATTTAATCTCACTATTTTATTTCAGAGTCACGTGTTCAAATACTTTGAAGACTTCAAAGCTCTGTGATTCCGAACCATGTACCAGCTCATGCTTCACTTACTGTCTGAAGACCTTAGAGGGAGGAAGTATGTTATCACAATCAACAATAACCTGTTTGTGAACAAAAAAGGTTTATTAATGACAACAAAAAACAGAGAGCTCCCCCGGGCTTAAATTAAAGATTATCTGCAGACTCTAAAATTCTGTCTATAAATGTAGCACGTTCCGCCAGCGGCTTATTATAAAACCTTTGGAAAGTTCTTTCCGAGGACCATCCTGCTCTGGCCAGAATATGGTCCATAGGCATGTCCATTCGCCTAGCCGCCGACGTAGATGCAGCCCTGGTGGAGTGATTTGTAAACATTAGTATTGATTCCCGCGGACTTAAGCCCCTGCTTGAGCCACCTTGAAATGGTTTGGCTCGTCACCTGACCATGAGGTTTTTTGTGGCTTATCCATAAGGCTTTTTCTCTCCCTCTTAAGTTGTGTGTTGTGTCTATGTAATTTGCGAGATGGGTCTTGGCACACAGCCGTGGGTCAGATGAATATGCCCGGAACTCCATAACTGGAGGCATGGTACCTGGTCTAGTTTGTTTGACCAGTCCCTGAATATGGATTGTGAAACAGTCCAATGACTCTGTCATGCTGTCCAGCCTCAGAAGGTGGAGGGACTGTACCCTTTGTGCTGACACTAGTGCCATGAGCATGACTGATTTCAGAGTAAGTTGTTCCAGCGTGAGTGACCTGGGTGGTGGCCATCCCCTAAGGTACGTCAGCACAATGCTGACATCCCAGATCTGAGTGTACCTTACCTTACTGGGCTAAACTTTGTGGGTGTAATGATACCTTCCCAGCAAGGTGTTTGTTGCAAGAGGTTGATGATGGTAACAAATATAACACATTTTTTGTCATTATAAATCAGTGGGCTAGGAAGCTGGGTTTGGAACAAGGGGGTATTATAGAGCATACAATATGGTTACCTGTGCCTTATTGGGTTCTTCCTGAACTGTTTATTGAGCTTGCTTTTCTTCAGGAAAAAGATAAGCGCGAGGTGACTCCAAGAATAGTGGAATATCTTAATTCAATCAGTGAGAGCACTTTGATTGTTTTTACAGATGGATCTAAAGATCCAGTTAGTGGGAGTGCTGGGTTTGGCGTGTATGTGGAGCAGCTTGGGTTGAAGATTGGCCGACGCATTTCTGATGGAAGCTCTGTTCTCACGACTGAATTAATGGCAATTCAATGGGCTCTATGGTGGATCGAGGAAGCCAGTTTTAGAGAAGTCATTATTTGTTCTGATTCTGCAGCTGCTCTTGAAACTTTAAGAGTTGGGAAATCTAACGCTCGTCCTGACATTCTAAATGAAATCTTGAGTGTGTTTTCTAGAATTGGGTTTGTGTGTAACATCACGTTTTGCTGGGTTCCCGGGCATGCTGGGGTGAGGGGGAATGAGCAGGTGGACCTCATAGCAAAGGAGAGTTTAAGAAGAGAAATAGATATCCATGTATCATTGGGGAGAGTGGAACTGAGAGAAATAATTAAAGAGGGCTTAACAAAAGAATGGCAGAGAGGATGGGAAAAGGAAGTCAGGGGTAGACACTACTTTTCGGTACAAGCTGAAGTTAGAAAAATATGTTTCTGTACATCTCTGTCCCGTAGGGACTCAGTTAGACTGTGTAGATTGAGGTTGGGACATTGTGGGTTAAATTACTGTTTGTGCATTGTAGGGAAACATGTTTCTGGCTTGTGTGAATGTGGGAGTAAGGAGACAGTTAAGCATGTTTTCCTAGAATGTAAAAAGTATAGGGTAGCAAGAAAGGCATTGTTTGCTAGACTGACAGGACTTGGAGTTGAGGCTTTTTCTGTTTTATCTTTGTTTGGACACAGTGAGAAACATCAGCTGATATCCAGGGCTGTTCTTCAATTCCTGCATGTTACAGGACTGTATGTAAGAATTTAGTTCAAATTTTGACCTGTGGAGGGCAGTAATACGCTTAGCAGCGTCTACACTGCCGGAATCCTATAAGAAGAAGAAGAAGAAGAACCAGGAACTCCACAACACTGGTGGCTGTAGCTGTTGAGTAGGTAGTTCCTGTTTTGGAGCAATACCGTTCCCATTTTCTTATGTTGGTCAGGTATTGTCTCCTGGTGGACTCCCGGTGGGATGCGGTCATCATGTTGATGGCGTCCTCAGACAGTCCCAGGCCCAGTAGAGGTCTTTTTAGAATCTGCAAGCCAGGAGATTGACTCTGTCATGGCACGGGTGACTAATGCCTGACACTGGGTGGATTAATAATTCTGGACTGCTGGGGAATTCCAACGGTGTTTCAACAGCCATGTCGAGGGCCACTGGGAACCATGGCTGTGTAGGCCAGTCGGGTATTATCAAGATTCCTGAAGTGGAATCCAATTGAATCTTGCGTAATACCCGACTGATGAAGCAGAAGGGAGGAAAAGCATAAAAGAACATTTTCCCCCAATGCAGCGTGAATGCATCAACTGCTGCTGCCTCAGGGTCTGGTTCTCAAGCGACATACGTTGGTACCTGGTGATTCAGCCTGGATGCAAATAGATCGATATCTGGTGTGCCATATTGCTTTGTAATTTCAGCAAATACTTTGGGATCTAACATCCATTCGATGTTATCGTTAAATTTGCGTGACCTGGTGACTGCCACTGTATTTTGCTTACCTGGTAGGTAAGTTGCTGATAACCAAATATGTCTTTCGACACACCATTGCCAGATTAGGTTGACCACAGGAGCCGTTGGAAGAGGAGGAGGAGGGGGAGGAGCGACACCCGACCGGTAAGGTTTAAAATCAAGCGCACGGCTTGTTTTTTCATAGGCCCACAGGAGCCGTTGGAAGAGAAGGAGGGGGAGGAGCGACACCCGACCGGTAAGCTTTAAAATCAAGCGCGGGGCTTGTTTTTACCTAAATCCATAACGTTCCATTTGGAGAAGTGGGTTTTTTTGAGGATGCCGCTGATTGGTGGGAAGTGGACTAGGGTAAGCAGCTGATTGGTGGGAAGTGAACCAGGGTAAACAGCTGATTTACAGTCAGATTTCAGCAGTTTGTAGTGATTTTATATTGTGTTGATATTGTATCCTGTGTAAGGGGGGAGTATGAAGGCAAGGGCAGTGTACTGTTCTGGATGTCAGATGTGGGAGGTCAGGGAATCTGATAGCCCTCCAGACATCCACATCTGCGCCAGGTGTGTCGAGATGGGGCTCCTAAAGGACTGTGTTAGGAACCTGGAGCAGCAACTCGTTGACCTCCGTCTGGTCAGGGAGAGTGAGGAGGTCATAGAGAGGAGCTACAGGGAGGTAGTCACTCCCAGACCACAGGAGGCAGACAAGTGGGTCACAGTTAGGAAGGGCAAGGGGCAGAGGCAGGGGCTAGAGAGTACCCCTGTGACCGTACACCTGGAAAATAGGTACTCGGGTTTGAGTACGATTGGAGGGGACAGCCTAGCTGGGGGCAGCAACAGCGGCCGGGCCTCCGGCACAGAGACCGGCCCTGATGCTCAGAAGGGTAGCAAAAAGAGGAGGGCAATTGTAATAGGGGACTCTATAGTTAGGGGGTCGGATAGGCGATTCTGTGGACGCAGTCAGGAGACCCGGATGGTAGTTTGCCTCCCTGGTGCCAGGGTCTCGCATGTGTCAGAACGTGTACAAAAGATTCTGATAAGGTAGGGATAGGAGCCTGATGGTGTGGTACACATAGGTACCAATGACATAGGCAGAAAAAGTGACGAGGTCCTGAAGGGAGAATTTAGGTAGTTGGGGGAAAGTTAAGGAGAAGGACCAAAAGGGTAACGATTTCAGGATTACTGCCTGTGCCGCGTGACAGTGAGAGTAGGAATGAAATGAGGTGGGGGATAAATGCGTGGCTGAGGGACTGGTGCAGTGGGCAGGGATTCAAGTTCCTTGATCACTGGGACCTCTTTTGGGGAAGGCATGATCTGTACACAAAGGACGGGTTGCACTTGAACCCGAGGGGGACCAATATCCTGGCAGGGAGATTTGCAAAGGCTACTGGGGAGACTTTAAACTAGAAAGGCTGGGGGGAGGGACTCGGGTACAGGGGGCTAGGGGTCAGGGTGTAGGGCAAGAGGCAGAGAAGGGAAGCACTCGGATCCAAAATGTAGGCGAGAAAGATGAAAAAGATAATAGACAGAGAATAAGGGATGGTGGGTTTCTAAAATGTGTATATTTTAATGCTAGGAGCATTGTAAGTAAGGTGGATGAACTTAGAGCCTGGATTGACACCTGGAAATATGATGTTGTGGCAATCAGTGAAACATGGTTGCAGGAGGGCTGTGATTGGAAACTAAATATTCCAGGATTTCGTTGCTTCAGGTGTGATAGAATTGGAGGGACCAGAGGGGGAGGTGTTGCATTGCTTGTCAGAGATGATATTACAGCAGTGCTTTGGCAGGATAGATTAGAGGGCTCGTCTAGGGAGGCTATTTGGGTGGAACTGAGAAGTGGGAACGGTGTAGCAACACTTTTAGGGGTGTATTATAGACCGCCAAATGGGGAACGAGAATTGGAAGAGCAAATATGTAAGGAGATAGCAGATATTAGTAGTAAGCACAAGGTAGTGATTGTGGGAGATTTCAATTTTCCAAAAATAGACTGGGAAACACATTCTGTAAATGGGCTGGATGGTTTGGAGTTTGTAAAATGTGTGCAGGATAGGTTTTTGCAGCAGTACATAGAGGTATCGACCAGAGAAGGGGCAGTGCTGGACCTCCTGTTAGGAAATGAGGCAGGTCAGGTGACGGAGGTATGCGTTGGTGAGCACTTCGGGACCAGTGATCACAATACCATTAGTTTCAATATAATTATGGAGAGAGTCAGACCCAAATGTCATTAGAAACGGGAATAGTGCCGGAGGATTGGCGTACTGCGCATGTTGTTCCATTGTTTAAAAAGGGTTCAAAGAATAAACCTAGCAATTATAGACCTATTAGTTTGACGTCAGTGGTGCGCAAATTAATGGAAAGGATACTAAGAGATAATATATATAAGCATCTGGATAAACAGGGTCTGATCAGGAACAGTCAACATGGATTTGTGCCTGGAAGGTCATGTTTGACAAACCTTCTTGAATTCTTTGAAGCGGTAACTAGGGAAATTGATGAGGTCAAAGCAGTGGATGTTGTCTATATGGATTTCAGTAAGGCCTTTGACAAGGTTCCCCATGGAAGGTTGGTTAAGAAGGTTCAATCTTTGGGTGTTAATGGCGGAGTAGCAAGATGGATTCAACAGTGGCTGAATGGGAGATGTCAGAGAGTAATGGTGGATGGCTGTTTGTCAGGTTGGAAGCCGGTGACCAGTGGGGTGCCTCAGGGATCTGTGTTGGGTCCACTGTTGTTTGTCATGTACATCAATGATCTGGATGATGGGGTGGAAAATTGGATAAGTAAGTATGCAGATGATACTAAGATAGGTGGTGTTGTGGATAATGAAGTAGATTTTCAAAGTCTACAGAGAGATTTGGGCCATTTGGAAAAGTGGGCTGAAAGATGGCAGATGGAGTTTAATGCTGTTAAGTGTGAAGTGCTACATCTTGGCAGGACAAATCAAAATAGGACGTACATGGTAAATGGTAGGGAATTGAGGAATGCTGTGGAACAGAGGGATCTAGGAATAACTGTGCATAGTTCCCTGAAGGTGGAATCGCATGTAGATAGGGTGGTAAAGAAAGCCTTTGGTGTGCTGGCCTTTATAAATCAGAGCATTGAATATAGGAGTAGGGAAGTAATGTTAAAATTGTACAAGGCATTGGTAAGACCAATTCTGGAGTATGGTGTACAATTTTGGTCGCCTAGTTATAGGAAGGATGTCAACAAAATAGAGAGAGTACAGAGGAGATTTACTAGAATGTTGCCAGGGTTCCAGCAACTATGTTACAGAGAAAGGTTGAACAAGTTAGGTCTTTATTCTTTGGAGCACAGAAGTTTAAGGGGGGACTTGATTGAGGTCTTTAAAATGATGAAAGGGATAGACAGAGTTAACGTGGATACGTTTTTCCCATTGAGGGTAGGGAAGATTCAAACAAGAGGGCATGACATGAGAATTAAGGGACAGAAGTTTTGGGGTAACGTGAGGGGGAACTTCTTTACTCAGAGGGTGGTGGCTGTGTGGAATGAGCTTCCAGCAGATGTGGTGGAGGCAGGATCGATTTTAACATTTAAGAGTAAAGTGGATAGGTATATGGACGTGAAGGGAATGGAGGGGTATGGTCTGAGTGCACGTAGATGGGACTAGGGGAAACCAAATGGTCGGCACGGACTGGAAGGGCCGAGAGGGCCTGTTTCCGTGCTGTAATTGTTATATGGTTATATGGTTATATGGTTAAATTGTCACAGGATATCGACTTTACACCCCCTATGTGGTTGATATAAGCCACCACGTGGTATAATCTAATTGCAACCGGACATGTGCATGATGCGTATTAGATGAATATGCTTTTAAACCATAAAACGCACCCAACATTTCTAAGTAGTTGATACCCCGTGTCTGTAGGCAAGATGATTCAGAATTAGTCCATCTGCCCCCTGTGCTGGATTGCATGTTAGTTGCTCCCCAGCCCAAAGCATTGGCATCCGTTTGAATGGTTAATACTGGGTTGGTGATTATTATGGGACTGGAACTGAGCCTAACGTTCCTTGTCCACCATTGTAACTCTGGAATGGATTCAGCAGTTAAATTCATAACTCAGTCAAAGTGACCTGAGTTTTGCTTTAGTGCATGCACTTTTGCTCTTTGCAAATTTTGATAGTACAAAGGCCCAAATTGTACAGCTGGAAAAGCTGCTACCATTTTACCAATAACTCTGGCTACCTGCCGTATGGTTGACGGATGTTTATCCATTAGTTCACTGCAAGATAGTACCAATTCTGATGCTTTCCCCTTCGGCAGAGTTACAATCATGCGAACAGTATCAATTGTAAATCCAAGATAGTCCATGGTAGTTGACGATGTAAAATTGGATTTATCTGGATGTATGACAAACCCCAAAGTTTCAAACAAACGTTTGGTGGCTGCTACTGCCAAAATAGCTGTCTCCCTAGGTTTTCCCTAGTATTAAAATGTTGTCTAAGTATGCCATGACTATATGCTTTCGTTTCCTCAATAATGCCAAAGCTGGTTTTAAGATTTTAGTGAACAACCTTGGAGCGGAGGTTAGTCCATTTGGTAAGGCTTTAAATTGCCTAGCTGTTTCATCCAGATAAACTTTAAGTATTTACGATGTTCCTTGTGTACATTAATTTGTCCACCACTGACGTCAAACTAATAGGTCTATAATTGCTAGGTTTATTCTTTGAACCCTTTTTAAACAATGGAACAACATGCGCAGTACGCCAATCCTCCGGCACTATTCCCGTTTCTAATGACATTTGAAATATTTCTGTCATAGCTCCTGCTATTTCTACACTAACTTCCCTCAATGTCCTAGGGAATATCCTGTCAGGACCTGGAGACTTATCCACTTTTATATTTTTTAAAAGTGTCAGTACTTCTTCCTCTTTGAATCTCATAGTTTCCATAGCTATTCTACTTTTTCCCCTTAACTCACAGAGTTCAATATCCTTCTCCTTGGTGAATACCGAAGAAAAGAAATTGTTCAATATCTCCCCCATCTCTTTTGGCTCTGCAGATAGCTGTCCATTCTGGTTCTCTAATGGTCCAATTTTATCCCTCGTTATCCTTTTGCTATTAATATAGTTGTAGAAACCCTTTGGGTTTACTTTCACCTTTCTTGCCAAAGCAACCTCATATCTTCTTTTAGCCTTCCTAATTTCTTTCTTAAGATTCTTTTTACATTCTTTATACTCCTCTAGCACCTCATTTACTCCATGCCTATAATTATTGTAGATATCTCTCTTTTTTTCGAAACAAGTGTCCAATTTCCCTTGAAAACCATGGCTCTTTCCAATTTTTACTATTTCCTCTCAACCTAACAGGGACATAAAGATTCTGTACTCTTACAATTTCCCCTTTAAATGTCCTCCATTTCTCTTCTACATCCTTCCCATGAAACAAAGTGTCCCAATTCACTCCTTTAAAATCCTTACGCATTCCCTCAAAGTTAGCCTTTCTCCAATCAAAAATCTCCACCCTAGGTCCAGTTCTGACTCTCTCCATAATTATCATTAGTGATGGACAAGCATCCAAAAATCTCCACCCTAGGTCCAGTTCTGACTCTCTCCATAATTGTCATTAGTGATGGACAAGCATCCAAAAACAAGTGCAATCTCCCCCCTGTTAGTATAGAGCCCCTACTGCTCATATGCTGAGAGGAACCAGACCCATCTACCTCCATGGTTACTGGTGCTTCTTCTGCCTCTTCGCTGGATGATGAGGCGTCTGCTGGGCTGCTGTTGATGTTGATGTTGATGTTGATGTTGTTGGGGGTAGCGCATTTTCCATGGGGTCCGCTCTGGGCCCTGGCCTAAAAAAGGCTTATGGGGAATGGTTGCGGACCCCGAGCTTTCACCAGTCGCATATGGTGGTCGACGACTGGTGGACGCCGTGGGGTACTGCCGCCTGGGTTTGTTAGGTCTGCTCGGTCTCAAACCTGCCCTCATGAGACCAAAGGTCTTGGATTCTTCCTCTAGGTCTTTCAACTTAGGGTTGAGGGCAGGCTTGATGATTTCCTTCCGTAAATTGTTTATCTCATATTGAGTGGTGCACAGCAGAGCTAATGTGTCTTGCTGATTTGTGGAGATGTCCACACCATCAATGGACCAAGCATATGATGTTATTCCTGCAGTCAGGAGTTTAAGGATTTTCTGGAGCTTCAACTGCAGGTTCCTGATGTTCTGCCCCAAATGTCCCCAAATTTGGCTGTTTACAGCTGGTACATCCAATGATGTACAATTTTCTGGGGCTGTATATTGTTCAAGAGCCTCATTGACCACCTGTTCTTGTAGGGGTTTTGAGGACAGGTGGTCAATGCTGGCTGCAAGTTTCCGCTCTAAAGGCCGACCCGCCCGTGGAATGACCACGTAGCGGTTGACCACACCCAACAGCTCTTCCTGATCCTGTACACCCTGCGTACTCCGGACATCTTCAGCCAGCAACCCCTCTTCCTGACCAGCCCAGACCTGGTCGCCAATGCTACCTTCAAAAGAAGGTGAAGCAATGGCCAGTGCCGTAAAGGGCACTGCGGGAGTGCCTGAGCTCCCTTGGCGAGTCTGCTGCTGCTCTCTCAGCCGATCTCGCTGGAACAATTGCTCCATAAGCCGTTCCATTCGGCTTAGGCGGCTGCCTGTGCCGCTCTCGAGCGGTGAGGCATCTTCATCCGAATCGTCGGATACTACCGCCCGGTTCTGGCTGCAGGTACCTCCAGCCCGCTGCTCAGGCTGCACTAGCGCTGCTGGGCTCGGCTCGGTAGTCAATCGTGCCGCCTCTTGCCCCCCCTCCAAAGAACATTCCGCAATGGAAGACGAACGGGGGCGAGCTGCAGATTTCTTCCCTCTGGTCTTGCTCATTCTCCTGGAACATAAAGCAGACCACAGAGAAAATATACACGGCCACGGTAAAACTTACCTGTCTGCCCGACTTTCAAATTGTAGCGGGAGCACCTTGAACTCCCGTTCATCGCGGGTGCACTGCATGAACGCTAATGTCGCGCATGCATGCTGGACGGGGTCTTCACGTAGTCACTCATGTGACTCCGAAATAAAATCTAGTTTGTACTTTTTACAATGGTGCATGGGGGCCACTGCAGATACTGGTTGTTCCACAAATTATACAACATGAGAGAGACTGTGGGCACAGAGGAGCAAAGGTGAAGGGATATCCTGACTCTGAAGACATAATGAGGAGGTCGTGGGAGCAATGCCAGGGATCACTTTGCAAATAATCTGTGTATTGCCACAGATTTAAACAATCTCCTGTGAAGATTAGTGCAGAATCTCCAGATGCCAAATCCCACCAAAACGGGCAATTACATGCTTCACCGCATCCTTGCATAATTAGTGCTCCTGTAAGCCTCACGCCATCATCTCATCGCATTGCCCACACACTTTGCAAGTTATTTAATCATAATATTCATTTAACCAACAGATTGTATGACATCCACTGACATTCACTAAATACAGTTGCTGCCAAATGCGGATCAGAGACTCTGATCCTTAGATGAATGGCTAACATCCTGATACCCAAAACCTTCCAACCACCCACAGGACAGGATGGATGCAGTGGCATATACTCCATCTGCTTGCATGAATACAGTTCAAACACAATGTAGACCTTCAACAACATCTGACATAAAAGAGCTGCTTAGTTGGTCTCTAGTCACGAGACTGTGGCATGCACTCCCTCTGTCTACATCTCCAAGATGTACAGTTTACTCCCACCAACAGGAATGTACAACAGGCAGATGGTAACATTATCACCTTCATGTTCCATTCCAGGTCAGGCACCATATTGAAGCACTGATCCTTCATCATCATTGAGGCCAAACACCCCAGCAGTTCAAGCCAGCAGCCACCTGACCACCATCTCAACCACACCGATTATGGTTAGAAAAAAAAATCCTGGCCATGTTAGCAACATCAGAGCAAAGATGTACATGAAGGAACTGCAGAGGTTGGATTACACCGAAGATAGACACAATGCTGGAGTACCTCAGCAGGACAGGCAGCATCTCTGGAGAGAAGGAATGGGTGACGTTTTGGTTCGAGACCCTTCTTCAGACTGACGTCAGGGGGGAGAGAGATAGATAGATAAAGTGTGAAGGTGTGAAAACAGGGCAAAGGGAACGGAGATCAAGGAAAATGTACATTAGATCATTGTTAGCTGGGAGGTTAGGTTGGTTGCAGAAAATAATATTCACCAATGTTACCTAATGCTAGACCTAGAGTACTAACAAATGCTAGACCTAGAGTACTAACAAATGCTAGACCTAGAGTACTAACAAATGCTAGACCTAGAGTACTAACAAATGCTAGACCTAGAGTACTAACAAATGCTAGACCTAGAGTACTAACAAATGCTAGACCTAGAGTACTAACAAATGATCAGAATGCTGTACTTCCCCCAGGGTTGAATATTGTTCATTGATTGGATAGCACAAATGAGCATGGGACACAAACAATGACAAAAACCCAGAGGGGAAAGAAGACATTGACAGCTAGCTGGTTGTCGCATCGATCTAAGGGCTAAGGTGGCCTTGCAACGTGTGCAAGGTTTGCAGAGCTGTGGCACTGAAAACCAATTGCTCGGGCTCCATGGAACGTTGGTGGAGAGATCTGCATATGGTGGTGAGGAAGTGATGTAACTTGCTTGCTTTACCGGTCAGGGCTTACAATATAAGAGGTGGGACATTATGTTGCACCTTTATAAAACACTGGCAAGGCCATGCTTGGACTATATTGTGCAGTTCTGGTTGCCACCAGGGGCAAGATGTGATTGTACAGCAGAGGGTGCAGAGGAGATCCACCAGGATGTTGCCTGGGTTGGAGCACTTTAGTGATGGAGCGAGGTAGCATAGACTTGTAATCCCTGGAGAAGAGAGGTTTGACCAGATAGAAGCACATACAGTCATGAGAGGCATAGTTAGGATAGATAGTCACATTCTTTCCCCATAGGAGGGATATCAAAATCAAAATGCTACAGTTTTAAGGTAAGAGGAAGGAAATTTAAAAGTGAACTTAGGGGCAAGACTTGTCGCACAGAGAAGGTTGATAACTAAAACGCTGCCAGAGGAGGTGTTGGAATCAAATACAATGATTACTTTTAAAGGGCATTGGGTTGGACACCTAAATAGTCCAGGATATGGTCCTAATGAAGGTAAATAGTATTGGTATAAATGGGGAAAAAAAAGCCGATATGGATGAGGTGGGCCGGAGGCACCATTTCTGTGCTATACGACTCTATGACTCTATGAAGGTAATAAGTCTGGGAACAGAATCTCGGCTGAAATCATGAACAACGCAGAGAGTATTAAATCCACTTAATGATGAAGATTCAAGAGAGTTTATTGTCATGTGTCCCAGAAGGACAATGAAATTCTTGCTTTGCTTCAGTACAACAGAATATAGTAGGCATGACTACAGAACAGATCAGTGTGTCCATATACCATTATATAAATATATACACACATGATTAAATAAACAGATAAAGTGCAAATAAACAGATAATGGTCTATTAATGTTCAAAGTTTTGTTTGAGTTTAGTTTAATAGCCTGATGACTGTGGAGAAGTAGCTATTTCTGAACCTGGTCGTTGCAGTCTTCAGGCTCCTGTATCTTCTACCTGAAGGTAGCGGGGAGATGAGTGTGTGGCCAGGGTGGTGTGGGTCCTTGATGATGCTGCCAGCCTTTTTGAGGCAGCGACTGCGATAGATCCCCTCGATGGTAGGGAGATCAGAGCCGATGATGGACTGGGCAGCGTTGACTAGTTTTTGTAGTCTTTTCCACTCCTGGGCGCTCAAGTTGCCGAACCAAGCCACGATGCAACCAGTCAGCAAGCTCTCTACTGTGCACCTGTAGAAGTTAGAGAGAGTCCTCTTTGACATACCGACTCTCCGTAATCTTCTCAGGAAGTAGAGGTGCTGATGAGCTTTCTTTATAATTGCATCCGTGTTCTTGGACCAGGAGAGATCTTCAGAGATGTGTACGCCCAGGAATTTGAAGCTCCTGACCCTTGCCACCATCAACCCGTTGATATAAACGGGACTGTGGGTCCCCATCCTATCCCTTCCAAAGTCCACAATCAGTTCCTTGGTTTTGGTGGTGTTGAGGGCCAGGTTATTGTGCTGGCACCATTTGGTTAATCGGTCGATCTCTCTTCTATACTCTGACTCGTCCCCATCAGTGATACATCCCACAACAGTGGTGTCGTCAGCGAACTTGATGATGGAGTTCGCACTATGACTGGCTACGCAGTCATGAGTATAGAGTGAGTACAGCAGGGGGCTGAGCATGTAGCCTTGGTGTGCTCCCGTGCTGATTGTTATCGAGGCTGACACATTTCCACCAATATGAACAGTCTGTGAATGAGGAAATCGAAGAACAGTAATGAAGAAGAATTTGAGTCTGAAGAAGGGTCTCAGCCTGAACCGGCACCTATGCAGGTTCTCTGGTCATGCTGCCTGACCCGCTGAGTTACTCCAGCACTTTGTGTCTTTTTGGAAGAACAAGAGTTGTGATGATTCCTCAAGTTGAGAATGGGAGAGAAACGCCACAGGAAAGGAGAAATGAACAAATAGAATTTGCTAGTGAACTGAAAGAATGATTGCAAGAAGCTCTTTGGTGTTAGCAGTAGTCATCGCTTCAGGTGTCTCCGGCTGTCACTGTGTGTGTGTTTTAGGAGGTCCAGAAATGGAAGAATATATAAAAGAGGTAAACAGAAACAGCCATGGAGCTAAATGATGCAGACAACAGATTATTAGAATTCTACTTCTCAAAAGGATGCACTCAATCCTGTAACAATGAAAAAAACATTTACTGACTAATCAGGTGTGGGTACAGAAAACCTCTAGCTAGGCAGTTTCCTGCAAACCCTTATGGACTAATTAAATATTAAGTTAATTATTTTTTTAAATGAAACTTAAGTTATAGGTTGTATTTAATATTTTAGCTAACAAAGAAAATTAATAATTAATATTGGTGTAAATAATATCACATATGAATAAAACAGTAGTATGTTAACTCTAGGAGGGGAGATTTAACAATTATCAAGGCAACACATCTATTGTTTGGTGATGTGAAGTAGCAGAGAATTGACAAAGTTAGCAGAATTGTTATTGAACAAGTCACAAGGTGCAAATGTGAAAAGGGAATTGTTCAGCTCCAGTGTAAACCCATTTGGAAAGCTACAGCTGATGCATGCAAAATATGTAGGTGCAGTATAATGCACCTCGCAATCTCGATGCATACAAACAGAGTTTACAGGAAGAAGTGAATCGCAAGTTGCTGTGTTAAAAGCAGCTTGTTGTACAGATGTGATGAGTAATGGGGCAAGATTCTGAATCGCCCTATTACTCAAGTCAGACTCTGGAGATTTCAGCATAAAATTAAGGATAACACTGTTAGACAGGTAAGGAATGCTTTACTGTTTGAAGTGCTGCCTTTCGGATGAGATGCTAAAATAAAGCTTTGTCTACGCTCTCTGGGAAATATGAAAGAAAATAACATCATTTTGAAGAGCAGGGGAATTAAACTTTGCATGCTGACCAGCATTTTCTCTTCAACCAGAAATAATATGGTCATTATCACAAAGCTCTGTTTAGGAACTTGCAGCTCAAAGATCAGCAGGAATGTTTCACACATTACAACAGTGACTACATTTCTAAAACACTTCATCAAACATATAAGCACATCTTGAAAACGTCACAAAAGGTGCTATAGAAATGTTATTCCTGATTTCTGGGTATTATTATAAAATTATACTATATCAGGTGTGGCTACTATAAATTTGTCATGAATTTTTAACTTCTTTAGAGTAGATGAAATTGATATTAATTCATGGATTATGAATGTGAGGGAGTTTTCTTTCATTTAAAATAGTCCTTAAGAATGTCAGTATCATAATGATAAACCTTCCTCAAATCCACAAAACATTTTTTGATTATTTACCAATGTTCTCGTTTTCCTCCATTAAAAGACATTCTGACTGCATAAGCTGGCTGAGGCTTTCTTCAGTGGGTGGTATCAATACTTCTTTAAAATCTTATCCACAAATTCTTTATGTATAATCCTTAACAATGAGAATCACAAAGCCATTGGACAATAGAGAAAATTAAAACTGAATAAAATCCCCTGGTCCAATATCCATTTAAATTTACTTTCCAACCACAGAATGGGAATCCTGGCAATTGTCCGTTCTCTTCAACTCACATCTGCCTGGATAGATGTTGATTCAGTGTAGACCAACGATGAACATCTAGGAACTTCTGCAGTATATTGCCAGCACAGCACAGGGCAGTGCCTCCTCCACATGGGAGCAAGAGGTCCTTCCAGTCAGGCCCCAAATTAATGGCAATGGCTTTACTGGCTTTCCCCTGCACTAAATGTTATTCCCTTATCATGTATCTGTATACTGTAATCATTTGTCTTTCCGCTAGCTGGTTAGCACGCAACAAAAGCTTTTCACTGTACCTCGGTGCACGTGACAATAATCTGAACTGAACTGGCTCACTGCCATCTCAACATCCAACCTACGTCTGATGAGAGAGTTTCCCAATCTTGTTCCCAGCGACCCACCATATCTACTCATTGTCTTTCTCAGTTTCAATGATTATTACCACGATGTGATAGATTATCAGACGCTTTAGTTATTCTCAGCACTATAACAGTCTGAGACAACTCTATTGTAAGAAGCCAGTGAGATGCTTTCATGACTTCCTTTCTTCATCCATGGAATATCTGAAATAACACATTATTTCATTATTAAATAATAAGTAAGATAACAATATGAATGGCTCAATAAATGGTCATGTGCAAATATTCACTCCACTTGATTGCTGTTTGCATTGTGACAGGTGGGTGAAAGTTTAGCCGCCTGAGTCAACGCTGTCGGGCTTTTGAACAG
This sequence comes from Okamejei kenojei, assembly GCA_035221665.1. Classification (NCBI taxonomy): domain Eukaryota; kingdom Metazoa; phylum Chordata; class Chondrichthyes; order Rajiformes; family Rajidae; genus Okamejei; species Okamejei kenojei. The sequence goes on along the minus strand of CM069147.1, from coordinate 1,047,538 downwards.
CACCACAGACTACAAACAAAAACATAGAATCTCATTTAAACTTATTGCCTGACCACTGCTGCTAAAGTTCACAGCTCAGTTCCTGAAAACAAAATCTTCCTTCATGCTCTGGACACTTTATAGTCAGATGTCACCTCGTTCCTCAACACTGTTTCCACAGATCAGGCACTCGCCTTGCTCTCCTCAATCATACACTGCTTCTGTCAATTCTAAATTTAGGAGACGTTTCCTATATTAATACCTCATATTCATTAAAAGTTATTAAGAGTAATATTATATAAACATTTATAATTACTGGCTGGATTTCAGCTAATAAAAGGGAGCAGGTCCTGCACCACTTTCACCAATGAAATGAATGAAAGTAAAGGGAATCTAATGAAGGTAAGATAAAGTATATCTGAGAGCAAAACCACAGATCTCGGGGAAAGCGGAGGTATGAGTGTATCTGAAGCCAGCATTCACAAGAGTGGGTAAAGTCACCTTCGCCCGGTCAAACAAAGCAGCAAGAAAGCTAAAGCAAATTGATAACAGATCAAGGAAGCATTTTTTAACTACTGACTTTTCTGTGGCTCTGGCTGAAGAGGAAAGACCCCATTTGGTCTCCCAAATAACCGACTAGACAGATGCAGAGGGGGGTGGTTCTGGGATGCTAGAATGCACTGCTGAGCCTACTGGAGACATGGGTCCAATCAGCGAAACATCAATGAACCCCAATGACGTGTCTGCCTAGCCTTTCTCAACATCGGAGGAGCATAGGTGAGTGCATAAGGCTCCCATCACCAAGTCGACATTTGGCACTTTGGATTTTTAACATCTTGTCCTGTGTATTTGGAAACATATCAGAATTTTGTGTCTTAATTTGAAGCCAAGAAATCTCCGTGTTAATGGGGGGCTGTAGATGTTTCTGATTTTGATGAGGTGTTTTTTGAAAATGTTCCATTATCCATTGTCATGATCTCCATTATCATGAGAGGAATAGATTGGGTAGATGCACAGAATCTCTTGCTCAGAGTAGGTGAATCGAAGACCAGAGTACATAGGTGTGAGTTGAAGTGGAAAAGATTTAATAGGAATCTGAGGGGTAACTTTTTCACACAAAGGGTGCTGGGTGTATGGAACAAGCTTCCAGAGGAGGTAGTTGAGGCTGGGATAATCCCAACATTTAAGAAACAGTTAGACAGGTACATGGATAGGCAGGTTTGAAGGGAAATGGACCAGATGCGGGCAGGTGGGACTAGTGTAGCTGGGACATGTTGATCAGTGTGGGTAAGTTGGGCTGAAGGGCCTGTTTCCACACAGTATCACTCTATGATTCTATGACTGGTGTAGCTGGGGCATGTTGGCCGGTGTGGGCAAGTTGGGCTGAAGGGCCTGTTTCCACACTGTATTACTCTGACACTACCTATTTTAGCTCATTTCCGTTCCAATGCCATTTCCACATCACAGATCTCTTTGTGAAGCCGTGGTTGTTCTTAGAAATAGAGCCATAGTGTGGAGACAGTCCCTTTGGCCCAATAGCCCATGCTAAACAAGATCCCCCATCTACACCAGTCCCATCTGCCTGCATTTGGCCCACACCCTTCTAAACCTTTCCCATCCATGTACCTATTACTTAGTGGATAGAGTTAAATTCTCTAGGCCCTGAATCCATATACAGCAGGCTCCACCAAACCAAGTTGCATTACAGTTAAATCTGCATGCTGCTACCCACCCAAAAGGTGTAGGCCCGAAACGTCACCCATTCCTCTCCAAAAGTGCTGCCTCACGCTGACCAGCATTTTGTGTCTATCTCATGAACCTTTGCACAGGTTAGTGGTATAGATATCAGTCGGGTACAATCCAGTTACCTCATTCCAACATGTCCCTACCAACCCAATATATGAACATGAGTTTAACACTTTTTCAGTTCAACGTTGGATTAATACCCCAAACCTTGTTTAAATACAATATTGTGACTTCAGAACTACAGACTCTGATATAGTTAATATTTTTTATACATTACACACACAAGGGATTCTCATTATAAATACCACATGGACCATGCAACAGATCACAGCCATTGAGACCTGTTCGAGATCAGTAACATTTCAACCCCACTCTGACAGTTACTTGGCTATTGCAGAAACCGTGGCTGTTGTTATTGTATCCACGATTTTAAAAAAAAATAATAATTTAATAATCTAAAACAAATCTAATCTAAAACCCTCCCTCCCTCTTTTTAAGAAGGGAGGGAGAGAGAAAACGGGGAATTACAGACCAGTTAGTCTAACATCAGTAGTGGGGAAACTGCTAGAGTCAGTTATTAAAGATGGGACAGCAGCACATTTGGAAAGTGGTGAAATCATTGGACAAAGTCAGCATGGATTTACAAAAGGTAAATCATGTCTGACGAATCTTGTGGAATTTTTCGAGGATGTAACTAGTAGCATGGATAGGGGAGAACCAGTGGATGTGATGTATCTGGATTTCCAGAAGGCTTTCGACAAGGTCCCACATAAGAGATTAGTATACAAACTTAAAGCATACGGTGTTGGGGGTTCAGTATTGATGTGGATAGAGAACTGGCTGGCAAACAGGAAGCAAAGAGCAGGAGTAAACGGGTCCTTTTCACAATTGGCAGGCAGTGACTAATGGGGTACCGCAAGGCTCAGTTCTGGGACTCCAGCTATTTACAATATATATTAATGATCTGGATGAGGAAATTGAAGGCAATATCTCCAAGTTTGCGAATGACACTAAGCTGGGGGGCAATGTTAGTTGTGAGGAGGATTCTAGGAGACTGCAAGGTGACTTGGATAGGCTGGGTGAGTGGGCAAATGTTTGGCAGATGCAGTATGTGGATAAATGTGAGGTTATCCACTTTGGTGGCAAATACAGGAAAGCAGACTATTATCTAAATGGTGGCCGATTAGGAAAAGGGGAGATGCAGCGAGACCTGGGTGTCATGGTACACCAGTCATTGAAAGTAGGCATGCAGGTGCAGCAGGCAGTGAAGAAAGAGAATGGTATGTTAGCTTTCATAGCAAAAGGATTTGAGTATAGGAGCAGGGAGGTTCTACTTCAGTTGTATAGGGTCTTGGTGAGACCACACCTGGAGTATTGCGTACAGTTCTGGTCTCCAAATCTGAGGAAGGACATTATTGCCATAGAGGGAGTTCAGAGAAGGTTCACCAGACTGATTCCTGGGATGGCAGGACTGTCTTAGAAACATAGAAACATATAAATTAGGTGCAGGAGCAGGCCATTCGGCCCTTCGAGCCTGCACCGCCATTCAATATGATCATGGCTGATCATCCAACTCGGTATCCTGTGCCTGCCTTCTCTCCATACCCTCTGATCCCTTCAGCCACAAGGGCCACATCCAACTCCCTCTTAAATATGGCCAACGAACTGGCCTCAACTACCTTCTGTGGCAGAGAATTCCACAGATTCACCACTCTCTGTGTGAAAAACGATTTTCTCATCTCGGTCCTAAAAGACTTCCCCCTTATCCTTAAACTGTGACCCCTTGTCCTGGACCTCCCCAACATCGGGAACAATCTTCTTGCATCTAGCCTGTCCAACCCCTTAAGAATTTTGTAAGTCTCTATGAGATCCCCCCTCAATCTTCTAAATTCCAGCAAGTACAAGCCAAGTCTATCCAGTCTTTCTTCATACGAAAGTCGTGCCATCCCAGGAACCTTCTCTGTACTCCCTCTATGGCAAGAATGTCTTTCCTCAGATTAGGAGACCAAAACTGTACAAAATACTCCAGGTGTGGCCTCACCAAGACCCTATACAACTGCAGTAGAACCTCCCTGCTCTTGTACTCAAATCCTTTTGCTATGAATGCCAACATACCATTCGCTTTCTTCACAGCCTGCTGCACCTGCATGCCTACTTTCAATGATTGGTGTACCATGACACCCAGGTCTCGCTGCATCTCCCCTTTTCCTAATCGGTCACCATTCAAATAATAGTCTACCTTCCTGTTTTTGCTTCATAAGTCTTATGAAGAAAGACTGGATAGATTCGGTTTATACTCTCTAGAATATAGGAGATTGAGAGGGGATCTTATAGAAACTTACAAAATTCTTAAGGGGTTGGACAGGCTAGATGCCGGAAGATTGTTCCCGATGTTGGGGAAGTCCAGGACAAGGAGTCACAGCTTAAGAATAAGGGGGAAATCCTTTAAGACCGAGATGAGAAAGACTTTTCTCACACAGAGAGTGGTGAGTCTCTGGAACTCTCTGCCACAGAGGGTAGTTGAGGCCAGTTCATAGGCTATATTTAAGAGGGAGTTAGATGTGGCCCTTGTGGCTAAGGGGATCAGGGGGTATGGAGAAAAGGCAGGTACAGGATACTGAGTTGGATGATCAGCCATGATCATATTGAATGGCGGTGCAGGCTCGAAGGGCCAAATGGCCTACTCCTGCACCTAATTTCTATGTTTCTAAATGATTTTAAAAGTTTAATCACCAAAATGAATAGAACTCTTTGTAGCATAAATGTAGTAATTTATCCAAGGCCTTTTACTGTCAATTATAGTTCTGTAAAAAAAGCTTGGTAATGGATGTCCATGTCTCTCTTTGCTGTTGCTGGTTTCTGTACGTTTATTGACAATATAATTTTATAATTACCTTAACTTCCCAATTGAATTGCATCTATTTTTGATGTAGTTAATGCGTAGAATGTCAGAAAAGCTAAGAATGGGATTAATAATGCAAATATAAAGCTAGAAATAGTGGAAAGGTTACAGATATCCCAGGATCCAACCCCATACATGTCACTGTTGTAAGTTGAACATAAAATGGTAAAACGAACAAAAATAACTGAAATTTTGAACTCAAGCAGTAGCAGCAGAGAAAGAAAAACAGTATTAACATTTCAAATCGGTTAGCTTTGATCAGAACATCTATCTGCTACTTTACCTCACTGCTGTGAGCTGCCAGCATTTTCCCCACTGCTCATTAACTGCACACATTAATGTATATAAACGCAGCCCAAACTTCTTTAAAAGGTAGCAGGGGTGTATGCATCTACAAAAAATGAAGTGGGTTATTTGTGAACGGAGTAAGTGTTGCAAAATTCAGATTGAGGGACAGTTTCTTCCCCGTGGTTATCTGGTAACTAAACTATCCTATCATCAACTAGAGAGCGGTTCTGACCTGCCAGCTACCTCATTGGAGACCCACGGACTATCGTTTCATAGTTCAGACTTTACTAGATTCTATCTTACACTAAATGCTATTCCCTTCATCCTGTATCTGTATACTGTGGACTGCTTGATAGTAGTCATGTATAGTCTTTCTGCTAACTGGATAGCGCGTAAACAAAAATCCTTTACAATGTACCTCGCCACAAGTAACAATAAACTAATCTAAACTAAAAGACTAAAGAATGGCGGAACATGCAAGAGTGCATGTCTCAAAGTCATCTAAAATCTCATTTATTTTCACAAGTAATAAAACCAAACGTACTTTCACATTGGTGACCAAATTCCAATGAATGGGCTATGCTGGGTGGATCTGCGTTTGTTGGTGAGAAGCTGAGGGAGTCAACATGAAGTGTACCTGGTTCCTTAGCTCAGCATGAAGGAGACAGCCCAGAGTAAGTGTGTCCACTGTTGGAGCAGGAGACTGCTTCTGTAATGTATGATGAGTATTTCTCTGTATGAAGAGACAGCAGCCCTCAAATGCTCCAATGTTTACAAAGTATCCAGCAAGTTGAAAGAAGCCAGATGCATTAAAAATAAGATTAGTATTGATATTAGTAGTCACCTTCATCCTGACAGCCATGGGCAATGCTGTCCTTCCCTGTTTTACAGCTTCAGTTGTGACATTTAATAGATTTCAGTCAGTACTTTATGTTGTGTGAGGCCCCATCTCAGTATTGGTTCTTTCTAAAGGGAGCAGAATGATTTCTGAAGCCTCTGGGAATATGGCTAAATGCTGAGTGCTTCCTCGCTGCAGCCACTCCCACCTTTCTCTCCTCAGTAAATCATCAAGTTTGCTCTTGTCTCTCCTATTCACAAGCATTTCCAGCATAAAACTACAAAGCCGAACACATGGAAACAATCTTTTATTCAGAGGAATATCTTATACGTCCAAACAAAACTGACTGAAGAGTTTTCAAAGAACGGAGATGACAAGAAAACATAACAATTTTACTGGCATGCAGAAGAGGTATTCTGCCAATGTAGCCAAATGCAGTCCAGAGTAGCATTAAAGAGCAATGTAGGAAGGAACTGCAGATGCTGGTTTTACTTCTTGGCATTAAAGAGTATATGGGGGAATTTCAGAGTCAGATTGAAGGGCGTGGGAGTGATCTTCATTCCATTTACATTATTCCCACTGTGCAAAGTTTGAAGCAGCTGTAATGCAGAGCTGTAAATTGGGGTTCAAATCCTCCTTGCCTACCATGTGTATCAAAACCTGTCTATTTTGCATGCAGCAGCAGTTGTTAAATACACTGGAGCAAACACTGTTACGAAGATGGTATCAATGGACATTAACTCATAAACCATTTCAAGACACAGCAGCTTAAAACACTTAAAAAAAGATCACATTGTGCCACAGTCCCCAATCTGTTCAAAGGTGACGTTAGTGCAGTAGTTTACTGCTGTAAACTTAAAAGATGATGAGGCATATGTGTAAATGGCTATCATAAAGAAATACTAATAATAATTGCAAAAATTGTTAGCAATATTACATAGGCTAAATTCCCAGATATACTTCATTGAAAGCATTTCTGTTTGCTCCTATGATCAATTCTCCTAAACCAGATTAAATTAAAAAGTGAATTTTCCTCATTTTCTGCTGCTCAAGGCACAACCCGCCCGTCATTTGGAGATCATTCACTTTTACCATATCAGCCGACACATTTCCCTCCAGAACCTTCAGTAACAAGATTAATAGGAAATCTGATTGCTGAGGTAACACTGCAGCAAGATAAACCATTCATGGAAACTCCACATCATGTAATGTACCCTTATGCAGTCAAGCCTAATTCCAGCAAGTTCAAATGCCTAAACTCTCTGTGGATGATGTCAGTACTTCCGTGTATGAGTGAGATGCCAATGGCAAAAGAGACAGGCTGACCTGACAACTATCTCTATTGAATGTGACCAATGTTATCATCATTGCAGAATAATCCGTGGACTTAACAACACATTATCTTCAAACCTCAGTTTCTCCACTCCCACACCTTGTAAGAATTGAAAAAATGCGCTGATAGTTTTCAAATTTCTTCATCATATCAATATTTCAAAAATAATCGACCAATGAAAAAAATAAATAACTAACCAGCACAAAATAGGTAGCATAAAGCAGCCAGCTCAGTTACAAAACAAGGTTTAACATGGAGTTGCTGTCCCCCTCTAAATGCAAGGCATCATCCTATTGAAGCCTAATAATTATCACTGTCAATTCTGAGCATCAGCCTGGACCCACCAGAGTAAAGATATTACATTTCTCTATCTCATCTATCTTTACCGATTATGGTCCCAGTGTGGTCAGCATGCTGTGAAATAGGTGGACATTTAATTATGAACACATCATAAATGTGCCTGACACTGCACAAGTGACACTGCCAACCCTGAGGATCACAGACTGTTCCCCAACTCATTCTGAAAGGTGAGCACTGTTAATTTAACGATAGTTTGGCATTGACAAAAATTGACCAAAGAATAAAAGAATTGAATTGATAAATCATTAAATATTGCAACTAATTTACCAGTGTCACCTCAAAGCATGCATTTTAAAAACACATACTTTTGTTATATTAAAAACAAATAACTTTCTTATTTATCCACTCTCACAAACCTATAAAATATTTTGTTTCATAAATAATGTAATTGTTAAACACAGAATGCTTGAGAGCACTTTCCCTGTCCTATAGTATAACTCACAGTGCAAAGCAGAAAGAGGTGGTATTTCTTTGAGGCTAAGCTATAGATTCACTCTAATCGCTGCAGAAACTTCACAAACAGAATTGCAGGGTGTTTTCCAATTTAGCTTTCATACTTCTGTAGTTAACTGTGGCTAACCTATTAATCATTATTTCCAACATTGTAGTTCCAGCATTGTCAATACACATAGTAAGAAATGTTAATAACTATTGGTCAAAAACTGCAGAAAATACATTGCAGTGCTCCGATCTCAGAAAACAAAGGATGAATTATTAAGAAAATATTGCTAAACACAAAAGCTTGAAGACATTAATCTTCAGGAAGAAAAAAATAATTTGGTATGCAAAGACTCTGGCTGTGTCACAACGTTGGGTGAATGTCCTCCATATTGCTGAAGTACATGTTTCCATACCCCCCCCCCCCCCCCCCCCCCCCCCCCCCCCCCAACAGACTTGAAATAGAAGAGACAAAGCATATAATAATTAAAGGCTGGCACAATGAAAGAGCTTTGAAGAGAAAGCTGAAAAGTAGCTATCATGTTGGCAGATAAATTCTACACACAATTATTCATTCCTAGCCCCTTGACATGTAGATTAATGAGTTTGATAACCTGGGCTTTCCAAGAAGTAGATTCAATTCTGTTTCAGAGCTTTCTCCCCCCCCTTCTCGAACCGCAAAACACCTCAGCGTTTCAGAAAGCAAAGAAATCAATACATTTACACCGGTCATCAACATTTTTGCAATTGAGGAGCTATGTCAAGTATATTATATCTGCTGTGCAAAAAGACTGCTTACTAGCTTTGTCATAAATACACAAGGGATCGTGTGATGGCTGGAGGGAGGAGTCTTGCTTCAACAGCCTGTGATTGTGTACATGGTGCAGAGTATATTCTGCATGGAAACATAGCAGCTTTGGTAACAGTAATCACAAGGACATCATACAAATGTCTACGTTACATTTTTTGTTGTGCCCCTCAGGCAAGTGACTTTTATGTTGTTTCCTTGGTTAATGTTGCAGTGATCAAAGTCCATTTCAAGGAAAATTGTAGAACCAGGCTAAAGGCTGCTATATGCACTACTTCATGAAGGTTGTTTTTCATTAATAATATTTAGACTAGCAACACCAAATGACATACACTCTGAGACAAAATTACACTCTAATGCTTATAAATTATTTTAATTATTGAAATAGAAAGATTCAAATTTTCAAGAATAATCTTGTGATAATTTATGATAATTGTGAATAATTTTCCACCTTGTACAGCATGACTAACCTTGGATGTCTAATCAGGAAACCAAAATTCAGAGCAAAGCAAGCACAAACCTAACTGGCATGTCAAAATCAATTTACCTTGTATTATTTTCTAACAACTTTATAAAAACTTCATAATTTAGCCTGAAGAGGAAAATGATATCAGCAAATACGAATCAGAATTTTGGAGATAAAGATGAAAATCTCATACCAGTAGAATTATTGCATTTCATTTTAATGTGAATGGTTCCATGTTACCAGTCCGTGGAAGCTTTAAAGGAATTTGAATGCAGGTACTGTAGATTATACTTGAAATGGAGTCTTTGAAACCCTTACAAAAGGTGTATTATAGTGAGAACATATTATAAAAAGAGCATTCATGATGATTTCTCAGTGAGTGAAGAAAACTGCTACATCTAACATGTGATACTGTACATCAGAGCAACGTTGTTCAAGGAAACAAGAAAGCTAACAAAATATACTTCATCTATTTAACTTCAGCAGTTCTAGAATGATGACAGTTGATTTCTTAAAATATATATTTAAAACATCAACATAAATATGTGTTTTGAATGAATATAAAAAAAAGTAAAATAAGAGTCAACAAGTCTTTGGGATTAAGTTCTATAATATTGCTGGCTTGAATTGGCAAACAAAAATCAAACCATTGAAGAACATTTGTGTTGAAACCAATTATGATTCCAGATGCCAACATAACTGAACTAGCAAGGGTGATGTCTGTAACAGTGATAGCTGGCAATAAAAAATCTTCCCCTCCAGCGCATTGGCTCAACCTATTTAAAAAACAGATTTTCAAGTTTGAAATTACTATATCTTTGTGGTATAATTCAAGAGACAATCTGCATGTTCCAGTCATAAAATGACACCATTTTATAAAAGTGCTTACCTGTGTGTGCTTACCTGTGTGTGTATACCTACCCATATGGGCACTCCTGCTTCAATCTTTTTACATGGACATTAAGAAGCAAATATGACAGTGATGCTACACACAAATATCTAATGTGGAATACAACTGTTTATAGTTGAATAATGTAGATTTCAATATTAAATTTATTTCTGTGTCTACCAGTGTTGAATTTCTCAACCTTAATCTGTGGAAAGTTATTCCATTAAAAGAACCGTTGGTTGGGTAATTGTGCATTGACTGTGAAAGAAACAGACTTCACTGGACCATAAGATTTGTTGAATTTCATGCACTTATGTTACAAACTGCATGTGCAGTTTAATTTTCAGGATGACTAAAAGAGAGAAAGGAAAGTGAAGTACAAGGTAGTCCTGAACACAGCGCTTAACAGAAATCCATCAGCTAAAGAGATGGGGAGCAGAGACAGTACAAGAGGTCCAGCTGATGATGGTGATATTTGTGGATTCTTCAACAGTTGAAGACCATTTTAGTTGAACCCCTTATCGTCTGCTTCACTCTTCCCTTTACACAAGTGAAGTTACCTGCATTCCACTGCTAATTATCCAGTCCAGTCTCATAACCACCCTGGACCAACAGAAGTCAAAAAGACCATGCATCAAGTGAAATATCCTGGGAGCAGATGGCATCCTTGCTGAATTTCTGAGAGGAACTTACAAATTTGTAATCATGTCTCCTGTACCTGGCAATGAAACCCAGCCAAGAGAAGCAATTCCTGAGCAGACTAATGTCAAGCAAGGCCACATCATCACCCCAAGGCCCCTCTGGCCACCTCCAACAACCTTCCAACTGGAGAGGAGTGTATCCATGGGCAAATGGGAACAACCCAATCATATCTCCGTAGCCCCTCAGATTCCTGCCCCAAAACAGGCAGAAGAAGTATGTTTGGCTGCTCGAGGGCACCAGAGCAGTAACCAGCACTCATGCAATAGACCATGCGGATTTTAACAAAGCTTTGGAGCTGAGGTCGATGATGACCCTGTCAAAAAAAAATTGAATTTTTCTTATGGAGTCCAGAATAACACATGGTCCACAGATAAGAGGGACTGCAGTTGCTGGAATCTTGATTGAAACACAAAGTGCTGGAGGAACTCAGCAGGTCAGGCAGTATCAGTGGAGGAAATGGACAGACGACATTTCAGGTCGGAAAACATCTTCAGACTGATGGAGTACTCCAGTATTTTGTACTTAGTTGTACTTTAGGTGGACTAGATTAAAATGCTCCTGTGAGAATACTTTAAAACAGCATATTTCAGATTGGAGAGAAGCATTTTATTTACCATGATAGCAACACTGGAATAATCACCTTTTGTTTATTGACAATGGCTCCCCCACCAATCTCTTCTTTTCAAGATCAGATGAGGCAAAGACTAACAACACTGCATTCCTTGCTGTGGCAGGTTGCTAATCTGCAACATGCAGTTAGTACAACTTCCCAGTAATCTCCGTAGGAAAGTAGCGTCTTCAACGTATGACATCTAAGTTGCTGTACACTTGAATGAGATATCAATGCTTTCTGAGATGCCTCTCGCTGCTTGCTTCCATTAGTTGCTCCTCCATACGCCTGTCATACTGCTCCTCCATGATATTCTCATAGGAAAAGCTTTGATGTTCAAAATGTTTTAAACATTAATAATATTCACCGAAATGTTCTGTATTGCACTAAAAATCTAAGTTTTGTAGGAGACCTCTGGATTTAAAGCAGCGAGACTCAAAACCATGGTCCTCTTTCCTTCTCCACTGCCTCTGGAGTAGAACTGGCATCAGCAACACTCCATCGGAATGGTGAGTTATAAGCATCAGGACTGGAGAAGCCCGCTCCTAGAGCCTGCACATGTCCGAGCCTCACTGCCGATTGGGGTGAGCTGGAGGCATCTGTTCAGTCCTAGTTACAGCTGCCCTCAGAAACCCTGAGCCAGTACCACCACCCAATGGCCATCACCAATGGAGTGCCTGCACACAGACATTTGGCTGGAAGACTCCAGTTACCACAGCCCTAACCCATCACCAATCCTCCATCACCACTGGCTTGTTGTGGAGACTGAGATACGCTTTCAGCTCCACAGGGTGGTGACCAGGTCTAATTGTATGGCTGGCCAGGATCTGCTTCAGCACTGAAAACCTTTTCGGGTGATTGCATACATACATGCCTGATATGGAAATTGGACATTGTACAAGGTTTCACCCCGCCCTCTCCCCGAAATCAAGACCCGAATCATTCATGAAGCTTCCACTCCCTGGACTTCTGGAGTGACCTCCTGCCCAACTAATCCTCACATTCTCCCATTGTCCCACTGACGTTCCAGTCCCAAGCTCAATCTCAGGTTCAATTCCCCACCCCCATCAGCCCTGTGTCTCTAGCTGAGAAAGCAGCTTCAACAAGATTTTGAAAGGTGTTGAAGTTAAGCAGATAACTCTAGTGAATAGGGTTAGGGCCGAAAGTGCGTAGAATGGGAAATGGCCAAAGGGTAAAATGGGACGTGTCTCAGAGGCAGCAGATGCTGGAATGTGGAGCAATAACAAACTGCTGGAAGAACTCAGCAAGTCAAGCAACATCCGTAGAGATGAAGGCACAAAGTGTCTAGGAATGTTTTACCATGTTAAATTACTTTAGTTGTCACTTGAATTCTCCTTACGTTTGTGATTGAACCTGTTATCCAGGTATTTCTATTGGTTAAGAGGTGTATAGGCTTTGTGTGAAACTTGTGACAGGCATCACATTCACTACAAAGATCCACGACAAATCTGTTGTCTCTCTATTCAAAAGTCCCATTCTTTAATCTTCTTCCAAAACTATCGTGAAATCAAACAGATTTTTTCTGATTTTACCCAGTCAATGAGATGCCAAAAGTACATTTTATGTCATTTTATTTGTTTGACAACCTGGCATTAATCTTTGAATTCCCTCTCTAAATCGGCCCCCTTCTTTCTATTACGACATTCTTCAAACTACCACTTTGATCAATTTGCTGGTGATCTACCTTAATATCTCCATCTATACATTGATGTCTGGTTGTATTTGATATTGCTCCACTGTGAAAGCTGTTACCTGAATACAAGTTGTCCTTGTTCTTCTTGTTGGTGGTGCCATGGGTGTTGACACTCAGTTCAATCATTAATTTTCCACGTGTAATCCTGGCACCAAATTTCAAAATTACCAGGCATCCAACGCTGTTGGTGCTCCGCACCAACAACCATTTCTCATCAGTGCTTCTGTTCTGCCAACCTGCTTGTTTGGCATCCTAGGGGAAGTTGGAAGTTATATTTTCTTCCCTGACACCACCCTCTGTTTCTTTGCCACTGCTAGCACTCAGACAGCCCGAAGAGTTGCCACCTCATAGATCCACTAACCCGGGTCCAATCCTGATCTCCACTGCTATCTATGTGGAGCTTACACATTCTCACTGAGAGCACATGGGTTGTCTCTGAGGTCCCTGGTTCCCAATATTATGCTGATTGCTAGGGTGAATGTGCAGGTGAGTGGTGGTATCCTTGTGTATGATGTGAGACAGATCCTGGGGGGAGATTGATGGGAATGTGAGGGAAATAGAAAGGGATCAGTGCAGGATTGGAATAAGCAGAAAAGGACACAGAGTGCTGGAGTAACTCATCAGGTCAGGCAGCATCTCTAGAAAAAATGGATATGTGATGTTTTGGGTCGAGACACTTCATGTTCTTCAGAGATGCTGCCTGACCTGCTGAGTTACTCCAGCACTTAGTGTATTAACCAGCTTTTGCAGTTTCTTGTTTTTACATTGGTATAAGCAGGGTCTTGTAGTTGGCATGGAATTGGTGGACTGAAAGGACTGTTTCCCTGGTGTAGCTCAACGGCTCGGCCAACAAGAAGCAGATGAATATTCTCAGCTCTGGAGTTTCTTGTTTGGGAAGAGATATCTAAACTTTCTTTGTGGAACGGACCCAAAGTCTAGGATTCATAAAGATGGAGTGTCCTCTTCCTTCGGACAGTATTGATGACACATTGCTACCATCCCTTCCTGAAAGCAGTTACATAATGCCAGAGGTTTCCGGGAATAATGTGTCTTCCTGGAATTAAAGTGTCTTTCCATGTTAGTGTATTACCCGCAACACCTTGAGCTCATCTCGTGGAATGACTTATGTGGCAGCTACTGAATGCCTTTAGGAAACCCAACTCCCTGCTTGATCCTCTTTATCCACCTCAAACTGTAATCATAAATTCATCAAATGTAATTTCCAATTCATAAAGCCAGGTTAATTCTGCGTAAATGTTTTATGACTTTTTGAATGTCCTATCACCAGCTACAGTACTTCATAATGAATTCAGATTTCCATTCATCCACCCCTTTCTGTTATTAGTCTAGCTTTTCCTTAAAAGCATTCATGCTATTTGCTTCAACTATACAGTGTGATAAAGAACTTCATATTTCATCACTCTTTGACTTAAGAACATCTAATTTCCTTTCTGAATTTATTAATGGATATCTTATATTTATTGCCATTTGCTTTCAAACGCTCGTGTGAAAATATTCACCGAGAAATTTATCCCAGTTTGCCACTGCTAATCCGCTTCTGAAATTTGTTGCAATTGACTTCAACAGAAGGGAAGAAGATTCAGTTGTCTTGATATCATGCATTTGGTCCAAATGATTGGTAATGAATTCCAAAGCCATCTCTCCAAACCTGGCCTATCAAATGCCTTGGTTACACTGGAGACACAAGAGACTGCAGATGCTGAAACTCAGAGCAAGAAATGAGCTGCAGAAGGAACTCAGCGCACCAGACGGCATCTGTGGGGGAAAAACGGATGCTCACTGTTTTGGATTTCGACCAGATCCAATCCAAATGAGGGCTCTTGACTCGAAATGCCGACCATATATTCGCTCCACAGTTGCTGTCTGCCTGCTGAGTCTCTCCAAAGGCTCGTCTTTGCTTATGTGAAAGATCTCCATCAAGACATATTTCAGATTCCTCGTTACAAGAGAAGAGGTTCACAGTTTGTGCAGTCTTTCCTGCAAAATTAGCTTTCTGGTTCTACAACACTTCCATTGCTCCAAGCATCTCCATGCCTTTTTTTATATTCTGAGGACCAGAACCCTGCACAATACAGCAAGTTCACCTAACTGAGGTCCAAAACAAAGTTAATATAACTCCATTGGTTTGGAAGTCAGTCATTAACCACTGTATCATGTCTGCAATTTTTTATGATTTAATTAACTAGTGTTATTACTTTAAATGCATTATCTTTCCACGTAGATGACTTTGTGCATCTAAACTGAGACTCTTATTTTTCAAAGAAAAGTCTCCTTACCTTCTATCAAAATGTAGTACACAATGTTTACTATATTGAAGTTAGTTTGCCGTTTACCTGCCCACTCGATAGACTTGTTAACGTCTTTTAGATCACTAAGAGATATGCAAAGGCACTGGCCTTTTGAAACAATTAGTCAAGGCTATTTGCATGGAAGGTCAATGTGCGAAGGCCTTGATCCACAGCTGTTTGCTTACCATCGCAACAGATCCACAGCAGACGCCATCTCCCTGGCCCTAAGCTCATCTCTGGGACACTAAGGACTCCTACATTAGACCCCTACGTATCAACTACAGTTCTGCTTTCAACACCATAATCCCATCAAAAATAATTTCCAAACTCCGGGACCTAAGAATCAACACCCCCCGCTGCACACTGGACCCTCGACTGTCTGCCCCACAGATCAGTGAGGATAGGTGCACCATAACTCTCAACATCAGTTCCCCACGAAGTTGCATTCTCTGTTCCCTGCCACATCCCTTTACACTCACGACTGCATTCTAATGAGATCTTTCACATAATTTAGCAACTAAAATAATAAAGCCTGTTAGAGGTAATTACCAATAATAGCAGATCACAAACCAGAAGTAAAATAATTTAAGTTACATCAAACAAGTCAGCTGCATAGAATTACAAGGAACTCACAATCACAATCACAATAATACTTTATTAGCCAAGTATGTTTTGCAACATACGAGGAATTTCATTTACAAGACACTCATACAAATAAAAAGCAACGGAACACACAAAACATATGTTAACATAAACATCCATCACAGAGACTCCTCCACATTCCTCACTGTGATGGAAGGCGAAAAAAACTTAAATCTCTTCCCTTTGTTCTCCCGCGGGCGGGGGCCTCTAGCCCTCCGTTGATGGGATGATCTTGAGCCCTGTAGCCGGCGGCAGGCCCTCCGCGTCAAGGCGATCAGCTCCTGCATTGGAGGGTTGTCAGCTCCCCCGTGCCGGACAATCGAACCCCACATAGGGGCTGGTCGAACTTTCCGCGATGTTGGAGCTCTTGACATCCACGGCCTCTCCCGAGACTGCGAGCTCCTGATGTAAAGTCCGCAGACTGCGGTTGGAGCGATCCCAGGCATGGGATCGACTCCGATGTAAGTCCACGTCCCATGGTGGGGGCCAAGGTCAGTCCGAGGAGGCATCCAGCTCCATCGATGGTAGAATGCGATCCGAAAATGTATCGCATCTCCGGCAAGGTAAGAAACTGTAAAAAAAGTCTCCCCCGACCCCTCCTCCCAAATAAAACTAACCGGAGAACATTTGCACAAACTTTTAACAAACACTAAAAATAAAAAAAGAGACGAAAAAACAAACAGACTGTTGGCGGGGCTGCCAGTTGTGCGGAACCTCAGCTGTCGATTGATGATGGAAAAAATAATTATCCACAAGAAAAGTTTACTAATATATTTTAATAAATTCATCATGACTATGGAAAGCACTGTACAAAGATTCATTTTGACCCAAAGTTGACTGAGACAGCTGATTGAAGAGGGAAGGATGATGCATAATTATTCAAGGTGGCAGAAGAGAGATTACTTGTTTACCTTCTCAACCTAACTCCAGTTGTCACATAAAGTGCTGGTGGTCCCATTGTGGCTTAATATTAATGATTAACAGTGTAATATTTCTCTGCAGTCATCTTAAGTGGAATCATCTGATATATAGCTGTTTTACCAAATCTAAATCTGGTTGACTGCTTTTTTTAATCTGTTTAAATAAAAATAAGCAGGCAAAATTAAATATTACACTGTTAAGAAATGGTGCTAAATAACACACACCAAGTCATGATTCAACTATTTGGGTGCTGGACTGCCTCAAATTTAAGAAGAAAGTAATAAATAACTGTGAAGTCAAACAGGAACATGGTTTACAAAACATCTACATCTCTTTGTTGGATGAAGAAGTGTCGCATTCAGATTGATGTTTTTTCAGTTAGTTGCATGGAGAGAGCTGTGTCGCCATAAGTGGACATCTGTAGATTCAGACATGCTGTCTATCCAATATTAGTTTTTGTAAAACGCTACTTTCCATGTACAGATGGAGTGACAAACAACAGCCAATAATGTTTTTCCAATTTGCTGCCATTGCAAAATACAGGTCATTTGTAATCACCCTGGGACCCTGGACCTGAGCCATAACAGGGGTTATGGGGAGAAGACAGGAGAATGGGGTTAGGAGGGAGAGATAGATCAACCATGATTGAATGGCGGAGTAGACTTGATGGGCCGAATGGCCTAATTCTGCTCCTATTACATGACCTTATGACCTCTGGATTTTGGCTTGTTGGAATGCTATGAGAGCAACATGGCACTCAAAATGGTTGAGTAGGCACAACCCTGCTTCATCCTCCTTCAGGCTCCATGCCAGGTTGCCTTAACATCCAGTCCTCACTACTCGCTCATGGTGGAGAGGAAGTTCTACTCCTTCCATCACTTAAGTACGCATTCTCCAACTTCTAAATAGTTACTCTCAAACCACAGTTATCTCTTGTCATGATGACAGATTCAGCAGCTCCTAACCTCATGATAAATTACACTAATTTACCATTTTCCAACAAACCAAAACACAGTGGATGACTATTTTAATTGGAGCAGGTGTAGGGTATCGATAGTTAAATCCTGCATTGTGCCCACTATTTGTTAGTTGTCTGTAATTTAATTGGATGCTTCTGAGAAATGGTATATTGTTTTGGGATTGATGTGAGCAGTGCACACTCAGTGTACCCTCACCTACAGAATTGAAGAAGGGTCTCGACCTAAAATGTCATCCATTCCTTCTCTCCACAGATGCTGCATGTCCCGCTGAGTTACTCCAGCATTTTCTCTTTTTCTATTAGACTAGTAGTATGCTTGCTGAGATGAAAGCTCTTTGAGTTACCTATGCAGAGTTGCTATAAAGACCATGGATTCTAATCACTTAGTGTGAGCCTGATCTTTATCCAAGTGTCTATCTTCTGCCCAAAGGAAAATCTCACAATGAGATATCTGTGCAAATATTTACTATGTAGTGCCCCACAAAAAAGTTAAGCTACGTCAAGTCGAAAGAACATGCAATAGAATTTCTCATCTGTCACTTTGATTGGCTCACTCTGTTGCCCAGCGGAATTGGCATTGATTGGCTGAGTTTTTTAAATTACCTTGAAATCAAATTTGCATATTATTGGCAGTCGCCTTCTCAAACTGTTTAAAATATTTGAATTACATTTGAAGACATATTTATGACAGCACAGATCTACTGCAAAAGTAAACTGCCACCTCATTTATGGACAGTAAAGATTACCTTGTGATACTAACTGTTAAAAATATACATCCACACTTTTAGAAGCCTGCACTTTTCAACCAGTACACTGAAGATTATTTCATTTTGACAACTTCGCCACTTTGATGGTTTATGGAAATGGATTTAAAAGTAAAATTCTCTGTTTTGTCTCCTTCACTAAAATATTCGAATCGTTTTATTCTAATCTTCAAATTGCAACCAAATGCACAGTTAGCAAATTGCTATTTTAAATTGTTAACTGTTTGTTAAATCGTTAACTCCAATATGGTTTGAATTGTATTAAAATCATGCATGGGGAAAGCTTCTCCTCATTATTATTAAACTGTTCAATTGTACGTAATTAAAATTAACCTTTCCTCTAAAATTCCTTGAAAAATTATTTGTGGGAAGTCACTAGCAAAACGTTTTATTTAATCTGATCTACATGTTCCAGAAACTAAAAACAAAATTATTGCAGATGTTCAATATCTGAAAACAAAATCAGAAAAAGTTGCAGCTCAGTCAGTGTGTTTCAGGTCTTACACCTTCCCCTGGGATTCATTCCAGTTTAACCCTGTATCTAGTTATGGGTTTTTTCATTAGGTGAGCACTGATTAAAGATGCCCAGCATAATTTGGTTAAAAGAAAATGTGCCGTGTCTAACTAATGTAATTAAGTTTTCAGGCTATGCGCTTTGAAGAATGAATATCATTTACTGGCATTTCAGAAAGTATGTAATAAGTTTCCACGTAAGAAATTGCTGAGATCACTGGCTAATACTGACGGAGAGAATTGTCATTTTGCACAGTGGATGAAGACAGCTTATATAAAAGTGTTGCATGCCAGCTTCCCTCCACACTGAAATGGGTAAGTTATTCAAGTTGGAGCAAAGCATTCCAAAAGGACATACGTTAACCAAATAAGCAAAATGATAGCAGACACTATTTCACATTGGTTTACATTAAATCATTTCTCATCCTGCCTCCTTGTTTAATCTGTGTCCTTTTATAATATCAAGCTCGCATCTTGAAAATTCACAATATGCTCCTACTTAAATATTCATAAATTTTATTCATACATCGAGAAAATATATTTGTGAGGTACCACTTTATTCTCAAGACTAAGATTAGAAATGAAGGTGGCAGGGGAGAAAAGTACATAAAGTTAGGGATCTTGGTACAAAAATCACTTAAAGCCAGTTTATATGTGAAAAACATGAATGAAAAAGAATAATGTGGTCAATGGTTTCATTGAGATTTGTTTGGGTGAGAAATTCAATCCCACCTGACTACTGGTTGTACCTTTCAGCATCATCTCAGCCAGTATATGAGACATTTGATGATCTACTCAAAATTGTTAAGTCAAAAACTGATCCCATGCTCTGCAGTCACAATAATCATGCCTGCTGACCCCACCCACAAGACTCGTCTCCCTCACACCTGACAAATAATACATTACATCTTCTCCTCATAATCACCTACTCAGCACAAATACAAGCTTACAGCCATATCATCTGTCACACACAGACTAGGAGCAATTCCATTGTGACCTCGTTATTCTCCACTTATATTCCTGATGGCACACAAAGCCTTCTTCCCTCTTTACAAAGATAAAATGGATTTTGCATAGTGCATTCTTGGTCATCGCAGCCAGATGTGGAGTCAACGCCCTGGCAAATCATCGCGGCCGATAACATTTTATTCAGTTCCTACATAATTAATCGTCCTCATCTGTTCACTCTTACCTTTGAATCAGAAGGTTCTAGGTTTTAGTTCAGAAGTTTAAATATAAAATTCAGGCAAGGCAGTGCTGAGAGAATGTTGCTCTGTTGTGATTCTTTGTTACATGTAGATCTTCTCAGTAATCCCGGGGTACTGTTTTGAAAAAGAATAGTTCTCGCATTTTCTCAGCAAATATCCCTCAAATGTCATTGCAAAACCAGATTGTATGGACATCTTGCATTTCTGCTGTGCACAAAGTAGCTGCTTTATTTCCAACATAACAACTGTGATTACACTTGAAAAAGTACTTCATTAGTCATAAGGTGCTTTAGAATGTCCTGAGGCTCTGAAATAACCCACGTAAAATCAAATCTTTATTTATTTTTGACACATTCTGCATGGCAAGTTACAGATACACTCAACACACATCAAAGCTGTTACACAATGAGGAAACTGAAAGTTAAAGGTAGCCAGTGACAAACTAAATAGTGAGACAGTTCTCACCATTCCATCATTTGAAGTGATTTGTGAACTGGATGAGCATGACTGAATAATAAAAGCTTTACATGTTGCTCATCAAATTCCGCTGGGCAACAGAGTGAGTCGAAACATTGAACAGGAATTCATCGGCTCCAACTGCCCTACCATCATGGGGATCTATCATAGTCGTTGTCTCAAAAAGGCTGGCAACATCATCAAGGACCCACACCATCCTGGCCACACACTCATCTCTCTGCTACCTTCAGGTAGAAGGTACAGGAGCCTGAAGACCGTAACGTCCAGATTCAGGAATAGCTACTTCCCCACAGCCATCAGGCTATTAATGCAACTCAAACAAAACTCTGAACATTAATAGTAAGATTAAACGAGAACTTACCAAGTTTGAAGGTTGATCTGTATTTTACGAGGAGTCGCGGTGAGAGATTTCGTGAAGACCCCGCCAGCACGCATGCGCGACATCCTTCAAAGCAGCGGTGTGGAATCACAGAACGCACCATGACTAAAAATAGTAAGATGAAAACGTAGAACTTCCTAGTTGACCTTATGATAGAGGTTGGGAGCGGGGGGCACGAAATCCCTCACCGCGACTCCTCGTAAAATACAGATCAACCTTCAAACTTGGTAAGTTCTCGTTTAATCTTACTATTTTACTTCAGAGTCACGTGAGTGACTTCGTGAAGATTTCAAAGCTCTGTGATTTCATGCCCTGGACAACGTCCATGCTTATCACACTGCCGCCAGTCTGATGGAGGAAGGCTGTTAATGCAGTTCAGTCGAAACTGGCTGAAAACGTAACATAATTTATTAATCAAATAAAACAAACAAATAACCCCTAATTCGGGGACAGACATTCACTGAGCGGTTCCAAGCACAGCTTCTGCGAATGTCGCAGGGGCGACCAGTGGCTTATTGTAGAACCGTTGAAAGGTTTCTTCACTAGCCCAGCCCGCGGTGGCGACAATGTGGTCCATGGGCACCTCCATGGCCCTCGCCGCTGATGTGGATGCAGCCCTGGTGGAATGAGATTTTAAAATGTTAGTAGCAACTCCTGCTGCATCCAGCACCACCCTGAGCCACCTGGCGATAGTCTGTACGGTCACCCGATGATGTGGAGGTTTGTGGCTGATGAGGAACCCCTGTTCCTTCATCCTGATGGTTCCTGTAATCCTGATGTAGTGGTGGAGATGGGTGACTATGCAGAGAGTGGCATCTACAGGGTACGCTCGAAATTCCAACTGCAGCCCATGCGCCCCTGGCCTGTGCTGCTTCAATAAATCTTGGACAAAGAAATTTATTTGACCAGGGGTGGCCACCATGCTGTCCAGTCGCAGTTTTTGTAACTTCTGGACTCGTTGGGCTGTAGTCAGTGCCATCAGCATCACCACCGTGAGGGTGAGCTGTTTCAGTGGTAGCTCATTCATTGGAGCCCAGCTCCACAGTAGGGTCAGCACGATACCCACATCCCACGTTGCTGTATATCTGGGTCGCGGAGGGTTGGTGTTGAACACTCCCCTCATGAGTTTAGACACCAGGTGGTTGGAGCTTATACCTATATCCAGGTATGAGGACAGCGCACTCCTGGCGCTGTTGATGGCACTGTAGCTAAGGCCAGCATCGAAATGGAGGCCAGCTAGGAATTCCAGGACATCAGGTATCGTTGCTGTGTTGGAGGTCTTGTTGTTCCGAGCACAGAATGCCTCCCACTTTCTGATTTGCGTGAGGTACTGTTTCCGAGTTGATTCTCGGCATGATGCGGTGATGAGTTCCACGGCTCGTGGTGAGATGCCCGCCTGGATGAGTGGTCTTTTCAGAACCTGCAGGCCAACAAGTTTAGGTGACCATGGCAAGGATGACTATCCCCCGTAATGGGGTGAGTAATCAATTTGGGGTGTTTCCCAATCGCCATCCATGGTTGTTTTAAAATTTTAACGACCATCGGGTACCATGGCTGTGTAGGCCAGTCGGGAATGATCAATATACCAGTTGCAGAGTCTAGTTTAATTTTCTGCAATACCCGACTGATGAGGCAGAATGGGGGAAATGCGTAGCAAAACCATTTCCCCCAATGGATAGAAAACGCATCCATTGCTATTGCCCCAGGGTCTGGTTCCCAAGACACATACGTTGGTATCTGATGGTTCAACCTGGACGCAAAA
The DNA here is from genome assembly GCA_035221665.1 of Okamejei kenojei. Taxonomy (NCBI): domain Eukaryota; kingdom Metazoa; phylum Chordata; class Chondrichthyes; order Rajiformes; family Rajidae; genus Okamejei; species Okamejei kenojei. The sequence continues at coordinate 1,024,511 of CM069147.1, read as the reverse complement.
AGGTCAATATCTGGTGTCCCATAGTGAGCTATAATGTCTCCAAAAATTTGGGGGTTCAACATCCACTCGATGTTGTCATTGAATACTCGTGACCTGGTGTCCGCCACTGTATTAAGCTTCCCAGGCAAATAGGTCGCAGTAATCCAAATATTCCTTTCAATGCACCAGTGCCAAATTGTGTTTGCCAATTCATCACAAGATAGCGACCTGATACCACCCATATGATTGATGTAAGCCACCACTGTAGTGTTATCTATTTGGAGGCGGACATGTAAATCCCGTGAGTTAGTACAGTAAGCCCGCAGTCCATGAAATGCCCCCAGCATCAAAGTGCCCAGCATTTGCTTTTAATGCTGTGATCTTTGTTCTTTGTAAATTTCGGTAGTGTAGAATTGTGCAGCTGGGAATGCAGCTACCAATTTCCCTATAACATTTGCTGTTTGCCGAATGGTCGGCACCCTGGCGCAAGTAAGACTGTGGCACTCTTCTATTATAGCAGTAGCTTTATTGGTTGGGATGGTAATCTTCATTAAGTTGGTGTCTAGGGTGAACCCCAAATAATCCATAACCCGTACCGGGTGCAACTTTGACTTGTCAGGATGGATTACAAATCCCAGCTTCTCGAAGAGAGCCTTAGTTGCAGCCACTGCCCGTGTAGCCAATTGGAGGGTCTGACGCACTATAAGGATATCATCCAAATATGCCATAACCATATAATTTTGTTGTTGGAGAAGAGCCAATATAGGTTTTACAAATTTTGTAAACAGCCTAGGGGCTGTGGTGATGCCTCAGAGATAGGCACCGTATAGTATGCATCTTTCAAATCGATGCATGCCATAAAGTACCCTGGGTAAAGCATCTGCTTGCTGTTTAAAAAGTATCCATTTTGAAGTGGGTATATTGTTTAAAAGTGTTCAACTCAGTTAAGTCTATTATAATCCGACATCCCCCATCTTTTTTAATTCTGGTGAAAATGTTGGACATAAACTCAATAGGTTCATGCGTTGTTTTGCCAATTACCCCTTTTTCTGCTAGACTTATAATTTCAGCATGTCCTGCCTCCACCTCTTTTTGGGATAGTGTAAATTTCCTATGAGGCGAATACTGGGTAGGGGGATTTATACCACCAATAAGTTCTATAACATAGCCTTGAACACTTTGTAAAATAAACTCATCTGTAGTGACAGTGTTCCATATTCCCAAAAAACCCCGCAATCGCCCACCAATTTGTGCAGGAGGGGATGCTACGGTCTGAGAGGAACCAGGCCCCCTTACCTCCATGGTTAGCGACGGTTCCTTACGTATGGCATTTTGGGTGGACATTGTGGAGGTTGACGGGATGGCGGCCGCATCTTCCATGCAGGCCGCTGTTGGCCTTGTCCTAAAAAAGGTCGTTGTTGATTGGGGAAGTGGAGGTTGGTTAGGTCCTTTGTTTCCTGTCCGGCAGTCGTGGTTTCTAGTTTGTGTTTGGCTGTTGCCGGTGGTATGGGTGAAGTCTGGCCGTAGGAGGTTTCATGAGGCCAGCTGTTTTGGCCTCCTCGTCTAGTTCCTTCACTTGTTTGGACAGGTCACCAAACAATTGATGAGGCGGTGGAGCGGTTGATGTACGGCACAACCCCGCGAATTTGGGGTTGAGTGTGGGCTTAATGGAGCTCTTACGCAGGCAGTTGATCTCGTACTGGGCGTTGCATAGGAGTGCCAGGGCATCTTGTTGTTCACTGGACACATTATCCCCGCCCAGGGTCCTAGCAAACGCCGTTATGCCCGTGGAGAGAACCTTTAAGATACGCTGGAGGCGGACATCCTGCATCCTGGTGGCCGTACTCAAGTGTCCCCAGATCTGGGCATTAACCAAGGGCACACTGAGGTTGATGCAGTTCTCGGGCGGTTTTATTTTCTCCATGGTATCATTGAGTACCTGACTCTGGAGTTGGTGAGTAGTCAGGTAATCAATGGTGCCCGCCAATTTGTGGTGCAGGGGTTCCCCTGTTTGTGTAGTAGCAGCAAACTTACCCACCACGTCCAGCATATCCTCCTCATGCTCTGGCTCAGCGGTCACTGGCTGTCCCGGGTCGTCTTCAAACACAGCGGCTGGGCAACTGCTAGCACTTCTGGCTGGTGACGACGAGATGCTGAGCGGACTCCTTGCACGGCTTGTGGATGCCCGTGAGTCCCGCTCTTCCCGTTCCCGGTCCCGCTGAAGGAGTTGCTCCACTAAGAGCTCCAACCGCTCTATGCGACCGTCCCTGCTATGTGCAGCGGACAAGCCGACTTCCCCAGGCCCTGCAAACTCACTGGGGCTTCCACCATCGGACCACACCTCCATAAGGTGCTGTCTAGGGTCCAATGGCAGGTCGTCGTGACCTACAGCCCAAGTAGGCTCATACGACTCCCGCACGGACTCTCTGCTAGTCTGTCTTCTCCCAGACTGTGGCGGCCCACCTGGCTGATAAGAAGGCAGGTGAGTTGGATTGGCGCCGGCCCCCGGAACCTGGTTCCCCGGAGTCCGTGCAGGCTTACCTCCACAATCGCCCAATATTCGGCGTGGAGGCGCATGGTCGGCCGCTCCCAGAGCTGAGCTGACCGACCGCCTACTGCTGCCACCTCCGCCCTTGACCGCAGCCTGACGGGGTGTGTTGTCGGCGGTATCTGCTCCAGCAGGCCTACTCGACGCAGCAGTGGAGCTGCCAGACTGCACTACGGCAGATCACCCTGGCAGTGGTACGTGGTGGTGCACATTTGCAGGGCTCCCCTGCAGTGCAGCTGTCACCTGGCCCAGCCCCCTCGGGTCTACTGGAACTCTGGGTGGGGTCGCTTGCGATGAGCGAGGCCCCTTGTTACGTACCTGTTTCCCCCCTCTTTTCTTGGGGGAAGGGGGCTCGAAGTCTGGATCCGTTGCATCCAGCTCCGGGGCGGTAAACCACTCAGGTGATGAGTCGGGCGCTAAAGTAGCGGGAGCGCCTGACTTCAGCATTCCTGCCCCCACATGCCTCGAAGCTGCCGGAGGTGCTTGCAGCTCCGGGGACAAGGGCCGTTGGCTGGTCGATGCAGCTCGGCTCCTCGACAGCATCGCCTTCCTCTTGCCCTTGTCCATTCTGTGGAGTGAAGGTAAGTACTTACCTGCCGGCCTTTATGAAGGAGCCGGAGGAGAGAGCGCACTCCCCCCCCCCCCCAGCCTGCCGATGCAAATGCGCGCGACGATATGCTGCACATGCGTGCTGGTGGGGTCTTCACGAAGTCACTCACGTGACTCCGAAGTAAAATAGCCCATTATCTGTTTATTTGCACTTTATCTGTTTTATTTATTCATGTGTGTATATATTTATATAATGGTATATGGACACACTGATATGTTCTGTATTCGTGCCTACTATATTCTGTTGTGCTGAAACAAAGCAAGAATTTAATTGTCCTATCTGGGACACATGATAATAAACTCTCTTGAATCTTGAATTTCCTCTCGGTTGATCTTTATTTGATGCCAAAGGTTTGGGTGGAGATCCCATTTATGTAAATTTAGCTTGAAATTGAATTACACATCATATTTTTTCTAAGATTTTTTTTAAACTGGAGATGCTGAAAATCTAAAATAGAAACAGAAAATGCTGGAATCACTCAGCAGGTCAGCCTGCGTCTGTGGGAAGAGAAACAGGTTGAAGACTCATCACAGACCTTTCAGAATCAGCAGTTTTTCTAGCATTGGTCAGCTCATTTTTCTGAACTATTCATATCCACTTGCAGCTTTGCTAATTACCATACATCCTTAATTCATATTGGTATTGTATTAGTTTATTCTTGTCACGTGTTCCAAGCTGCAGTGGAAAGCGGCGTTTTGTGTGGTATCCAGGTTAATCATCCATACATGATTACAATCAAACTGTATATAAGTACACATGGTAGTGCAAAAAGAGAATGGAAATGGAATGTATAATGTAGTGTTAGAATATATCCTTAGCTTTGTGCTAACAGTGAGGAAGAGGCTGTCTTGAGATTGGTGGAACCAGATTGAAAGGTTTTGTATCTTCTGCCTGATAGGATAGGGGATCGCTAGGGCATGAATGGTCCTTGATTATGTTGTCTGCTTTCCTGAAGTAACATGGTGTAGATAGAGTTGATCATTTATAAACGTGTAATAAGTAAGGCAGTAACTCCAATAAGTCCTCCTCCTGACAAAATGCTTCAAGAGTATTGCTTCATTCAGTTCAGTTCAGTTTCAATTCATATTATTTTATTGTCACATGTACCAAGATACAGTGAACAACTCTTGTTGCGTGCTAACCAGTCAGTGGAAAGACTATGCATGATTACAATTGAGCCATTCACGGTGTACAGATACACGATAAGGGAATAAAGTTTAGTGCAAGGTAAAGCCAGTAAAGTCTGATCAAAGATAGTTTGAGGGCCACCAATGAGGTAGATAGGTGTTCTCTGGTTGCAGTAGGATGGTTCAGTTGCCTGATAACAGCTGGGAAGAAACAGTACCTAAATCTGAAGGATTACGTTTTCACACTTCTATACCTTGGGACAGGGGAGAAGAGGGAGTGGCCAGGGTGCGACTCGTCCTTGATGATGCTGCTGGCCTGACCAAGGCAGCGTTAGGTATAAATGGAGTCAATGGAAGGGAGATTAATTTGTGTGATGGTCTGGGCTGCGTCCACAATTCGCTGCAATTTTACAGTCTTGTAGGGAGCTATTCCCAATCTAAGGTGTGATGTATCCTGATAAAGGATATCCCATTGGAGGGATAAGCCCAGGACATGACAGTAACAACCCTGATTCAGGCACTGCTACCTATTAGATCATGTTGCAAAGACATCACCAACATTGTGATTGGCACCAATGCATGTTGAGCTGATGGATCCTCTAATCCATTACCTCCATCAGCCTGACCCTCAATAATGGCAGTAATACCATCATTCTGGCCAGAAGATCAATGGTGAACTCCTGTAAATGGTGACGGTCCTGTAAATATAGCTCTTCACAGACACCATGTCTCAACCTGAAACAGAGAAACATGGAAAATAGGTGCAGGAGAAGGGCCCTTCTCCTAATCTGACACCATTCAGAAAATAATCTGCCTTCCTGTTCTTGCACCAAAGTGGATAACCTCACATTTATCCACATTATACTGTTTCTACCATGCTTCTGCCCACTCACCCAACCTATCCAAGTCACCCTGCAGCCTCATAGCATCTTCCTCGCAGCTCACACTGCCACCCAGCTTTGTGACATCCGCAAACTGATGTTACAAATGGGGTCTCAGAAGACCCCCCAACAGCTGCCGAATGCCCAGTGTCAAGGGGGCCCTGAACTTCACCATAATTAGCACCTGTGAAAAGAATCTTGGCTTCCACACAACAAAACATCAGGACTGGTTTGACAAGAATGACCAAGAGATCCAGGAGTTAATTACTTACAAACACAAGGCATGTTTCAAAAGAAAATATAGCAGAATTTGAAGGATGAGGTCCAACAGGTGAGTTACACAAGATGCCAACAATGTCCCAGCTAGACTATTCCCACCTGCCCACGCTTGGTCCATATCCCTCCAAACCTGTCCTATCCATGTACCTGTCTATCTGTTTCTTAAACGATGGGATAGTCCCAGCCTCAACTACCTCCCCCGGCAGCTTGTTCCATACACCCACCACCCTCTGTGTGGAAAGGTTACCCCTCGGATTCCTATTAAATCTTTTTGTCCTTCACCTTGGAAAACATGACAAGATGGTGGCGCCTCGTGGCAGCAGCCTTTGCAGTCCTTCTGTCTTATTTTCTTTTTGTCCTGTTAGGTATATGTTTCGGTTTTAGTTTTATATTATTTTTAGCTGTGTAAATGTGGGGGGGAAATTTTTTAATGTCTTCCCTGTATGGGGACCCGATGTTTTCCTTGTCGAGTCTCCGTTGTCGTTGGGGCGTAACATCGTGGAGCCGGCGGCCTCGAACCGGAATCGATCTGGGGCTCCAGCCGCAGCGCCTGCGGACTCACCATCACGGAGCTGGCCGACTTCGGAGCGCGGACGCTGTGGTGGCACGCGGCTGCGACCCGACTTCGAAGCTTCGGAGGCTTCGGCTGCAGGGCCTGCGGACGGTAACATCGGGAGCTCGCGGGTCCCTGGTGGGCAACTCTCTGGGTGAAAACGTTTTCCTCATCTCCCTTCTAAAAGGCCAATCCCTTATTCTTAAACTGTGCCCCTGGTTCTGGACTCCCCCAACATCGGGAACATGTTTTCTGCATCTAGCGTGTCCAATCCCTTAATAATCTTACTTATATGTTTCAATAAGGTACCCTCTCATCCTACTAAATTCCAGTGTATACAAGCCCAGTCACTCCATTCTTTCAACATATGACAGTCCCGCCATCCCGGGAATTAACCTCGTGAATAGACAATAGGTGCAGGAGTAGGCCATTCAGCCCTTCGAGTCAGCACCGCCATTCAATGTAATCATGGCTGATCATCCCCAATCAGTACCCTATTCCTGCCTTCTCCGCATATCCCCTGACTGCTATTTTTAAGAGCCCTATCTAGCTCTCTCTTAGAAATATAGAAAATAGGTGCAGGAGAAGGCCATTCGGCCCTTCGAGCCTGCACCGCCATTCAATATGATCATGGCTGATCATCCAACTCAGTATCCTGTACCTGCCTTCTATCCATACCCCCTGATCCCTCTAGCCACAAGAGCCAAATCTAACTCCCTCTTAAATATAGCCAATGAACTGGCCTCAACTACCTTCTGTGGCAGAGAATTCCAGAGACTCACCACTCTGTGTGAAAAATATTTTTCTCATCTCGGTCCTAAAAGACTTCCCCCTTATCCTTAAACTGTGACCCCTTGTTCTGGACTTCCCCAACATCGGGAACAATCTTCCTGCATCTAGCCTGTCCAACCCCTTAAGAATTTTGAATGTTTCTATAAGATCCCCCCTCAGTCTTCTAAATTCTAGCGAGTACAAGCCGAGTCTACCCAGTCTTTCTTCATATCCCCCTCCCCTTCCCACCTACATTCCTTCCTCTAGCTTAACAATTCACAACTCTTCAATCCTTTTGTCACACCTTCTGTCTTTTCGTCTCTGGCCTTTGTCCACTATCTGCCTATCAAAGCCCTGCTCACGTATATCCAGTAATTATCTGCCAGGCTTTCTTCTGCTCCTCCTCTCTTCCAGCTTTCTTCAGCGGCCCCATTATCAGTCTGAAGAAGGGTCCTGACCCAAAATCTCGCCTATCCATGTTCTCCTGACCCCATGAATCACTCCAGCACTTTATGTCTTTTTTTTGTTAACTAGCATCTGCAGTTCTTTGTATCAACATGCAGAAGGAATTTGTTTCCCACCAAGTTCAGCAAAATTAATTAATGCACATGTTTACATTATTTTAACAATCACTAATTAGGGCTGCACGGTGACACAACTAGAGTTGCTGCCTCACAGCGCCAGAGACCCGGGTTTGATCCTGACTACAGGTGCTCTCTGTACAGAGTTTGTACGATCTCCCCTTGACAGCGTGGGTTTTCTCCGGGTGCTCCAGTTTCCTCCCACACTCCAAAGATGTATAGGTTTGTAGGTTAATTGGCTTTGGTAAAAATAAATTCTAAATTTGCGCAAGTGTGTAGGGTGATTGGCGCGAACTTGGTGGGCAGCAGGGCCCATTTCCATGCTGTATCTCTAAAGTCTAAAGTAAAGTTGGGTCTAATCCATTTAAAATGAATCTGTTAACAGACATTACATGGTTAGGATAGGAATTTAACATGGACAGTGTTTATTAATCACATATTGTGCAATGAAATACTTTGAGTCACACATAACTCTGCCAAGCACCACCTCATGATATATTAATCTATATATGTTACTCCCAATGAATCTGATTTTTGGACATTGAATTACTACCAGGCAATCAATGTGTGAGATGTACTTCAAAATGCATTTTAAAATTCAAGGCAAAAAACGCACACTTAAAGATAGGAATTCATCTTTGACTGCTATTTTTTCACTTATTGGGAAAAAAGCATATTGTCATCATAGTACTATAGATCTTAAGGACTCATGAAAGTGGTGCATTAGTGTAGTCACAACAGACATCCCATATCCTACTTAGACATCTTCATCATGTAATGATAAATAACCGTTTTTGAAATCATGATGACATCATCAAACCAATTATGTCTAATTCCATAAATTTCATAAAAATATTGTTAATATTTAAAGGTTGATAAAAAATTTTTTTAACTAAAAAATAGAATAGGATGTCAACTGCCATTTTTTTGATGTTTTAAATAAAATTTGTCTATAAACAAATTTGTCTTCTTTAAAGTCTCATATTTAGTTTGAAAGGAGAAGAGCCCAGCACCATTCATAAAAGTTATCTACGTATTAATATATTGATTGTCATCAATGGATCATTCTGCACACCAGATAAAGAGATGGTGCAGAGTAGAAGATTTGAGAGCGTCTGCCCCACATTGTGGATTGAACTAGAAAGTAAACACCCGAGTAGTGGGTCAGGTAATGGCCCAAATCTTGGTATCTGGCATTGCTGGCAAGACAAGTATTTACGGTGCATCATTAATTAACCCTGAACTGTTAGTGGCGTGGCACCTTCACGAACAATGTTCTTGGGTTGGAACTCAAGATTTAGATCCAGCAATTATAGAGGGCAAGGGATATTTACAAACTAGGACAATATCTGATTTACAGAGGGCTTGCAAATGATAGCGTTCCCTTGCATTTACAGTCTTAGTCTTTCTTGGTCGCAATCTTACCCTTGGTCATAGAGGCCAGAAATGCTGTTGGAATAGTGTCAACAAGGAACCTAAGCTCATGTGATATAATTGAATATCTTTATGAGGATATTCTTGGAGCCTTTTCCTCCCATTAGATGTTCAATCATCCACCAACATTCATGACCACGTGAGGAAGGGCTGCATAATATTATCCTTATCCAAAGGTTGCAAGATTGCTTCGCTCTACCCAATGCTTGCTGGTCTTACTGTTTGGTTTGCATTTGGTCCTCTGCTGCAGCTTCAGTAGGTCATCATTATTTTGAGTTATGCCTCATGCTGCCTCTGGCATTTCCTTCTACACTTCTCTTGAACCAAGGTTGACGGCTGTCTTGATAGTAGTGGTAGAGTGAAGAAAATGCCAAGCCTTGTGTATACAGATTGCAGTGCTGTGCACTTCTGCTGCTGACTACGGCCACCATGCCTCAAGGATTACCAGATCTGTTCTTCAGTCAGTTCCATTTAGCATCACTGCAAAGCCATACCTCATCTGGTGCGAGCCTTTGTGTGAAAACAGAACCTTGTCTCCACAAGAAATGTATGGCGGTTATTTCAATCAATACTCTCATAGGCAAACCATCTGCCACATGTGAGTACAGGAGAATCAGACAGGACCCAGTAGCTAATGGAACGATCATTCAGAGGCCTGATAACAGAGGGGAGGAAGTTGTTCCTGAGCATGGCGATGCCACTTTCAAGCTTCTGGATCTTCTGCCAGATGGGAGCAGAGAGTTGGAATGACTGGATGAGACAGCGTGAAGTGTAGATGGAGTCAATGGTGGGAAGTCTTGTCTGTGCGATGGACTGGGCTACATCTACAACTCTCTGTAATTTCTAGGAAATAATAGGCCAAATAATAGGACAATGCATTTGTGCTTTATTACTTAAATATGCAAGTTATTTATGATAACTTTGAAATTTTGAAATTTAAAACTTAAATGCGAACTAAAGTATTAAATATATTCTTTAATATTAAAAATTGTTTCAACTAGGTTGATGGGATAAAGGTAACAGTTGGTAAAATAATCAGCGTATCAGTAACAACATGCGTCATGGTGACACAGTGCCTTTTTACATGTTTGATTATAGTTATATTTATAAAACAGTGAAGTATTTTGCTGTGAAAGTCAGCTGCTGGAAATAATGTAATCGCCAACACTGGGGAAGGTACTGAGTATATCGTCTCATGAGTGCAGAAGAACTACAACAATATTAATATAATTGCTGCTTCTCTTCATTACAAACCAAAAGACATCTTAGAAACTGTGATTGAAATACTTATCAAATACTGCTAGAATAAATTGAAACCAGGGAGGGTTCAACACTAACCAGATTTTTAACCAGATATTAATGATTAAGTTGTATCTTTAACCTTGCCAGTCAGATTTATATCAACATCGATTTTCTGTTTCACAGACAATATCTAAAATATACCACCATTAGCCACATTCTTTAAACCAAGGTGCCCCTGCAGAGAGAACTGCATTTGGATAAATGGCTTCTGAAAACCCAGTAAATATTCTTCACGTCAGTGTCATTACTAACATGAAATGATAATGAAGCATGAAAGGAAGATGATTCCATATTCAGATGACAGCATTAGCCTTTATAAGCAAACTGAAATATTTATTACTTTCCTGCTCAACATCCCTGTCCATAATCTTAAAATAGAGAGAACAAAATAATCTCTCATGGAGGTCAAAATGTAAGCAACCTGGTTTGCAATCTGTGGTATCAGATCTTAAAATGCTCCAAAGCAATTGCTTCTATTTTCATACAAGCTGCACAAATTAAAAAATGGCCTTAGGTTATGCAGTATATAATCACGATTTAAAACACAAAATTGCAATACTGGATCTAGTTAACTAAATAATCAAATCCATTAATATTTTTCAAGTTTTCACTGATTTTCCTTTAATATCTTTGTCCAAAATACTATTAGGATGGTACTTATGATCGATTTGAGTTTCTAAAGTGTTGGATATTTTTTAAATTGTTGGGTAACCATGCATTAGGCTTGGTCACGTATTCAGCCTTTTCTTTTGTAATAATCAAAATATCAGTTTACTATTCATTAAGATGCTGATGACTTAAATCGTATCCGTTCCATCGTGAACATCACTTAGAGTTTATATCTTTCCAATGTCAACAAAACACTCCTATACATAAACACACCTATTTCTTCCAGGCACAAATATTTTTTCTTTAATAAAGTTTATTGAAAGAAGAAAAACCTGACTAAGGAGAAATGAATGATATCAGTCATACAATCTGACCTTTATTTCACCTCTTTAACAAGTATGGTCTACGATATGAGCATAAATAATTAGCAAAATCTTTCTGTTCATGCTCCGAGGAGATGATTCATGAAAGAAACTTTAAAATGGCCTAGAAAGGAAAAATAAAACTGATGATGATCAATTCTAAAATACTACATGAAATTAATTACTGTTTAGCATCAGAAACGTGGTTGTAGATTCCGAGACTCAGTGCCATTTATCTCCAGCCCTGCGATGTACAGGACAATTAGAAAGCCAAATTCACTCCCCCAAGTCCGAGAACCGTCGGATGCTTGAAGTAAAAATGATTAACTCCAAATTATTCAAATCATTGTACAACAGCTACAACATGATGGAAATTTACAGCAACTTGTAGGAACTACAGAGAGGCAGATTTAGGGCTATTTATCAAAATCAAGACTGACTAGGAATGACAGAATCCAGATAGATTATACAGTAATATGGCAGCAATGCTCTGAGGCGGCTCTGCAATTTGCCAATTTTATCTGCAATTTCTGACTGTTTCTAATTGTGTCCCTACATTTGCATTTTTATAAAATTGACTTTAAAGGATTTATTTAATTCTTTAGGCTGTACCAATCAAAGAAGGATTGTACTTAAATTGATGCCTCCAGAAACCCATTTGTGTTTTCTAAAGCACCTTTCCATGGTACAAAAAAAGATACTGTTTTCTTTAAAATGTTTGATCAGCAGTATAGATGGGCTTACTTTGTCAGGAGATGCACTATTGCATTACATTAGTGTTGCTGCAAGTATGAAGTGGCCAAATATGTATTTTCTGCCAATCCCAGTCCACCACAATAGGCTTCATTCATTGGGCAAAAACACATTTTGGAAATACATATTTTCAGATTTACCATGAAACAATTTGAGTTGGCTTATTTATTTACAATGAGATATTTTGAAGAGGATGATGATGTTGGTAATTGGAAACTAAGGTGGTAATTCAACAATAAATTGGTTTGGCAATAATGGTGTTAGGAATTGGGGTCAAATTTTTAAACTATAAGTAATTGAGTATCAAAACTAAAATGCCATCTCTTGTACCAGAAAATAAATTACAACCAAATGGTTCTGGAGAAGTTGCAGGAAAAACTTGACTGGAATGTTTCCAGGGTTAGACTGGGGAAGGTGGGATACTCGAGTAGGAACAGAGAAGAATGAGGAGGTTTGACAGAGGGTACAAGATTCTGATGAAGAAGCTATTCCCGACAGTGGATAGTGCAAGGTCCCGAAAGTGATTAAATAAAAGACAAAGGGGAACTGGGAAAGAAACAGCAAGAGGCTATGATCTGGAACTCACTGGGTGTGAGCAGTGCATCAGAATCAATTGGAGCTTTCACAAGGGAATAACTCCTAAAGGAAAATAATCACAAAGGAGAGGCGTGTAATGGGAGTGACTGGGTAGCTGCATTCAGTGGCTGAATTGTCTGCGTCTCAACCATGACCATTTTTACGATTTTTATAATTTTGTGATTCTTTTGTCACATTGCCCAGTTACCACACCTGATGCTGAATTTCAATTCATGTTTGTGTGTGTGTCTTTGAAAAACCTATCTTATAGAAAATAGGTGCAGAGGGAGGCCATTTGGCCCTTTGAGCCTGCTCATCAATGAATCTATGTTTTCCTAAGGTATGTAAATGTTGCTGTCAAACAGAAAACCTTTCAACAGTATGTATAAGCAGTTGGAAATACAGTAAATGAGGCTGAAATGCTATATATTGTTAAAATTATGTTTCATATAGTTAGCCTGATAATATTTGTGATACTGTCACTAATTCAATGAATTCAACTCCATGTAGGAACAAAGCTTTTATTAATAATTCTTAGTGTAAAAATCCACTATGCCCTTGCACCCAGCAGTATGTTTCCCGTGCTATTTATTGCTGTTTTCCACCTCCCCTTAAATCTGAAGCAAATGGAAACTGAGTGATTACCCCAAAGTGTACTAGATGAACTGGAAAAAGTCTATTCAAACAAAGCTCATTAGTTTTCATACCTCCAGGGCTATGACAAATTAAGCGGCTGGTGAATATGCTTACAGACAAAAGAATGACGGAAGCAGGAGCTGAGGTGCTGCCTCAGTAGAATTCACCAGAAAAAGAAAAGTGCAGATAAAAGAATAAAGGATGCGTCTACACTTACCTGCTTGTAAAATGCTTTTCAATAATTATTAACATATTAAGAAAATACATAAAGAAAGCAAATTGCTATCAGTATTCCCAGAATTATCTGTATTTATAAATGGGCATACATAAATCTACAGCAACTGTAATATCCATTAACTTCCAATCACCTCCTCAGGATTCACTAGTCACTATTGTTTTCATTTATATTTACCCAGCTTTCATATGAATGTTACTATTTTACAAACACTTTGATTCATTGCAGCAGTAGGTTCAGGTTTATTATTGTCATGTACCAAAGTACTGTGAAAACCTTTGTTTTGCATGCTATCCAATCAGATCAGATATACCATACATAAATGCAGTCAAGTCCCTCAAGTGCAATAAATGGAGTAAAAGGGAAGATACAGAGTGCAGAACATAGTTCTCAGCATTGTAGCGCATCAGTTCCACTGACAAAGTCCAATGTCAGCAATGGGGTAGAAATGAATCGGACAGTACCCTAGCCTGTGGAAGTACCATTCAGAAGCCTGATGACACAAGGCAAAAAACAGTCCGGCGGTTCGCATTTTCAAGCTTCTGTCCAACGGGAGCAGGGAGAAGAACGAATGACCAGGATGGGACAAGTCGTTCATTATGTCGGCTGCTTTTCCGAGGCAGTATGAAGAGTAGATGGAGTCGATGGTGGGGAGTCTGGTTTGTGTGATGGACTGGACTACAGCTACAACTCTGCAATTTCTTGTGGTCTTGGACTGAGCTATTCCTAACCCAAGCTGTGATACAACTCAACTGAATGCTTTCAATGGTGTGTCTGTAACTGCTGGCCACTAAATGAATGCTGGAATACTGGTGACTCCACTGCTAACAATCAGATTAATTGACTCAATGCAACCAAATACTGGAATGGTGATATTTAGGTAGTCTATATTCCAGCCACAGTTCACACTGGTGATCAAAGATCCATTTTTACTCCATAGAATTTGACATGACAAAATAAACTTGTTTTTTCATCGCTGTATGTCCCCTTCAAGGAGAGTTTAATTGAGTCGCATGCCTTTGGATTACCACAGCCATTCGAAAAATGATTGAAGTTCCTCGGAAGCATTTGACTCATTGAATGGTTTTACAAGATACTTTAAACACATCACCAACACAGTGAGTTGGAACTGACTCTTAACAAACAAAATGTTTTTCTTCAGAGTTGAAACGGCTCTCAGCTACCCCAGAGCCATCCCTCCAACTATACAAACTACTGCTCCTCGGTGCACGTTTCTGTGGAATCTGATTCTACCATCCATTCAAAAAGTATATTCCAGACCTTCACAACTGTGCGAACAATCATTCTCCTCTATCCTCCATTTCTTTTGTTTGTCATCTTAAATGTCTAAGCTTGGCTGACACAGTTTATTGGAGGAAATATTCAATCTCTATTTCTCAATGAAAACACCACTAAAATTTAAATCCTACGATTTGGTCTCATGAACCTTTATAGATTGTTCTTCATTGAATATTAATCCTGTTTAACCAGTTACAAACAAACTCCTGCACCCACCCTATCATCCTCTCTCCATTCTTCAAAACGTTCCTGAACAATGATGACTGGAATAGTACACAGCGCACAAGCTGATGGCCAACCTGTAAGTCTTGTTTACAAAACTCTTGATATTGTAGTCAATATCCCCATTTACAAAGTGGAGTATTCTATCAGCTTTCTCAGATGTCCTGCACATTCAAAGATTGCTGACCGTCTTTGCAACCCAGTTAGTTTCCTCAGAATGTATTTCTTGAGAAATACTCAATCACTTCCTCAGCTTAGCCTCAGCTTCAAAAGATGTCCTTTTTATTGGCTATAAAATTACTTTAACATTTCAGATATTTAGCAAAAAAGGTTGTTTCCGTTTTGTATTAGCCTAATATCTTTTACAAGATATTAACACCCTTGATTCTGTCAATCGAGAGGAATTTGCTGAAACCTCTCAGAGGTTTGTCTCTGATCTACATCTGCTGCCTGCAATTCAGACGCAATACTATCACAGACTGGAGTAAAAAAAACAATTCTCAATTTTCCACATCACAATTTCACAGCTCACATCTACCCGCCTTCATGCTGTACTGCAGCTAATCTACAGAGAACAGCTCAAACTCTGTACCTTCCCTCCAGAAGTGAATTCACTTCAACTTTCGTCACCAAGTAGCATTTGCATATATTTATATGGCGATCTTCAAGTGACATGAAAGAATGGTAAAAATGCCCTTCACCAGAAACTCTACATCGGCTCTATTGGCCTACAATTGGGCACTGGAAATACTGACCCAATTTCATTACGAGGGCACAAACATCAAACTAATTATCTGCCATTCCATGCCTTTGCCTGTCAGTGAAGAATGCTCAAAATCAAGATCTCAAACCCACCACAAAGCCCATGGCTTGTGGCTGATTCTCACCTTCCTCAACGCTTTTGAGACATGGACTTGCTATAATAGGGACCTCAAAGCCATGGCGGGATGCCACCAATGCTGACTCCGCAAAGCCCAGTGACAGCATCTCCTCTGGGACAATTAATGACACTCCAAGTTGGCATGAATTTGCCAGCTTTATTCATGAACTAAACTAAAAATAATAAAATAAATATATCCATACAAAGTATGAAGTGAAATTTTGTTCTTTCTTCTTAGAAAGGAAACAGAAAATAAACAAAGAAAAAGAAGACATAAATAGAGCAAAGAAGCACATTTTTATACACAGCAGGCCCACACAAATTTCAATGTAGAAGCTAGCTGATTAGATTAGTGTTGGTTGAGGCAGAAGTGATTATCAGGATTTCAATCTGATCCCCCATAAAATAATTCTGGGGAAACGCTTAGATCCTCATGGGCAAACAAGGCCTCTGTTTAATTTCAATAAACAATAGACAATAGGTGCAGGAGTAGGCCATTCGGCCCTTCGAGCCAGCACCGCCATTAAATGTGATTATGGCTGATCATCCCCAAACAGTACCCCATTCCTGTCTTCTCCCCATATCCCCTGACTCTGCTATTTTTAAGAGCCCAATCTAGCTCTTTCTTGAAAGCATCTAGAGAACCTGCCTCCACCACCCTCTGAGGCAGAGAACTCCACAGACTCACCACTCTCTGTGAGAAAAAGTGTTTCCTCGTCTCCATTCTAAATGGCTTACTCCTTATTCTTAAACTGTGGCCCCTGGTTCTGGACTCCCCCAACATCGGGAACATGTTTCCTGCCTCTAGCGTGTCCAAACCCTTAACAATCTTATATGTTTCAATGAGATCCCCTCTCATTCTTCTAAACTCCAGAGTGTACAAGCCCAGCTGCTCCATTCTCTCAGCATATGACAGTCCCGCCATCCTGGGAATTAACCTGTAAACCTACGCTGTACTCCAATGTCCTTCATCAAATTAGGGGACCAAAACTGCACACAATACTCCAGGTGTGGTCTCACTAGGGTTCTGTACAACTGCATAATAACCTCTTTACTCCTATATTCGATTCCTCCTGCTATAAAGGCCAACATTCTTCACTGCCTGCTGTAGCTGCATGCTTACTTTCATAGACTGATGTACAAGGACTCCCAGATCCCGTTGTACTTCCCCTTTTCCCAACTTGACGCCATTTAGATAGTAATCTCCCTTAAAGTTTTTGCTACCAAAGTGGATAACCTCACATTTATCCGCATTGAACTTCATCTGCCACGCATCTGCCCACTCACCCAACCTGTCCAAGTCACCCTGCATTCTCATAGCATACTCCTCACAGTTCACACTGCCACCCAGCTTTGTTTCATCTGCAAATTTGCTAATGTTACTTTGAATCTCTTCATCCAAATCATTGATGTATATTGTAAATAGCTGCGGTCCCAGCACCGAGCCTTGCAGTACCCCACTAGTCACTGTCTGCCATTCTGAAAGGGACCCGTTAATCCCTACTCTTTGTTTCCTGTCTGCCAACCACTTCTCCAACCATGTCAGCACTCTACCCCCAATACCATGTGCCCTAATTTTTCCCATTAATCTCCTATGTGGGACCTTATCAAATGCTTTCTGAACGTCCAGGTACACTACATCCACTGGCTCTCCCTTGTCCATTTTCCTAGTTACATCTTCAAAAATCCCAGAAGATTAGTCAAGCATGATTTCCCCTTCGTAAATCCATTCTGACTCGGACCAATCCTGTTACTGCTATCCAAATGTGCTGTTATTTCATCTTTTATAATTGACTCCAGCATCTTCCCCACCACCGATGTCGGGCTAACTGGTCTATAATTCCGTTTTCTCTCTCCTGCCTTTCTTAAAAAGTGGGATAACATTAGCTACCCTCCAATCCACAGGAACTGATCCTGAGTCTTTATAACATTGGAAAATTATCACTAATGCATCCACGATTTCTAGTGCCACTTCCTTAAGTACCCTGGGATGCAGACCATCAGGCCCTGGGGATTTATCAGCCTTCAGTCCCATCAGTCTATCCAACACCATTTCCTGCCTAATGTGGATTTCCTTCAGTTCCTCCATCACCCCAGATCCTCTGGCCACTACTATATCAGGAAGATTGTTTGTGTCCTCCTTAGTGAAGAAAAATCCAAATTACCTGTTCAACTTATCTGCCATTTCCTTGTTCTCCATAATAAATTCATCTTTTTCGGTCTTCAAGGGTCCAACTTTGGTATTAACTAATTTTTTCTTCTTCACATACCTAAAGAAGCTTTTACTATCCTGCTTTATATTCTTGGCTAGTTTACCTTCGTACCTCATCTTTTCTCCCCATATTGTCTTTTTAGTTATCTTCTGTTGTTCTTTAAACATTACCCAATCCTCTTGCTTCCCGCTCATCTTTGCTACATTGTACTTCTTAATTTTATACTGTCCCTGACGTCCCTTGTCAGCCATGGTCGTCCCTTCGTCCCCTTGGAATCTTTCTTCCTCCTAAGAATGAACTGATCCTGCACCTTCTGTATTATTTCTAGAAACACCTGCCATTGTTGTTCCACTCTCATCCCTGCTAGTGTATCTTTCCAGTCAACTTTGGCCAGCTCCTCCCTCATGGCCCCATAGTCCCCTTTATTCAACTTTAACACTGACAATTCTGATCTACCCTTCTCCCTCTCCAATTGTAGATTAAACCTGACCAGGTTATGGTCACTGCCTCCTAATGGCTCATTAACCTCGAGGTCCTTTATCAAATTTGGTTCATTACATAACACTAAATCCAGAACTGCCTTCTCCCTGGTAGGCTCCAATACAAGCTGTTCAAAGAATCCATCACGAAGGCACTCTGCAAAGTCCCTTTCTTGGGGTCCAGTACCAACCTGATTTTCCCAGTCTACCTGCATGTTGAAATCTCCCATAACAACCACAGCATTACTTTTGCTACATGCCAATTTTAACTCCTGATTCAGCCCTATGTCCAGGCTACTGTTTGGGGGCCTGTAGATTAGTCCCATTAGGGTCTTTTTACCCTTACAATTCCTTAGTTCTATCCATATTGACTCCACATCTCCTGTTTCAATGTCACCCCTTGCAAGGGACTGAATTTCATTCCTCACTAACAGGGCAACCCCACCCCCTCTGCCCACCTGTCTGTCTTTTCGATAGGAGGTATACGCTTGAATATTCAGTTCCCAACCCTGGCCCTCTTGCAGCCATGTCTCAGTAATTCCCACAACTTCATACTTGCCAGTTTCTAACTGAGCCTCAAGCTCGTCCACTTTATTCCTTATACTTCGCGCATTCATATACAGCGCTTTGACCTCCGTATTCACTTCCCCCCTCGCACCGCTCGCAAGTTGGCCCAGACCTTACTATGTTGTCCATTCTCAAGCTTTCCTTCCCATTAATTCGAGAATCTTTTGTAATTTTTCCTGTAGTCACTTCCCCTTCAACTCCATCTTTATACTCCCAATTTGCCAATCCCTCCCCCCCACTATTTAGTTTAAACCCACACGTGTAGCCCTAGCAAACCTGCCTGCCAGAATGTCGGCCCCCCTCCAGTTAAGGTGTAGCCCGTCCCTTTTGTACAGGTCACCCCTACCCCAGAAGAGATCCCAGTGGTCTATAAATCTAAATCCTTGCTCCCTGCTCCAGCCCCTCAGCCACACATTCAGATCCCCTATCTCCCTGTTCCTGTCCTCACTAGCACGAGGTACTGGAAGCAATCCAGAGATAACCACCCTAAAAGTCCTGCCTTTCAGTCTTCTTCCCAACTCTCTGAAGTCACGTTGGAGAACCTCCTTCCTCTTCTTCCCGATGTCGTTTGTGCCTACGTGCACAACTACTGCCGGCTGTTCACCTTCTCTCTCGAGGATGTTCTGAATTTGGCTCGTGACATCCTGAACCCTGGCACCAGGGAGGCAACAGACCATCCTCGCATCTCGTCTGCTGCCACAGAATCTCCTGTCTGCTCCTCGGACAATGGAGTCACCCACCACTGGGGCTCTGCCCGACGTTGGTCTCGCCGGTCGAGTCCCATCTCCAGGATTGGAGCCACCGACGTGTCCGCCTCTCGGACTGGAAACATCGTCTCCCCGGACAGTTCCCAAGAGGCCGTACCTGTTTTCATTAGGCACAGCCACCTGGGTCTTTCGCACTCCACGATTTCTGCCCTTTCTCTCCGTCACACACCTTGGTTCTTCCCGTATCCTCGGCGTGACTACCTCACTGTAGGTCCTGTCCAGGAAACTCTAGTTTTCCCGGATGGCCCCGAGGTCATCCAGCTACTTCTCCAGTGCCCCAACACAGTCCTTTAGGAGCTGAAGCTGGACGCATTTGCCACAGTTGTAGCAACCAGAGGCTCCATCTGTGTCCCTGGGCTCCCACATTCTGCAAGCCTCACACTCTCATCTGCCCCGACATGTGTTCACCACACTCCATCCTCTCGAGCTTTATGCGTAGCCTCCTCTCCTCAAACTCTCGAACCAAAGACTCGCACTTTTCTCACAAGGCCGCTCCCTCACTGCCGCTCCCCTAGAGCCATCTTTCTTATATTGACTGATAACTTGTAAATTACCAATTTACAAACCAAATTCCTCAGTTTGCCAATCATTGTTTTTTCCTGCTTCTCTTTGCTGCTGTTTCTTCAAAATCCACGGGAGCTCTGAGTTGATCTAATCAGAATGATTACTCCTGATACCACTGCATTCCCTCTGTTTTACATTGGAGTGCAAACTTGAATCTTATGCTTCAATCTATGAAGAGGCACTCAAACTCAAATCCTACTGATTCATAGATGAGTGTAATCTGAATTAATCCACACTTAACATTCACAGACAAAATCCACAACACTGCAGAATTGAAATGCAATGCAAAATTACCAAAACAGTGTGAACAGATTCAAGTGTTTGGATATTTTAGGTAATTGAACCACTCATAGTATAATTTAATATTCTCAAAGTCAAATAATTGTTAAATAAACAGGAAATGTAAAATAATACATTTTAATTGGGAAGTGCAACTATATTTGTGAAATTCCTGTCAAGTGCTTGGCTTCAGTAAGAAAAATAAGCCAAATAAAGCAAATGTTTACTGTAGGAAAAGACCCAGGTGTAACTCAAGGGAATGTGCATTGATAGACCATCCCCATCCTAGCACCACCCTCCACAGCATTGTGTTCAACTCTGAACACCTAATAAAGTGAAGAAAGAGATGTTGACTGCTTGGTAGCACTGTTGCCGATTCTCTCCATTGCTTGCTGATAATTGGAAGTTGACTACCAAAACCAAAATCGGACAAGTTGGATTTCTGCTGCTTTTTGTGCTCAGGACTTACTTGGGCAAATATGCAAGTTGCCCTTAACCAAGGGCAGGCTGTGGTAAGTGTAATTGGATCTCTGGGTCCTGAGTGCCATTGGTCCCAAACTGTAGATGTTCAGAACCACGGCTGAGATGTTGGTAAAGTTTACATTAGCGGCTGCGTCTTTGAAGCCTATGAGGTGGCATGGACTTCTCGCAGGGACCTTCTTTGAACATTTCAGATGGTTTGCAGCCACCACTCAAATTATTTGCATCTTGCATAATCACCACCTGATGTAATTATTAATATATCATTTAGTATTCTTGGCAGTTGAAAGCATAAAGGTTGAAAACGATTCCTCGTCATTTTCAACCATAAATGTGATGTATTGAGATGGTCCTTTGTGCTGGATCGAGGGGCCGAATGGCCTACTCCTGCACCTATCGTCTATTGTCCTTTGTGCAATGATTTGCTCAAAACTGTCCATGACACTAAGCAACTATTTGTATGTTGCAACACATTTCTGTCCAATTGGTTAGCAATACCTATCCATGTCTGCTACCACTTGTGGAGATGGGTGCAGGATCAGACATAACTCTTCTGTAGTCACAGTCACAGTTCAGCACACACCTCAACACAAATCTCAATCAACTGATCAAACTTGCATCCTGATCATCACACTCCAGGAGGGTGCCTATCAAGAATCAGTGACCAGAAATATCAGAAGAAATCTAGCAAAATCAAAAGGAAATAGTGCATTTTCATTAAATGAGAATTATTAAAATCCAGGCAAGAGAACATTGACAGAAACAGATGACGGATCCCCAGCACCATAACCCTACATCATTCCTGTGTCCCATATAATTCCTGGCCGACAACCTCCTCCCGAGCCTTGATCCTTCCCAAAGCCCCAGGTCTGTGACCATGGCCTGTACTTACCTGATCTCCCATGTGTGACCTGTGGACCAGATGAGGCATTGAAGCATTTGATCAGGAAGCCAGTTCATCAGCAGAAAGCACCTGGAACCTTGCATGTCACTGAACTCTGCAACAAGATGTTTGTTGGTCTGCCATGCACAAACCCATTCATGTGCCTTTCCAACTTCAATTCAATTTCTTGGTCACTCATATTTATTAACATTTCATTCTCTCTCCTCGCACCGTTATTGTTCTAATTCTTCAATATGTTTTGCTAAGTAGATACACAATTGTTTTTCTGTTCACTTGGTCGTTTTCTCCAGCCATGAAGTTATCAGCTGTGCATTTTCAACAACTTGCCACAAAACAATTTAAATATTAAATTGTTCGAGAGCAAGTTTAACTACCAGCAGAAATGTGAATATTGTTTTTATTCAGTTTCAATAAAGGCTTTATGCATTAATTATATCTCCATGTGTTTACCTCACTATTAACTTAATATAAAATGATACCGTTGATAATTTTCTTCCACAGAAAAGATGCAATTGTTGCAGCTGACAAAAATAGAGGAATATATTTGTTGTAATGGCAACATAAAAACTAAACATGGTTCACCTTTTGTGAGCCATTAGGAATAAAGCTATTCAACACCACTGACTATTTGTGTAGTAAATTGAACGAGATATGTTTGAATTTTGCTTATATTGTCATTTTTAGCAAATAATGAACTATAAAAATAATAAAGCACAGTTCATGCAAGGAATATGATTCTAACTTTCAACGAGATAATTTCTTATGTTTCAATTTAGTCTAAAACTGAGATCTGATATTATGTATACTTACATACAAGAGTATTTGATTGCGACTATGAATAGGATACGTACTGGAAAGCAAAATGAAATACAAGTAACTACTGCACTCGAGCCTCATATTCTCCAATGCCAGTTTAAAATCACTGCACAAGCATAATTCAAAATAATGACATAACATAATCATAAAGGAATATTTCAGATACAAATAAAAATGCATGATTTTTTAATATCTAATTTTTGCATTTTCTCTTTTACACAGCATGTAAGATATTTACGGATTATTGTGATACTCAAGAGAAACAAACTCATTGTGAAGTCATGAACTGTTCTGTATGTTGCTTATGGCTTCCTTGATATTTCCAAGATGATCAACCGTTAACATAATCAGTAAAATGAACGTGTTCAGATATGATTAGAAATCCTCTATTTAATAAAGGTAAATATCACAATATCAAAAGAAACATAAAATGAAAATTGTTCCTTATCAAGACAACAAAGAAACACTAAAGATAAATAGTAAAATAGTGATGAGCTACTTATAAAGTAAAAGACAATGAGAAAGCCTGAGATTTTATATTTTTGCTTCAAATATCAGCAAAATATTTAAGAACTCTAAAAGCAAAAACAAGAGTAAGACTTGTGGCCCTTGTGCCTGCTCTGTACTTCTATAAGATGATGGCTGATCCTCTACCTCACCACCACCTAATCCTTTAACCCCCTTAACATCTGAATTTGCATGTGCCATTTCATGACATATTAGGGCTTGCGTTAACTCACAGGGTAGTATCAACTTGTATATGCCAGGGAATAACGAGACTACATGATATCAGCCCAAAAACTCTTTTTGGAGGTCATCAAATGGCATTTGCTTTTGATTATATTTGCATTTAACTAGTTATTACTTAGTTATTTTGCCCTCCGAGCTGTTAGAAGTTTGTGATCAATATAACATGCCACCCTCTATGGGACACCTCAGCACAGGACAAGCCAGCTTGCATCCCTTCAACCAATTCAATGTTCATTATAAGGCACGGAGTCAGGAAATGTCTGGCTGGTTAGAACGGGGCTGCGATTCAGCAGTGGAGCAGAATGCTTAGTGAATGGTGGAGCAGCAACACACATCAGAGATACGCTTTATAGTTGTTCAAAATAGGATGTTGGCTAATTGCCAGTAAATCTGTTAAAATTACTTAATTTAGCTCTCTGCGGTGAGAATTACCCAAATTCTCAGTACACATGCAGGAATTCTCAACACCAGTGCCCCACGAGGATACGTTCTCAGCCCATACTATACACCCTTAGCTTCAACGTCATTTACAAATTTGCAGATAACTCCACCATAGTGGGCCGCATCCCAAACAATGAAGGAAGGAGGTAAAGTGCTTAGTTACATTATATCAGCAGCCTCTCCCTTCATGTCAGCGAGACAAAGGAGCTAGTTATTGAGTTCAGGAAGGGTTATGAAATACTTGCCTCAATCAGCATGAATGGTGCCCTTATGGAAATGGTCAAGAGCTGCAGCTTTCTAAGTGTAAATATCACCAACAGCTTATCCTGGCCATTAACACTACAGCCAAGAAGAAACCAATGGTCCTACCTCTTCAAGAATAAGGAAGTTCAGCATGTATCCAATGATTCTTACTCATGACGCACCATGGAAAGCATCCTAACTTGACACATCTCAGCTTGGGTTGTCAACGTGTCTGCCCAAGACCATGGAAACTGCAGGGTGTTGTGGATGTAGCCCATTCCATCACGCAGCCTCCTCGCCAACGATTCCATCCCCACTTCACCTTGCCTTAGGAAAGCAGCCAACATAATCAAGGCCATTTTTCACACCAGACATTCCCTCTCTTACCCTTGCATGTCAAGTGGAGATAAAGACTTGAAAGCCCATACCACTAGATTCAGGAACAGCTTCTTCCCCACTGTTATCAGACTAGTGAACAGCCCTTCCATAAGCTGTGATCTGGTCCTAATCCCCCAACCTCCCTCATCGCAGATCTTGGATTTTCTCTCTCTAATTATAATGCTCCAATGCTAGATCGCTCTATTCTACACCCTGGTATGTTTCTATTTGCACTACCAGTTGTATGTATATATGGTTAGATTGTACTCCTATAAAGTATGATTTGAATTCACAGGAGAACACACAAAAACAAGCTATTGACTGTATCTTGATCGACATGACAATAATAAACCAATACCTCATTCCTAGTGTTCAATGCATGTAAATTGGAAGACAAGGGTAGAGTATCACTTTCACAAAGCAGTGCATCTCTAACAAAGACTTTCTGATTTCAACACTTAATCATCTGCCTGGCCTTATCTGAAGTCATTGTGACAGTTCCACATAAATAGCAGCACGCACTCTGAGTCTTGCCATCATCTTGATGGCTGAGTAGGGGCCAATTCTCAACTAATCACAAGCTTCCGTAAGCATGCCATTCTTTTAAAATGTAAACATTCCCTGTTAATATTATTAGACAGTTATTAGCAATGGAGTTTGCAGGAAACAGATAACAAGTTTCTTGAACTAGTTGGAGAATAGCCAGGCAATGTTTCAATCATAGTCATTGTTCTGTATCACAACATGAACACAGTTCATTGTGACAAATTCTCTATCCAACAAAACACCTCAGGGCAAGCTAATTGTACTAATTTTTCTTGACAATTCATGTATGATATGTGTGGAAACAATGCTATCTGTGTTGTGTAGAAGCGCTGCTGTCATTATTCAAGATGATGACATTAGAACGATGTATTTTTATGTAACTGTAATCAATCTTTACCCATGAGCATTGTCATAAAATAGTACAGAAAATGCTGCTGCGTGACCAGAAAACGAAACAGGTTAGGCCATGTAGAAGAATTAACAAACCTGTAGCAAATGCTAACACATGGATTATTTTCCTCAGGAATCAAAGCATTCAGTATGTCTACCTACCTTTAGTTTATGTAAAACTAATCACCTCGGATAACATTATTATTTGACATTCTCTGACATTAATAGTATCAACTGATGAACTGGATCAATGTGAACATTTACCACAAAATTACACCCATTAGTGTTTATCAGATTAACGAGAGCATTCATTCAAAGAAAATGTTTGTCCAGATGCCAGTTCCTGCCAAAGGTGCTACAATAGTGGTTCCCAGTAGTGATGGGGTAAAGAGTACATTGTGTCTACCATGGAATATTTCCATACAAAACCTTCTATTGTTTGTAGATGCAATTAAATAACATTCCTATCAAATAATTTGTAAGGCTATTACACAAACTATTTGATGTATTATGTTATATGTAATTTTTGTAATAAAATTTAAACTTACAACCGTGTAAGTTGTCTTTATGTACATTGTATCTATTCATAAAATTATTACAATTGCAAAACTGAAAAACATCTCAATGTTAATATTCACTGACAGATGAGTGGTACAGGGTTGTATACACATATACATATGTATATATTTCTATCGAGCAAATGTATCGAGGTACAGAGATTATCAAACATTGGCTAGCTTTCCTCTTCTTTATTAAGTTGTCATTTAACATATTGTTCAACCACAAGTATTCAAATAGATTTGATGCATACATTCTACTAAAGCTCAAAATGCATGCTTCAGCAAAAAATGCCATAATCTAATTACTCAAAATTGAGGATTTCTACTCATAATGGAAATACAGCATGATACTTTACAAAAAGACATTAAAAAAAATTAATTCCCATAATTCAATCATCCTATAAATAAGCTGCATTGCTTGCCAGTAAGAGGGCAAAATGAGAAGCCTGTCGTCTTCTAAAGTGTAAGAATTGCCATTCCGTTCCCAATATTGCACCGTTGAAGATTAGGAAAAGGTGAAACATTCGTCAGGAATTTAATCTCTTCTGCATCACAAAAGTAAATAATAATGATAAATTCAATACAAACAGCTCAGAGAATATTCATGGTTTTGGCTATTACCATTGCATTTGATTTTGCCACATACAACCACCTCATTCTAAACTTAAGGAGAATCATATAATCGGGGGTGATGAAGATAACATGATATCAATATTTCAATTAAAATTATTAAGTCGACCTACAATCGTATCACGTTTCATTTTATTTTCAAAATTAATGTATTTGAGTGAAGAAAAAAGATATGTGACAGGAACAGCAAGTCACTAGAATCTGCAGCTAGATATATTTATGTCCTTTAATGAATTTTTTGAGCTTCTTAATTTTATCAATTTCATTTATTCTAGTCTTGCCTGAAGAGCAGCCGAGATGATTTCGGTACTGTTGATTTCAGTGACATTTAGAAAAACTGACCTAGACAACACAATTTAAAATGGAAATGAAATGTACGTTTGATAGTTAAGCATAATATAAAAAATAATGACTTTGTAGAAGTCTTTTCCAAACAGTAATCTCATTTTAAGATTCGGATGTTGATTGTAAACCATTCAAGCTTGCCTTCACAGTTAATGACATCATCTGATTCCTCAGAGATTACTATCTTGAAATAATTACTAACAGGTAACCATTATTCTCGTAAGTATCTATTAAGATTGTGTGTGGAAATAAAATCTAGGCAGAGGCAGAAGAATAATTTTGTTATCGGTAAATGAAATCAACACCTCATACTTCCATAACACAAACTCTAAAATATAAATGGAACTTAAACCATTCATTAACCGATCAAGTCAATTTATTTTAGCCAATACACCCAAAAGATCATCTAAGGATTGTGGTGGTTTAAATATAGTTTATGCAACCAACCCGTTAAACTCAGTACAAATGTCAACATGCTGATGCTCAATGTAGCTCCGTGATGCTCCAAAGTTGGATCTGTAAACTCAAGAGTTCAATCTGAACTCTCAGCAAGGACTTGGCAGGAAAATGGATGCTATTTTCATAGTGCCCCTTTCTTATTCAGCTTAAAGCCAAGGCAATCCTGATCATTAATTCACTTCCAGGCCACTTCACACATTAGTTCAGATTTGGCTGAAAATCTGGCTGCATCTAGATGCTAGAGTGTACCAATGTCACTTTCATGAGGGAGATTCAAGGGGCGTGATTTAGGTAAAATAAGGCTTGGAAGAATATATAGAGAAAGTTTTGCCTGGCTGACATTGAGAGAGGCCCACCCCCCATAGATGCCTCATGCACAGCCAGCACCTCAAACCTACCGCAGACTGTCCTTGAGATGGCTGCAGTACCAATGATGTGATTGTGTGTGCGTTTGCCAAGAAGATCGGGAAAAGGATACGGTAATCCTTCTAGGTAAAGTGCTGAACAAGTGCCCAGAATTGGACTTTGTTCTACTAGTCGTTCCCAGGGCCATACTGAAAGGAATTTCAACTGCTGCAAGATGTCTACAAGCACCTGATGCCAAATGCCACATTTTAAGTTACAGGAGAACATAGTTAAACAAACCCATGCCCTTTAGTCCTAGACTACCACACCCTGGGAAAAAAGACAATCTATACCCCTCATAAATGTCTTAACATCTCCAAGGTTATCCCTCAGCCTCCTATATTCCAATGAGAATAAATCCCAACCTGTCCAATCTCTCCTAACAACTACAGCCCTCCATTCTAGGCAACATTCTGGCGAATCATTTTTGCACTCTCTCAATGGCTACCACATACATCCTATAAAGTGGCAACTATACAGCTGCAACATGATGTCCAGATGTTACACACTTCACAACCCTATACATTTGTGAGCTGCAAACTTGAATCTCAAGATCTATCAATGCTCCAAAGTCCCTGGCATTTGCTCAATATGTTCCATCAGAATTTGACATCCCAACATCCATTAGGTCACATGTGTCTGGATGGCCACTGCTTTGCCCAACTTTCCAAATAATCCATCTGCAAACTTACTAATCAATGTGCCTACATCAAATATCCCTCTACAAACAAAGGTCTCAGTGCTGAACCAATACTTGAAGACCAGTGGATGCTGAGAATTACACTTTTGACAGCATTATAAATAACTCAGTAAATGCACAAGTGATATAATCTTTGCCATTGTGAAGCAGGTGAACCAGACAATTCCAT
This sequence comes from Okamejei kenojei, assembly GCA_035221665.1. Taxonomy (NCBI): domain Eukaryota; kingdom Metazoa; phylum Chordata; class Chondrichthyes; order Rajiformes; family Rajidae; genus Okamejei; species Okamejei kenojei. The sequence continues at coordinate 995,789 of CM069147.1, read as the reverse complement.
TAAGAAGAGGCAACCAAAGTTTTAAATTTTGTAAAAATAAAGGAAATACTTTTACTTGTTAACCCTTTGTCATTTATTTTATGATTTCTCTCCACATTTAAAATTATACTTTGATTGCAGGAAACATCTCATTCTTTGAAGGTAAATATGTTAAAATGTAACCAAAACACTTTAAGACTTAGACTTTAGGAAAATTGTGTAATGGTTTAAATGTTCAAAAATGAATTTGCTGTCCAATCAGGAAATGTAGTGACCAACATGCATCTGCCCTTAAACCAACACATTCACACATGTCCAGACCAGTTAATGCCAGAGAAACTCCAGAGGATTAAACAGACCTGCTACCTGACAACCTACAGCTGCAGGTGAGGCCATTGCTCTATTTGTTCTACATCTTCAGGTAAGTCAACTTGCATTCATTTAATCTAATTTTTATTTTACTAACAATGTGTAGAGTTGATTAAAACAGATAGACCACTTAAAATGTCATAAAAATCTCCTGGCTTTAGTTTCACCCAACAGAATGCTTATTTTCATTGCCAAGATGTGTCATTTTAAATTGATTAAATGTTAGCCTTAAAATAATGTTGGCAGGAATCTGGTGTAAAAAGCCATAAGCAGTCACGCGTAGATGCTCCATTGGAATTTGTACGTAATGCTTCTTTTTGAATTGACCTTTTGATTGAGTGTTGCAAAAAGCAGAAGCCTTATCATTATGCAGACATGTGTGGGAGCACAGCTGACCATGCTGCAGACCCTTGGTGGGTAAGCAACATGGATAACCACCCCAGTAAATCTCCATCCCAAACGTCACCCATTCCTTCTCACCATTCCTTACTCCAGCATTTTGTGTCCACCAGTAAATGAAATGCCCAAACTAATGACGAGAAGTAGCTCTCTTGGTGCAAACAAAACAGACTGTGAACCATCAAAGGGCTACTGCTTCTTTCGCATGCTTTCAAATGCCACTGTTAATGGCACAATGATAATAATGTAAGGGTCAGATGCAACTAGAATCAGCTGAAAATAATTCCCGAGAACATTCCTGGCCTGGACTGAAAGATGCACTTTGACAATGATAAAGATAGACCTAAAACACGTAACTTGCACCAGAAATTCAAAGGGTGGAAACACCAGAGATCTGGGTTACACCACGGGGTCTGGTGGTCCTCTTGAACAATTCCAAAGCCATTTTACCCATTCCTAATGAGAATTTCTGAACTGAAATTGTTAATTGATATTAATGATAGAGGCAAAGTAATGGCCATCGTGGACGTTAATCAGATAAACAGTGAATGTTACGTTACATTGTGGCTACCTGAAGAAATCAACTTGGGACCTGATTAATTGTGGTTCTCGTCATAATTATGGGACGACTTACACTGCCCGATAGGCAGCTCGTGGATTTGAAGACGAGACAGTGAAATGTGAAGGAGACCTGGCAGAAACTACAAGTGAGGGGGATGCAAGGATTAGCATCAAGAAAGGAAAGAATAGCACATCAAAACAGTAAGCTGCAAGCTATCATTACTTACAAAAGTAACAACATTAAATTTGATTGCTAAAAGTTAACAATTATTTTGTATATTCTGATGTAAACATATGAACATAAGTTACCTCCAAAAATACAAAGCAGACAGAAATATCGCATCAGCATATTCCAAATCGATTTGGAGTTCCTTCTCCAGGATTTCTTTTAGGATGCCTACATCTGTTTGTTTCATACTGCCACTTATCAACTCTGCAAAATATTGATTGCTAACCAAGCTAGATTAATCAATAGTGGTAGTGCAACCCTTCAAATCAGTGCAGTTTAGCTTTCTTACCAAAGGAGTCAAAGATCAGTGCAGTAAGACAAATCTGCAGTGGCTGACAAGACTTTGTTTAACAACAATAGTGTTTAAATCTGTTCCAAACTCCCACTGTAGTCGTTGATGCTTTTCTCCCGAGGTCTTATTGAAGTTATGGGGAGATGTTATTGCAACACGTGTGGAAATGCGATGGCAGTATATCTCAAGATTAAGTATTAATAATCACAGTGAAAGCAAACTAACAACAATCAACAGAATGTAAATAATTATGTGCAATTTACGTAGGATGACAGGAAGTATATAACTATCAACAGCTATCTGCCAACTCATTGATCAATAGAATGATTGTTCTAATGGGAGCTACAGTATTAGATCTTGAAGCACTGAAACAGCAGAAGCCCTGGTCTGGAAGCCGCAATCCATGTTACACTCCTACTTGTGCCCTTCTTTCATTGGTGTAGGCTTCTCCACAGAGGTTGAGGTCCCAACGTCAACCTCAAGGGAGGCACAGTGGCACAGTGATAGAGCTACTGTCCTACAGCCCCAGAGACCCGGGTTCGATCCGGTTTGTACGATGTTCTCCCCATAACCTGGTGGGTTTTCACCAAGATCTTCGTTCCTTCCAACAATCCAAAGATGTATAGGTTTGTGGGTTAATTGGCTTGGTAAAAATTTAAAATTGTCCCTAACATGTGTAGGATAGTGTTAGTGTGGGGACTTGGTGGGCCTGGTTCCGCACTGTTTCTCTAAACCTAAATAAACTATAAGCTTTATAATGATCTCCTTGCTCCTTAATGGAGTTACGGATTGTCGAAAAGTAATGAAATAATTGCACCTGTAGGGTTGCTGGTCATCAACATGCACGATTCCAGTAACTGACCATGCACGTGACCATCAATAGAGATCTAGCAGAGACCAACAACATACTTGGCACTTGTAGCATTCATTACTGGACTTTTTGAGTTATAGGGAAAGATTGTATAGGCTAGGTCATTTTTCTCATGAGCTTAAGAGGCTGGCAGTGGTGATATAGAGGCACATAAAATATATAAAATCATGAGGAGCATAGATAAGATGAATAGCCACATTTCCCCAGAGTAGGGCAGCCTAACTCTAGAGGGCATAGGTTTACTGCAAGAGATTTAAATGGAAACTAAAGGCTGTACAGCTTCCTAAACAACAGCTGGTGGTGTTTGGATGTGGCTGGCCTAGCGAGTGCATGGGTCCACAGACCTGGAATAGTTAACAGTGATGTGCCATCCCTGTTAGTGTCGGAATTCACTGGCAGTAGTTTACATCCCACCCCATGCACATGTGAAGCACCTTTCTTCAGTCATCCCGGGTCACAACATTAGCACTGGAGTCCACTGTGGTAAACACGTGCCATTTCACCCCAAGTCGAGCTGGGGCATGCGGTGTGCAATGCCTCAGCCCTAGTTACTGCCCCATGGTACATCATGTGAGCACTGTCACTTCTAATTTTGCCTGTGAACATGCTGTTTCCTAATCAGTTCTCATTACATTGCCCTTTTTTTCTCCAGTATTAAAGCAACTCCCTCCACACAGCCCCAATATCCGGGCACCCTTCACCACTAACCTCCCTTTTGCTGCTTGTCCTGATCCTGAACCCTGCCCACAACCCTCTGAAGACTCCCAATATCCCAATGCCTTCAATAATCTCCCACTCCCACATCTGGTCTCCTGACCCCCATCCCACCTCCTCCCTCAACAATCTTCCAATCTCCAATCTCCTCTCCCCACTAATCGCAGAAACAACCAGCAATATTAAAGGATAGAAAACACGAAACAGCAGTGAAACTGGAAATATTGCAAAATTGCAAGAACCAAGTTATAAAAATAGCAGAATTGTCAAGGGCAGTATTAAATTGCATTGCACATCAATATGCAGGATGAAACTATTAATTTTTGCAACCACGTTGGCTCTTCTGAATGAAGACTCCTCCCCTGCTATGGTGCTCCCTCAGCAATGTAGTAGAGTGATCATCCTGTTTCTTCAATTTTTACAAATGACACCGGCTCACGGAATGAGCAGCATTATAATGCTGCAGATATTGCAAAACCCAGCAACAGTGTAGATTTAAGATGACATAGGACAAATAAATTAGCAGAAGCATGCTGGATGGGCTTGAATGCAGGGGAATACACACTTGGCAGACGTGATATGAAGGAACAGAACATTTAAATGTCTGAGATACAATCAAAACAACGGTAAGGGACAACACCTCTTCTTCTTGCATATGGCGTGCACAGCCTAAAGTTGTAGGACAACTTGTTCTATTTGATCTTATTTGATTGTGCATGCCAGGTTGATTGCATTCGTCGAAATAGGACGGACCAGGTGAAGGTTGCAATCTCCCACCCCAGGGACAACACTGAAATACTTAGTTGGACAACACCTGTGGAGCAGAAACCGGGTCTGACTGATGACCTTTTAACTTTGCTACTGTCTCCACAAATGCTGTTCAAATGGCCAGTGTTTACTAATTGTATCTCAAATGGCGGTCGTGTTTCGAACGGGGTCAACTTGATATCTAAGTCAAGAGGGCTTGATTATCATACGCACAGAATTAAACTTTTATTTGCTGCAGTTCTACAGGCCTGTTAATGCAGCAACGTGATAAATAAATATGCAATAATCAATAATGCAATCAATTATTCACTATGCTCGGTAACCAGACCATTATAGTGCAAATATGGAAATCCTCAAAGTTGACAGGGCATGTTTAAGAAAAGGAAAATGTCACAGAATATAAACGCAAAGATATTATTCTAAAGCTTTATGAGTCACTTGTATGCCTAGCTGCAGTGTTCACACTCATCAGGAAAGATATATGGTGCAGGGGGTCTATCTACCTCTTTGGTGACCATCGGACTATCCTTGATCGGACTTTGCAGGCTTTACCTTGCACTAAACGTTATTCCCTTATCATGTATCTATACACTGTAAATGGATCGATTGTAATCATGTATTGCCTTTCTGCTGACTGGTTAGCATGCAAAACCTTTTCACTATATCTTGGTACATGTGACAATAAACTAAATTGAATTTCAAAGAATGCTTCCGAAGATTAGGTTGGGAAACATAAACTGTTTTCCTTAAAAGGTAAGAAAGTGATCTGCTGGAAATGTTCAGAGGGTGATGGGCATCAGCTGTCAGTTGATGAAAGGGTCCTTCCCTCTGACATCCAGATCATTAAGCAGGGTTTGTGGACGTTACGGGAGGATGAGTTCATTTTCCAGAGAGTTGTTGAAATCTGGAATGACATTGCTGAAAAGATGATGAAAGTTGATTCCTTAAATTTAGGGGAAATTGGATAGCTGTTTGAAATTGAGGAATTTACAGGACGATGTTCCTTTCATTCTGATCAAAGATCCAACATCATCCCAGTGAACAGCAAGAGAGACTCGAGAGACCACTTGTTCTGCTCATTGTCCAGTAACATATATGGTGTCAATCTCAAACCTCTGAGGATCTGAGCTAAACTTGCTGCCTGTCCCATTTCCATGAGGAGGTAAGAGGAGCTCACGCTCAGTCTTGTATACTCTTACTGAGATGAAGCAAATTATTTGACTGCCGTTAACAGTAGCCTTCACACAGCTTGTTCCTTGATGCTTTGTACACTCCCACTCTGGTCCATCGGGATTTGTTTTCAATAAGTACAGAACTTGAGCCAATCAGATTCTAAGTATGCGGCAAAAGTACATTTCTTATCAGATGCACAATTCCTGAAACAAACAGAATAATATGCCTGCACAACATGCCACGTTTAAAACTACATGCACCAACATTTTATGGGAAGGCAGATTTTATGTTCAAATCAAAGTAATTATTACTTGATCAAATAACTTCAAAAACTGGAATGTGCACGACAAGACATCTTCAGTGCTCATTCTGGTTTTTGAAGGAACTGCAGATTTGTGTCTGCAATAGTGTACGATGCCTGGTTGTGCCGTGCATCGGTTTATTGCGACCGGATTTGGACTGGCTGCCAATAGTCCGCACCTGTCCTCACATGAGTGGCTGCATGCCAGGTATATGTAGGCTCACTGTAGATTCCACATGTGCTGAATGCCAGATGTGGCAACATCTGTCACTCAGCACGTTCTCAACTTGCAGTGGATCCACAGAAGTCTGAGACTTTATTTACCTCAGAGCTGCTGAACGCTCCTGGTTCCCTTCAGTACCACCAACCATGGAGAGACTGTCCATTTATTCTTTAGAGCATTCGTTCACACAAAAACATGCAAACAATTATCTTCAATCATTATCATCGTGCCACCCGATCGTTCCGATTCTATGTAAGTGGTGGTATAGCTCAAATAATCTTCTGCGGAGCAAAAGCTGAGCATCTCCATCGAATGACTATGGAGTGCAGAACCATACCGACACCAGCTGGCTCAATGACAAGCCAATTAATTACTTATTTAAATGCGTGTCGATTACAATTTGTAAGCGGCTAATCAATTATAATTAATCAGCATTACGCCAAAAAATAATGCTTTCAAATATACATTCTTTACAGATACAGAAATACTCATTGATATGTTGCATTAAAAACTATTAATTATACATGTATTGTTGCAGGAAGGCTACGTATGTTTAATTGCATGCATTTTATTAATTGCAGCTTTTTTTTTTAAATTGTAGATCTAAGCAGCCTTGCATTGTATAAAGTGTAGATAACTTTCTTGTAATTTTTCACCTTCATATAGCACCTGTGATACCAGGATTCCAGTATTTTTTATTTATAAAATCCATCAAAGAAAGAAATAATCATTAAGAAAAAATGACAACTGCACATCATGAGCTTGTGTTACAATATAGATAACAATTGACCTATGCATTTCAAAGTGCATTTACACCCTGTTCAATGACCACTAACTGTACTGATTTCAATTGGGAAGTATTATTGACATTGCCAAGCTTGAATTCTAATGCTCGTGTCCAGGGGAAGTCTGTGCACACATGGTTATATGCATGCAAACAGTTCCACTCGCAGCAGTGAGAAATCAAACATTTAGACAGCATGTGAAATTAATCAGGTACATTTACTAAGTGGTTAGGAGGTCCAAGGGATCCATCCCTGCATACTGTTTAAACGCAGTATGTTGTTGCATTAGAATTACATTCCACATAGTATTCACTTCTTCAGGGATCTTTACACTGGTTCTCTCTGCCACCTAACCTACATGTTTGCTACAACTTTGTTACTGTAACAAAACCATAGATTGCAGCATAACTACACGTTACAATTCTGACAGCACAGATAAATAAATGTAGGTGTGGATATAACATGGACACTTTCCCCACATGAAGTAAAGACAATCCCACTTTCCACACAGCTTGGGAAAGACCTTTGAATAAGAGCACCAGCCCAGTTACATTAGCATTTACCTGCCTTCTTTCTGCTTGTTCTTTGCATTAATGCCTAATATTACTAAGAAATGGTTCCCCTTTGTTTTGACATGTACATCCTTAAAGTAGCACATCTTGTCAGATTTGAAATCACAAAATTAGGAATTTTACAATTTTATGTTTTAATTATAATATTACTTTGAATAGATTCAGAGTCAGTTCTTATATGCTGTGTATATGTAAACAATGAATAATTTTAATGTCAGATCAGCCTTCCTGAGAGTGCGTCTGCAGAAAGCAATTGGCCTGGATGGAGTCCTTGGTTCTGCTTGGACCTGTTGGCAGGAGTATTCACAGATATCTCCCTACTCTGTTCTGATTCCCACCTGCTTTAGGAAGATCGCTACCATCCTAGTGCCAAAGAAAAGCAAGGAAGTGCCTTGATGACTACTGTCCAGTGACTTTGAAATCCATCATGAAACACTTTGAGAGACTGGTGATGCCTCTCATTAACTCCAGTGTCCCAGACAGCCTTGATCCACTGCATTCCGTCTACCAACACAAGAGGGCCATGGCAGATACCACCTCCCTAGTCCTGCATTCATCTCTGGACCATCTAGACTATGTCAAACTTCGACTTATTGACTTTAGCTCTATCTCAATTTACCACAACATCAACCAAACTCCTGGACCTAGAAATCAGCACCCCCTCTGCAACCGGAACTTCGACTTCCTGATCCAAAGACCACAAGCAGTGAGGATATGTGTCAACATCTCCTCCACAATAATTCTCAGCACCAGTGCCTCACAAGAATGTGTTCTCAGCCCCTTACTATACTACCTATACACTCACGACTAAACAGTCAAATCTCACTCTAATTCCATTTACAAGTTTGCAGATACTACCACAGTAGTAGGACAGGAGGTAGACAAAAATGCTGGAGAAACTCAGTGGGTGAGGCAGCATCTATGGAGCAAAGGCAATAGGCAACATTTCGGGTCGAGACCCTTCTCTAGTGGGACAGATAAGTCTGAATACAGGAACGAGATAGGGAGCTTGACGATGTGGTGTCAAGACAACAACCTCTTCCTTAATGTTAGCAAGCCAAAGGAACAAGTGGATGACTTCAGGAAACGAGATCATGCACACATTCCAGTCACCATCAATGGTGCTGAGGTAGAGATATTCGAGTCTTTCAAGTGCTTAGGTGTAAATATCATTCACATAGTGGGCCAGCCAAGGAAACACACACACCACTACTTACTTCAGAAACTAACAAAGTTCAGCACGTCTCCAATGAATCTTACCAACTTCTACAGTTGCATAGTGGAAAGCATCCTATTGGTAGTCAACAGACAATTTATTCAATCATAATATCCATAATAAATTCTGCTTGCTTTATGACTGACAATTAGTTTTGAAGCACCGATCCTTCATTAGGATGGTTTCATGCTTAAAGAGCAAAACATTTGCATGTCTTTCCTGACTCAAAAGGAATAAATTAAAAATGGATATCTGCATTCAATTAAAAAAGGAATAAACCATTGATTTAAAAGTGATGAAAAACACCAAATTTGTTAAAGGTTGTGAAAGGTGAAATATGGCTCAGTGCTCTCAAAGGACTCCAGAGCTCAAAGAAATAGCATCTGATAAATGGTTGGGCCAGGAGTGCATGTAATATCCAGCTGAGACCCAACCAGTATCTTAAAGGGTGTAACATGACTTTCTTTCTCTATGGACATTCTCCGTAAATAAAGCGAAGGGATTGTGTAAACCTTTGAAAACAGACTTTTAATTTGGCCGCCACATTGAAAGATATAAACAAGTCCTTCTCATCCCGCTCCCCCTTTAAAATTGCAGCACTGCCTCGTAGTTTCCCCCAACTGAATGCATCACATCACGGTGCTCCGTGGCATGTATGAATAGTTTATCGGTTTGTCAATGTCCTCTTGAAATCTGTTACTATTCTCTACATTTTGGAGATTACAACATTTCTATCAGCTGTAGACTTTGGAATTATACTCTGTATATTAATTAACTCGATAATTAATACATATCAAAGAACACTGGTCCTAATATCGTCACTCCAGTCTGAAAAACAACTGCTCACCGCTATTCTCTGTTTTGTATCTTCAGCAAATTTAGTATTCCTGTTGCCACTGTTTCTTTAATCTCATGGCCTTTAATTTTGCTTACAGGTCTATTGTGTAGTGGTTTGTCAATCTCCTTTTTAAAATTCATGTGCACATCAATCACTAATCCTCATTAGCTGTCTCCACAACTTTATCAAAGATTTTGATTAATTTAGTTAACACAATTTGTTATTAATAAATGTGACTTAGCATTTGTTTATTAGCCAATAATCTCCTTAATGATAATTAATTGTGTCCCAGCTCATTGCCCTGGATATTTTCTCAGGGTGGATGTTCTGGCCAGAAGCAGAAGCCTAGGTTTCCCACTCACTGGAGAATTTTAACAGGTCCCTTGGGATTCCTCCGGTGCCCACTTTCTTAAATGTAACATTTTCCTGAACTCTCCACAGCTGCGGGTCTGAATGTGCATTCCAAAAATTCCTAGCCTTCTATTTGCCCTGTTGTAAAACAAATTACTCTCAGATCAGGAACTGAACACACTTGAAATGTTCAGGAGTTCCCAGATCATGCAGGAACATGGCTCAGACATACCACTATCCTAAATGGACTGATTACTGCACTCCAGTCGAAGAATGAATCCAGGACCAACACAATGCAAACATGCTGGGTTCACGGCTGCTCATGCTTTGAGTGTGAGAATCACGCATTTTAACCAATTCTCACGCCCTCACGCTGATCAGAAATTTCTCACGCTCTGCGGTGAGAAATTCTGTGATCAACGAAAATTTCAAAACTTAGATAAACTGCATGGTCCGCGGGTGTTGGAGACCCGGGGCTGAGGGAGGGATGGCGGAGACAGATGCGGACGGGGATCCGGGGCTGGCGAGTGTTTGCGGGGCTGCGAGTTGCTCGCTGCAGCTCCGGCCATGGAGAAGCCTCAGTGCAAGAGTCCCGGGCGGTCGGAAGCGTTGCGCCGCTGCCGTGAGAGTCTCTGTGCCGAAGGGACAGATACTCTCAAAAGGAGGCGGAGAGAGAGAGGGGAAGGAGACAGGGAGACAGGGGGAGAGAGAAAGGGGGTGAGACGGGAGAGACAGAGAGGGAGATAATGGGAAGAGAGAAGAGTGAGAGAGGAGGGGGAGAGAGGAGGAGAGAGAGGTAGGAGAGAGAAGAGGGGTGCAGAGGGAGAGAGAGAGAGAGGAGAGAGAGACGGGAAGGAGAGAGAGAGATTGGAGAGAGAGAGAGAGAGAGGAGGGAGAGTAGAGAGAGAGAGGGAGAGAGAGAGAGAGAGAGAGAGAGAGAGAGAGAGGAGAGAGAGAGAGAGGAGAGGAGAGGAGAGAGGGGAGAGAGGAGAGAGAGAGAGAGAGAGGGGGGAGAGAGAGAGAGAGAAGAGAGAGGGGAGAGAGAGAGAGAGAGAGAGAGAGAGAGAGAGAGAGAGAGAGAGAGAGAGGGAGAGAGAGGGGAGAGAGGGGAGAGAGAGAGAGAGGGAGAGAGAAGAGAGAGAGAGAGAGGAGAGAGAGGGAGAGAGGGGAGAGAGAGGGAGAGAGAGAGAGAGAGAGGGGAGAGAGAGAGGTGGAGAGAGAGAGGGGGGAGAGAGAGGGAGAGGGGGATAGAGAGGCAGGGCTGCCAACTCCCATGCATTGAGTGTGAGAATCACGCATTTCGCAAAATTCTCACGCTGATCACAAATTTCTCACGCTCTGTCGTGAGAAATTCTGTGATCAACGGAAATTTCAAAACTCATATCAACTGCATGGGCGAAGGGAGTTGGAAGCAGAAGCTGTAACGGGGACAGATGCAGACAGGGAGTGGGGCTAGCGAGTGTTTGCCGGGCTGGCGAGTCGCTCACTGCAGCTCCGGCCATGGAGCAGCCTCAGTGCAAGGCGTCGGAAGCCTTCAAAGGGGGGTGGTTAGAGGAAGCATCCTGCTTGCCTGCTCGATTTTCACTTACTGTTCCCGATATTGGGGGATTTCAGAACCAGGGGTCACAGTTTAAGAATAAAGGGGGGGCCAGTTAGGACTGAGATGAGGACAAACTTTCTTCACGTGAAGAGTTGTGAATCTGTGGAATTCTCTGCCACAGAAGGCAGTGCAGGCCAATTCACTGGATGTTTTCAAGAGAGAGTTATATTTTGTTCTTGGGGCTAACATAATCAAGGGATATGGGGAAAAAACAGGAAAGAGGTACTGATTTTAGATGAATAGCCATGATCATATTGATTGACAGTGTGGACTCGAAGGGCCGATGGCCTATTCCTGCACCAATTTTCTATGTTTCTATGCTTGAGTATATGGCAATAAAACTCGATCACTTGATTTTGAAGCATTCATGCATGGTGGAGGTATAATGTGGTCATAGAGTGAATGTAGCAAATGTTGTTATCCATAATTTGGTCTGTGAAGTGCCCCATAAAGGATTACTGCATTAGATAAGTACCTGTGGACTTGAACATAATAGGTTAAGTCCAGGGGGTCAGATATGGGGCGTTATGTGTGGGCCAGATATATTGTCAGTGCAAAGGGTCTAGGAGTGCATCAGAGTCAAGGTCTGGAATAGTACTAGGTGTGCAGTCAAAGCTGGGACCAGAGGTGTGTTCAGCACTATGCTGAAGGTAAGCAGCTATGACCAGGGTAGAATATAATCTGAATTCCATACATGAATACACTAAGATCATTCATGTGCTGCACCTGTTGATCAGAGCCTGGGCTCTACTGTGGAATGTAATTAGGAATGTAATTTACTCTAACCTTATTCATGGCTAATCCAAATTAAAGCATATATATTGCATTCAAGTGTAAGTTAAAAGACTCGCTCCATTATGCACCTTATTGCACAATTTCAAGCTGAAAAATGCAAAAGTTCTGTACCAATGGGAGGGGGATACCCCCCCCCCTGCCCCCCCCCCTCCCCCCCCCCCCCCCTCCCCCCCCCCCCTCCTCCCCCCCCCCCTCCTCCCCCCCCCCTCCTCCTCCTCCCCCCCCTCCTCCTCCTCCCCCCCCCCCCCTCCTCCTCCCCCCCCCCTACTCCCCCTCCCCCCCCCTTACCCCCCCCCTCTTACTCCTCCCCCCCCCCCCCCCCCTTACTCCCCCCCCCCACTACTCCCCCCCCCCCCCCACTACTCCCCCTCCCCCCCCCCCCCCCCCCCCCTACTACCCCTCCCCCCCCTACTCCCCCCCCCCCCCCGGTCGCTACGCTCCCTTGGGCTTGGTCTCTTCGTATTGAGTTTTAATTTCACAATTATGATTTCAGAATGTTTCTTCTGTGTGCAAAGTTCCAGAGCTTCTCCTGAGTTACCCAAGCAGTGGGCCTGTTATTTCAGCATGTGTTTGGTCTGATCTGTCATGGTCTGTGTGTCAGCATGGCCTTCACTGTGCACATGCTGCCCACTTTATTGAAAGCTGTAACAAGATTTATGTTTAAAATAAGGAGTAACTCAGCGGGCCAGGCAGCATCTGTGGAGAACATGGATAGGTGAAGTTTCACAGAGTGCTGGAGTAACTCAGCGGGTCAGGCAGCATCTGTGGAGAACATGGATAGGGTTGGTATCCTTTGTCAGACTGATTGTGGTTGGTGGTGGGGGGGGAGAAAGCTCAAAGAGAGGTGGGGGGAAGGACACAGCCTGGCGAGTAATAGGTGGGTACAGGTGAGGGGGGTTTGATTGGCCATCATGATGAGCACTGGCGATCCAATAACTAGTCCTTGGTTTGCCATGGTAACTCTTTGCAAATGGCACGGTTGTCAGCTAGAGAGAGCAAGCATCATGACTGCGTGGGATAGCAGACACTGACTTGCAGGAGTTAATACACGTGATACTCTGCACAATGTTACTCACTGCCTAGTTGCCACATGGACTTCATCTGAAGACAGTGTGTGAAGAAACAAAGAGATAAGCACGAGGGAATTCCTGCTGGACAGTCCAGTTTGGCCCATCTCATAGGCTAGATTTTCAGTTGCATTTTTGTCAGAAATCAGGCAGCTTATTCAAAGTTGTTTTCCCCATTTATGGAATATTCTATTATTACATCATTTTGTGCTGAAGTAAAATTCTTCTCTGCGCATTTGCAAATTAATCCTTTAGCACCAACAAATTAGCAACCTTCACAAAAATGCATGAAGTGCAGAATTTTTAAAAGTAATTAAGTGATGTTAGGCATGATATATAAAATACAAAGAATGTAGAAAAATACAGCACAGGAACAGCCCGTCGAAGATAAACTAATCTCACCTGCATGTACATGATCCATAACCCTCCATATCCATGTGCCTATCTAAAAGCCTCTTAAACAACACTATCACATCTGCCTCCATCATCACCGCCGGAAACCTCTTCCAGGCACCCACCACCCTCTGGGTAAAGAACTTGCTCAGCCACCATATTGAAGACACATTACCACGATTAATAACGACTACTCCTTTACCATGATTCAGTTCTCTAATTCCGATTGTGCTCGAGTTATATTTGTGTGTTTGGCAGTGGCGTAGTTGGGACAAGGGTCAGGCCTTTCTAAAGAAAGGAAAGAAAAACTGGTGGACAAGGTATAGCTTTAGATTTTTCATAAACATTGTGATGTTGTTGAGCTGAAGCACAGTGTTGTACAGGCAGCACCGCTGCCACAGAACCCTGCCATCTGATTCTAGCCTGATCCTCAGTGCTGTCAGTGTGGAGTTTGCATGCTCTCCCCATGACTGTGTGGGTTTCTGGTTTCCTCTCTCAATACAAAGATGTGCTGGTTATACGTAGGTTAATTGGCGACAAGTTGAATAGAGGCCTCTTTACATTATCCCTGGTGTCAGTGGTTGAGGGGAGGGGAGTGGAGGGGTGTTAATGGGTACATACAACATAGAACAGTACAGCACAGGAACAGGCCCTTCAGCCCACTATGTCTGTGTCGAACATGACGCCAAGATAACTAATCTTATCTGCCTGCACATGATCCATTTCCCTCAATTCCTGGCATAACCATGTTCCTATCTAAAAGCCTCTCAAATACCACTATCTTATCTACCTCCCCCACCACCCCTGGTATGTGAAAGAGAATATGTTAAAGGGAATTAAGTGAGGGAATGAGATTGATGGGGTTGCTCTGAGAGCCATCTGTACTTGATGGGCCAAATGGCCTCCTCTCATTCATAAGAAAACATAAACATCAGAGATCAATACAAATAATATTTTAAAAAAGCTACATTTACCCACATTTTAATAAAATCTTGTTATACAGAGATTCATTGCAAGTTTGCACCATCAAGTTTTGATAGTGCATCAATAAAAATCTACTCAATAGTAAATCCACTTAATAAATGCAAAACACCAAGCTGCATGGTGATGCATATTAATTGATTTAAATAATTAATGTTATGATTAATTTTACATTGAACATTGTTTAAACAAAATCCCTGTAATGCCTTCGTAATTCCTCAAATGTTACCACAGCAGAATGTGTCAAGCAACTGAAAACTTCTCACCAAGTTAGTTAGCGACCAATATTTTGCATAGGGCAAACATTATTAGCTTAACTATTTAAAGCAGATTACATTTTTCCTTAAAAGCTAAAGCAGAGAGTCCGGCAAAAACATTCTGGTACAGAACTATGTTTACATTGTTTCATGTAACTTCAGAATTTTTGAGGTTTTATTCATGTTCTGATAGATTATGCTTAGGTTTTCAATTTTCTAATCAGCATTCATCATCCTATATTATGCCAACATTTACAGTTTCTGAAAATAATTTTCAAATAGCCAAACAAATAAAATGTATTTCTCACAACAGAATCAGGCATCTGAATACATTCTTTAAAACAATAGATAATTATCACCAATGTTCCCATGAATATCAGTACAAACAGCATTTGTCTGCGGATTAAACACTTATCGTAAGCATAGCAATTTCTCTAAACTTGTTTTGAAAAGCATGCAGTCCCATTAAAGGCAAGGAACAATGTGCATTACTATTCCATAGTATAATCAGTAATCTATTGAAGTCCTCTGCTGTATATTTCCAATGTTATTTAGAGGTAGCATGCCAAACAATAAATCACAGTTATAGTAATTTATATAAATGTTTAACCATAATCTAATAGAATCACTTTTAATATGATAATTGACCTGAAGTTCTCTCTAAAAATGTTAAAAGAAGTCTGAAAGTAACCACAAATGAGAGTTTATCACATCATAGAATATACATCAAAGAACCTGTCTCTCCAACCCAACTGCTGTGTGCCAGTCTTTAAACTCCACACATCCTTCCCATCCCATCTACACTATGTCATTTAGGCTTTCGCACATTTCTTTTGTTTCATTTTTTTCATGAATGCATCAATTTTCCTTTTGAAGTACTAAACTGTTGCCTCAATCGGTGAGATTCTGATGTTACTTTGGAGTTTAAAAAAATATCTTTTATCCCTTGACCACATTTATTAGCAAGTAGTTTATATTAACAAACCCCCAAATGAAGTCTCCCAGAAGTGAAAATATTTTCTCTATTTCTAGTCAGTTCAATGCATTCATAATTT
>CM069147.1:730000-975000 GCA_035221665.1 Okamejei kenojei | reverse complement strand
TTAGTGATTTAAGTACAATCCATCCTTCACTGTGTTGCATCTCGTTGGAAAGGAATCCCTCTCATTTAAGATTTTTTTTTTTTAATTTTAAACCATAATTGTATCATTCATGTTATTGCAGGATGTGAGCAAGTGAAGTCTCCTGTTAAGAGTTTGGAAGAGTGTGGAGTAAAAATCTTGGGGAATGATTGACAATGGATGTGGCTACAAGGGTGGAAAGGGGACAGATCGGCAATCAATCAATCAATCAATCAAAGACCTTATTATCGTCCAAAAATACACCAACAAATGCAAGTCTGAACGAAATTTCGTTGCATCTGGCTCACCGTGCAACATAAAATCACAAAAGAATAAAATATATAAAAAGATAAAATAGATAAAAAAGATAAAAATAGATAATAGTGGCAGCACATTATATGGAATTCAAGAGGCTGATGGCTCGGGGGAAGGATCTGTTGCAAAACCTGGCTGTTCTGCTCCTTATACTGCGATACCTTTTACCCGAGGGCAGCAGAGTGAACAGTCCATGATGGAGACATGTGGGGTCTTTTATAATGCTGTTGGCCTTGGACAAGCAACGTTTGCACGCAATGTCCCGGATTGAAGGAAGAGAAGTCCCGATGATTTTTTCAGCCGTCCTCATCGCTCTCTGCACGGACTTCCAGTCGGAGGCTTTGCAAGGAGGGGAACAAGAAAGGTGGGGAAGGCGAGTGTGACAGTGGGAAAGGTGGTTCGATGGTCTCTGAACCCAGGCAACGACAGATGTCAGCCCATCATTGCTGCCGAGAATTAACTTCAATGGAAGCCTCTTTAAGCTGTCAAATTTACACACTGCAAAAAGGCTACAGATTTGCCCACTAAACCTTTGCATTGAAGAAGGCAACTTACTAAAGACAAAGTGCAAGCAGTTCTGTACAGGACTGTAGTGGTCAGTTTTTGGAAAACCTTTCCGTTGGGCATCGCAATCACTAGCTTAAGAAAGGTAAACACGAGGAACTGCAGGTGCTGGTTTACAAAAAAAGGCACAAAGTGCTAGAGCAACTCAGCAGGTCAGGCAGCATCTGTGGAGAACATGGATAGGTGACGTTTCACAGAGTGCTGGAGTAACTCAGCGGGTCAGGCAGCATCTGTGGAGAACATGGGGGATAGGTGACGTTTCACAAAGTGCTGGAGTAACTCAGCGGGTCAGGCAGCATCTGTGGAGAACATGGATAGGTGACGTTTCACAGAGTGCTGGAGTAACTCAGCGGGTCAGGCAGCATCTGTGGAGAACATGGATAGGTGACGTTTCACAGAGTGCTGGAGTAACTCAGCGGGTCAGGCAGCATCTCTAGAGAACATGGATCGGTAATGTTTTGGGCAGGGACCCTTCTTCAGACTGTCTTTAGAAACCTTGTGAAGGCTGTGAGAAAATTTAGGGTGAAGTATTAAAATCAAATTGGGACATGTTGTGCATTTTGTGTGAATTTAGATGTGAGTTTGGAACTGCAATATAAAACAAGCAGAAATGCCACATCATATAAATTGTAGCTACATTTAACAAGAAGATGAAAAGTTAACCTGTGACTTTCATGAAGCTGATATACATTGGAAGCTGATACAATTAGTGGCATTGACATCTTATCATTATGATGTATCACTGCTACGGAGACTAAGCGCTACAGCAACTATTGGCTCCTTGAAACCCTGGTTTGTGCATAGAATTGGATGACATTGCAGTTTCCAAAGCATTTTGAAATTAAATGCATTTGTTCATTGATGAACTTTAATACAACGGCACAGATTTTCTTATCAATGTAATAGTGGAGGCAGAAGAGACTGCAGATGCTGGAGTCTGGAGTGCACATACAGGGTCTCAACATGAAACACCAACTGTGCCTCTGCCTCCACAGATGCTGCCTGACCTGCTGAGCTCTTCCAGCAATTTACTTTTGTTAATGGTGGAGGTAAATGTGTTCACTGTTCTTTATGTTTAATATCAGGCAAGTGGCATGCTGTAATTAAACCCAAAATCCTGAAATTGCTGTCCAGGACATGTTGTTTGATCACAAGCTTTGCAATTGAAATGTATTGAATGGTGGGAAGTAGCTGTGTTTTCACATTTAGTAGAACTAAACACCATAAAGTTATCCAATCTTAACAATGTATCCTTTTTAATCAAGTGTCATATGGCTGTGCTTAATTGTATGTAGTTTATGTGTAACTCTCCCTGCCTCCCACATTTGTCAGGACAAATGACTCTATCCACATTGATGGATGTTTCCTCTGATTTTCAAATACAATAACTTGTTCCATCTAAACTATACTGATGTGAATTAAATGCTCCACCATGTTATTAACACTGCCTAACTATTCCTTCCTGCCATTCTTTAATCTCTCAATCTTTCCTTCTCTCCCTTTGATATAACTTTGGACGTCGAATGTAACACATTTTTTTTGTTTGCAGTCCTTGAAAAATGTGTTCATAATCCTCAGAGTTTCTTGCTCAGAGTATGAGAATCGAGAGCCAGATTACATGGGTTTCAGGTGAGGGGAGAAAGATTTATTACGAACCTGAGGGGTAACTTTTTGACACAAAGTGTGGTGGGTGTGTGGAATGAGCTGCCAGAGGAGCTAGTTGAGGCAAGTACTATCGCAACTTTTAAGAAACCTTTTGGCAGGTACATGGATAGAACAGGTTTAGAGGGATATGGGCCAAACGTTGGCTGGTGGGAGTAGTGTATATGGGATATGTTGGTGGGATTGGGCAAGTTGGGGCAAAGGGCCTATTTCCATGTTGTATGACTGACTATGACTCCTCCAATTTTATGCCACTACAGTGTTTCTGTTATTCGTACAGGTGCCCTGATGTTTACAGAAGGGTCCCGACCCAAAACGTCACCAGTCCATTCCCTCCCCAGATGCTGCCTGAGCCACTGAGTTCCTCGAGCATTTTGTGTTTTGCCCTGATGTTCTGTTTCACCTCACTGAAACAATATAGACTTGCACTTCCAACAACTTGCCATACAACACCTTTTAAACCTGAACATGCAAGCACAAGTCTAATTAATGTCAAGATGTTGTCAAGTGAACCGGCCCAACAAAGAGATCCAATGTATTGTTTTCCTGGACAACACTGTTAGAATTATACAGGAACATAAAAATGATAATATTATGAGGGATGTAGTAGAATTACAATTGAATAACATTCACCACCTCTACCATGACAAGGCTCCTGTTATGAACCTGTGAGGAATATCTTATCCTAACCTGGATAGGCAGTAAGCTAAGACCAAGAGGAAATCTGCCACAACAGGAATATACATAGTTACCATTGTTGTGGGAATCTTCTTAGTTATAAAATACAATTATTAGTAATTTATTCTATGACTAAAGTCCAGAAGTAATTTACTAATTATTGAAGATAGATAGAAACATAGAAAATAGGTGCAGGAGTAGGCCATTCGGCCCTTCGAGCCTGCACCGCCATTCAATATGATCATGGCTGATCATTCAACTCAGTATCCTGTACCTGCCATCTCTCCATACCCCCGATCCCTTTCGCCACAAGGGCCACATCTAACTCCCTCTTAAATATAGTCAATGAACTGGCCTCAACTACTTTCTGTGGCAGAGAATTCCAGAGACTCACCACTCCCTGTGTGAAAAATGTTTTCCTCATCTCGTTCCTAAAGGAATTTCCCCTTATCCTTAAACTGTGACCCCTTGTTCTGGACCTCCCCAACATCGGGAACAATCTTCCTGCATCTAGCCTGTCCAACCCCTTAAGAATTTTGTATGTTACTTTAAGATTTAAAACATGTTTGCATGATGTTTCTTTATCTACTATTTAATGAAGGTCCTAGTTTAAAATGATTAGAGCAGATTGCTCCTGTTTTTATGCACATGTTGCACATTAAATCCATTTTGTGCTTGTCTTAACCTGAAAGTGTCCCTGTTGTAGAAAACCCAACCCTTGGGAAATTGGACCGGACATTTCTGATGTAATTCGTGAGTCACTGACACCATGAAGACATCATGGATATTCAGCGCTGTCAGAAACTGGAGCAATACTGTGCAAGCTGTTAACATTTCTAAATTTTGACTAAACACAAGAAGCAAATCCCACTGCAAATTAGCTGGGGGACTTGCAGTAAATGGTTTCAACTGGGATATAGACGCATTGCTAACTGCATTTGCTGCCTGAATTTCCAGTGCGATTCACTTTTATTACATTGTTGCTCGGTCTCATAGTGCTTATTGCAGACTTTCAAACTCAAGATACGCTTTGACTTCAGCCTGAATAATGAGCTGATATCATAGTGGCATGGAGCTTCATATGGAAACTGTTGTGGATGGAAAAGTTAAGTGAAGATATTTGGGAAATGTATTTACCGCCATTAATACTACCCAGGCACAAGTTCAGTATAGATCTGCAGGGCTGCAAAAGGCGAGCACAGTTATAGAGGTTGTGCCAAGACCAACCCGATACAACCACCACCACCACAACTGTCACTGCAATGCTGGCTGACGATGCCAATACTAAGTGAGGAATCTTAACAAATCTTGACATTCTTAAACTTCATACTGTTCAGCTGTCTCATAAAATTGTATAATGCCAATGTGATGAAAAATTAAAATCTTGCAACTTAGTAATTATTGGGGCAATTACTTTTATTAATGAGCTGAATGGCTTAAATTAACAATTTATGAAAGGAACTTTAAAATATATTGTCCAGATATCTTTAATTCATAAAGTACCCTTGAAGATTGTAAGGCAAAATATATGCATCACAAAAAATGTACAAAATAGGTACATGGGGGTTTATGGTTTAAGAGACATGGGTGGAGCATCTTGCAAACTATGTAGGCAATGTATGTACAGGATATATAGATTGTAATTGATTTAAAAAATGCTATTTATTGATATTTCTCGAGTTTACCTATTCTTGCCGAGATGTGAGATTAGATAAAGCTGCAAATATTTTACATGGTGAATAGAGACTGGATTTTCAGTTCAAAATTTGAAATAGGCCAATATTATTCAGGTCTTTGTTATGAATTATCTAAATAAAGTTGCCCGACAGGTCTATAGCTTGCTTCAGAGTTCCAGAAATGTCTTAAGCGCTCCACTTAAATGCCATGAATAATAATGTTAAAAGCACATACATCACATCTCAAGAACCCAGTGTGACAGTCATATTTTGTGTCCTCATGTTTCCAGTCACAGTTAATCTTTGCGTAATTTTGGACAGATTTTCTATATGGATCTTATCTTTTGATGTTAATAATATTTAAGTGGTCACTTAGGGAAAGCATTAACCACTCAGTATAAATCACTGATCTACCTGTCACAACGATTGCAAAATAATATATATGGAAACAGTATGAGTGATGTGGCAATAGAACTCTTTGGCAACTTGATGCAATGTAAGAATCAACCAAACCACTGCCACGCCATCACCTCAGATCATCCATGCTCCTCCTACAATTAATTCCCACTTATAATAAGGATGATAAACTTGTGAAATAAATTACCAAGAAAGGAGATTAACGCAGATAGTATATATGGAAACACAACATGATTTCTGAAGAGTGATTAAGAAATAAGGTGCAAAACAGAACACTTGGAGTAAATTATTTTTGGCATATTGACATTTCCATACCTCAAACTTCTCTTTGAGCTGGATTATTTGTGTCACGGTTTCAGCTCTGCTCCCGGGGTCAAGGAAAGAGCATTCACGTCGCGACCCTGTTTCCACCAATCTTTCCACCACCCAGAAGAAGCACACGACAGACACCATTGTACGCAGATGACGAGAAGTGCGTTCAGCTCTGGCTGAACAACTAATCTTCTGTGTGGGTACACAAAAAGCTGGAGAAACTCAGCGGGTGCAGCAGCATCTAAGGAGCGAAGGAGATAGGCGATGTTTCGGGTCGAGACCCTTCTTCAGACTGGTCAGGGATCAGGGAAACGAGAGATATAGACGGTGATGTGGAGAGATAAGGAACAATGAATGAAAGATATGCAAAAAAGTATCGATGATAAAGGGAACAAGCCATTGTAAGCTGTTTGTGGTGTGAAAATGAGAAGCTGGTGCGACTGGGGTGGGGGAGGGAGATAGAGATGGAGGGAATGCCAGGGCCCAAGGGCTGAGGGAGAGGTGGGAAGGGGAGGAGACAGCAAGGGTTAACAGAATTGAGAAAATTCAATGTTCAAGCCCAAAGGATGCAGACTCCCCAAGCGGAATATGAGGTGCTGTTCTGTGTGGACTCGATAAGAAGAAGAAGCTCTGCTCCCAACTGTGAATCAGAAGATTCCATATTTAACCCTGTTCAAGATCACGTTCATTATTTGAATTGAGAATTAGGTGTTGTGCTGAAATAAAGTAGCAATGGTGCAGTCAAATTGTTCCAGCGACTAAGGTTAAAATTAATTCTTTCCTGGCACAATTAAAAGAAGAGTATGATGTTCTTCTAATGTTGAAGCCACTGTTCTTCCTTCAACCATTAACACCAAAGACCTATTTATTCAGGTGTATGGGGATTTGTTTGTCTTACTGATTCCAGCCACTCTAATGTAATATTCATGTTCATGATAGCGCCGCCCATGTGTAACGGGAATGCAGGACTACTCTAACATTCTAAATAGACATGTTTTCTCAGAATAGAAACTCAGAGAAGACTGTTACTGAAATCTTTATCAAATATACACACAGATCTTTTGTTCATTTATGAATAATCAATGGGCCAAACATAGGCATGTGAGACTAGTGTAGATGGGGCATATTGGCCAGAATGGGAAAGTTGGGCCGACAGGCCTGTTTTCATGCTGCATGACTCTATGACTGTGACTCTAATATATTGTGATATAAAAATATTACTTAAAGATTTGCTAATATTCACAACAGATCTCTGTTCTAAGGGAAAGCCAATTTTCCATAACAATGTCCAGTTTATTAAAGCTTTTATGCCATTAAATTAAAAACATAATATAATACTCCATTTTACTGTGTTTTGTGCTGCACCGTGACACAAGAGCATCAAAGTAGCGCAGTTGGTGGAGCTGGTACCTCACAGCGCCAGAGACCTGAGTTCAATCAGGTGCTGTCAGTGTGGAGTTTGCACATTCTGCCTGTGTCCGCGTGGGTTTCCGCCAGGTACTCTGGTTTCTCCCAAAGACGTGCGGGTTTGTAGGTTAGTTGGCCCTCTGTAAATTGGCCTTTGTGAAGGGAATGGATGTAATAATGGGACAATATAGAACAGGAATGAATGGGTGATCGATGGTCTGCGTGACCAGTGGGCCAAAGGGCCTGATTCCATTTGTATCACTAAACTCTAAACATGTGGGTAATTTATGATGTAAGGAAGCATTGTAGCATGGAAGAATAGGTGCAGGAGTACGCCATTCTACCCTTCGAGTTAGCACCGTCATTCAATGACCATGGCTGATCATCTAACATCAGTACCCCATTCCTGCTTTTTTCCCCATATCCCTTGATTCCTTTAGCCCGAAGAGCGAAATCTAACTCTCTTGAAAACATCCAGTGAATTGGCCTCCACTGGCTTCTGTGGCAGAGAAATCCACAGATTCATAACTCTCTTTTTCCTCATCTCAGTCCTAAATGACCCACCACTTATTCTTAAACTCTGACCCCTGGTACTAGACTCCAACCTCGGGAATGTTTTTCATGCATCTTGCCTGTCCAATCCTTTAAGAATTGTATATGTTTCTATAAGATCCCCTCTCAACCTTCTAAATTCCAGTGAATACAAGCACAGTCAACCCATTCTTTCATCATACGTCAGTACTGCCATCCTCAGAGTTAACCTGGTGAACCTACGCTGCACTCCCTCAATAGCAAGAATGTCCTTCCTCAAATTAGGAGACCAAAACTGCACACAATACTCCAGGTGTGGTCTCACCAGGGCTCTGTACAACTGCAGTAGGACTTCCTTGCTCCTAAACTCAAATTCTCTCACAATGAATAGACAATAAACAATAGACAACAGTTGCAGGAGTAGGCCATTCGGCCCTTCGAGCCAGCACCGCCGTTCAATGTGATCATGGCTGATCATCCCCAATCAGTACCTCATTCCTGCCTTCTCCCCATATTCCCTGACTCCGCTATCTTTAAGAGCCATATCTAGCTCCCTCTTGAAAGTATGCAGAGAACCGGCCTCCACCGCCCTCTGAGGCAGAGAATTCCACAGACTCACAACTCTGTGAGAAAAAGTGTTTCCTCGTCTCCGTTCTAAATGGCTTATCCCTTATTCTTAAACTGTGGCCCCTGGTTCTGGACACCCCCTACATCGGGAACATGTTTCCTGCCTCTAGCGTGTCCAAACCTTTAACAATCTTATATGTTTCAATAAGATATCCTCTCATCCTTTAAACTCCAGCGTGTACAGGCCCAGCCGCTCCATTCACTCAGCATATGACAGTCCCGCCATCCCGGGAATTAACCTTGTAAACCTACGCCGCACTCCCTCAATAGCAAGAATGTCCTTCCTCAAATTAGGGGACCAAAACTGCACACAATACTCCAGGCCACCATGCCATGAGCTTTCTTCACTGCCTGCTGTACCTGCATGCTTACTTTCAGTGACTGATGTACTAGTATATCCAGGTCTCGTTGTACCTCCCCTTTTCCTAATCTGACACCATTCAGATAATAATCTGCCTTCCTGTTCTTGCCACCAAAGTGAATAACCTCACATTTATCCACATTATACTGCATTTGCCCACTCACCCAACCTATACAAGTCATCCATGTTAAATTTAGACTGCCTTCATAAAGCATCTGTTAAACTATTTAAAAATCAAAACTTTCCCATTCCATTGATGACCATTCAGCAATGATTTCTAATCAGCATTTATTGATGATAAACAATCGATTTTACTTCGGAGTCACGTGAGTGACTACGTGAAGAAGGCCGTCCCCACGCATGCGCGTCATTACGCCTGACGCATTGCACAACGACCGACTGGCAGGCGCGTCGCTCTTTCCAGCGGGTAAGTTTAATAGATCCAGGTGAGTGTTTTTTCAAACAGCTTTAGCTGAAGTCGTTGCTCCCGGTCCAGAGTGTGTTTATTCAACATTAGTTTACCTTCGGATTGTGTGCAAGTATATCAAAGGTTAAGAGGCGAGCCGCGACTAAACCAGCTGCGGAAGACCACGGGCCTGCAGGCAGCGTGCGACCGCCGAATTCGCCTATTGAGCCGCTGGCAGAGCAGCCAGCAGCCACAGACTTGGTGCGGCCAGAAGGCATCTTGGCTACTCCACGGGGGAGAAAAGCCACGAAAAAGTCTGTAAAGGCCCTGGACTCTGAGGAGTCAGTTCCCTCCTAAGGGCAGTGTTACCGGCAGGCTGGCCCAGCTGGAGAGCCTCGCGGAAAGGTTACTCCAGCACGATACGCTCCAAAGGACGGAGCTATCGGAGCCCGGGGAGTTTATAGAACCCGACGAAGCAGCGCCTGTGTCAGGGCTGTGTGATATCTCCTTGTCAGATGATGGGAGCGTACGAGGTCAGTGCTATGCTGACCCAGAGTACGGAGGCACAGTTGGGCTAGAGGGACCATCGGGTGTATTGGCCATAGCATCCAGATTTGCAGTCCCAGCCCTCACCGGTGAGCCATTGGATACAGAGCTCGCCGAGAATATAAATTGTATGGCTTCCCATCCTCTGCAAGAACAGACGATGGAGGAGACCAATGCCAGGTGCAATACTCCACAGACAGTGCCTCACTGAGTGTCCCCATAGTAAACCAGTCTATATGGGGGCACATTGGAAGGGGCGTCAGAGCCCAGGAGGTAAAATTACAAAAAGTACTCCGGCTACTCGTCTCGGGCATCACGGCCTTTGCAAGGTCAGTGGAGGGGGCACCTCTCTCAGATACTCAGGAGGACGCGATGGCATTAATGTGCAATTAATTTGAAATTAATTGTATAAGAAAAATGCCATAATCCTGCCATTAACCCTAAATTTGCTGGATTGTGTAAACCGGGGACTGTTCAACCCCCAAACCTCCTGTTCGGAGAAAGCCTGACCCAACAGGTGAAAGAATTGGATGAAGAGTCTAAGACTGTTGGTCTCATGAAGGTGCCTCCGAAGGGGTCGTCTTTCCGCAGACTGTACCCCTTCCCTCATGTGCATACCAAACGGTTTGCTGGCTATGGCGGACGTGGTGTGGAGCAACCTACACAGAGGCCTTTTTTAGGGCAGGGCCCGAGCCATGTTCAAGATGCGGCGCCCTCCAGCAGTCCTACCCCCCAGACCTCGGGGGCAGAAGCAGCGATGTTACCACCAATAAATCCTAAGGTAGGTGCGACTGCAATGGATACATTACAAGTTAGAGGAAGATTGCAATTTTTCTTACATGAATGGCAGTGGATACATCTAACCCGTTTATACTGCATAGTATTCAAGGTTTTCAAATTGAGTTCATTTCCGACTTGCCTCCACCTACTCAGCACACACCTGGCCATACTTTTGTGTTTTCACAACAGGAGTATATTAGTGCACAAAATGAGCTAGACTCTTTGTTCAAAAAAGGTGTAATTGATAGGGCAAGGCATGAGTCTTATCAGTTTTGTCCAAAATCTTTACGAGGCCAAAAAAGGATGGAGGATGGAGAATTATCCTAGATTTGACAAAGCCTAACACTTTTGGCAGTATAAATATTTCAAAATGGAACCTTTTGTCACAGCTAAACAACTGCTTTCCAGGGGATGTTATATGGCAAGCATTGATCTCAAATATGCTTACTATTCAGTGGCCATTCATGAGCAGCACAGAAAGTTTTTGAAGTTTAACTGGATGGATCAGTTCTGGCAGTTTAAAGCTTTGCCTAACGGATTAACTTTGGCTCCCAGACTATTCACAAAATTGCTTAAACCAGTCCTGGGTTTACTCAGAGCATAAAATCATATTGTCATGGCATATTTGGATGACATTTTAGTAATTGGGAGGACTTTTGAATTAGCTGAATCATCTGTGTCAGCTACAAAACTCGTTTTCGAAAAGATAGGATTCATTAGATGGGACTAGGGGAAAACAAATGGTCGGCACGGATTGGAAGGGCCGAGAGGGCCTGTTTCCGTGCTGTAATTGTTATATGGTTATTTGGTTATATGGTTATTGTCCATCCAGTTAAGTCTAAATTGGTGCCATTAAGATAATTGACTATTTGGGGTTCACCATTAACTCAGTACACATGTCTGTGGCTCTGCCTCTGGGCAAGCAATTAGAGATAATTGAAGCCTGCAGGAAACTCATTGTTGAGTTCTATTAGACATGTGGCTCGGGTAATTGGAAAATTAGTGGCAGCATTCCCAGCTGCTCAATTCGGGCCTTTGCACTGCCAAAATACAGCGTGCAAAGGAACAGGTACTTAAGCTTCAGAAAGGTCATTTCGATAGACCCATGCAGCTACCAGCTGATGCTCTAACTGAGTTACAATGATGGATAGCCAATATTCAGTGCTGCTCTGGTACAATTCTAGTCAATACACCATCAATTATCCTGCAGACTGATGCCAGTGCACTAGGTTGGGGTGCTACTGATACCTTCTCAAGCTGCGGTGGCAGATGGGATCTGCAGGAAGCATCCATGCTTCAATCACATGGCATTAACTATTCAGAGTTATTGGGTGCACTCTATGGATTAAAGGCTTTTTGTACAAACAGGCATCATGTGCATGTCCAACTGACAATACTACCGTGGTAGCGTACATTAATCACATGGGTGGCAGTAAGTCTGTATTTGGTCGGCACGGACTGGAAGGGCCGAGAGGGCCTGTTTCCATGCTGTAATTGTTATATGGTTATATGGTTATCCTGTGATAGGTTGTCCAATCTCCTCTGGCACTGGTGTATTGCAAGAAACATCTAGGTTTCAGCTATCTATTTACCAGGAAGGTATAACACAGTGGCAGACACCAGGTCACGACAGTTCAATGATAACAAAGAATGGATGTTAAATCACAAAGTGTTCAATGATATTGTCCTTCGTTATGGTGTACCGGATATTGATCTGCTTGCTTCCTGGCTCAATCATCAGTTACCAATTTATGTGTCATGGGAGCCAGACCCTGGGGCAGTAGCAGTGGAGAAATCTGCTGGTACACCCAGTGACAGGGGAAAGCCACCCTCTGCATGACCGTATAAATTTGTTGGTTTGCAGATTCTGAGGAGACCGTTCCTGGGGCTCGGGCTTTCAGAGCGTACCGTTAATGTCATCACTGCGGCCTGGAGGAAGAGCACTCAGAAACAGTACATCTCTCACATAAGAAAATGGGAGATGTACTATTCCCGCTCTCACATTTCATATAACACAGCTACAATCACTGATGTTTTGGAGTTTCTATCATCACTCTATCACGATAGCAAACTGAGTTATATTGCCATTAACAGTGCCCGCAGTGCTTTGTCCAATTATTTACAGCTGGGGTCAGCACATCACACGGTAGGGCCCCACCCTTTAATAACTATATTTATGAAGGGCGTATTTAATTCCACTCCACCTAGAACCAGGTACACTCATATATGGGATGTCAGCGTGGTCCTCAAGCTGCTCCGTCAGTGGGCACCAGTTTTATCTCTGTCCCTACACCATCTGACATTGAAAGTAGTCATGCTCATAGCCCTGGCCTCAGTACAACGGGTCCAAACGCTACATAAACTCAGACTGGACAGTATGAGTTCGTCCGGCAATAATGTCACCTTTTCCGTTCGGGATCGCGTCAAGCAGAGCAGGCCAGGGGTACTAGGGCTCAAGTTGAGTTTCATAGCATACCCCTCAGATCCACGAGTGTGTGTCGTATCGTCCATAACCCATTACATTAAGGTCACTAGGAGCTTGAGAGGCTCGGAACTCTCCTTTTTTGTCAGCTACACCAAACCTCACAAATGGGTTACGGTGCAGACCATCTCTAGATGGATCATACAGGTTCTGGCGTGTGCAGGAGTGGACACTGACATTTTTAAACCTCATTCCACCAGGGCTGCATCGACGTCAGCAGCAAGGGACATGGACGTACCTCTTGATCAAATTCTGGCGGCTGCGGGATGGTCAAATGAGAGGATGTTCCAGAGGTTTTATAATAAACCTGTCGGCAGATCCGGGGGTTTTGCTGACTCTGTTTTCAGTTCTGTTTCACAGTTTCCCCCTGGGTGAGAGGGGTCACTGTTTGTTTTTCTTTTCTGTTATAAAACCATTACTATTGTTAAAACGTGTCATGTGTGAATGCATTAATTTTTCTCACTCGTCCTTGATGCAGTTGATGCAGCTGTGATGCGTGGACTCGTTCCTCGGCATGAAATCACAGACCTTCAAAGTCTTCCCGTAGTCACTCACGTGACTCCAAAGTAAAATAGTAAGATTAAATGAGAACTTACCAGTTTGAAGTTTGATCATTATTTTCTGAGGAGTTTCGATGAGGGATTACGTGCCCTCCGCTCCCTACCCTCGTAACTTAACGATCATCTGGTAGTTCTGGTAGATCATCAGGCAGACGGTACAGATCTACAAGGACAAGGACAAACAGACTTAAAAACAGTTTTTACCCCTCTGCTATAAAGGCACTAAATGTAGCCATATAACCATATAACCATATAACAATTACAGCACGGAAACAGGCCCTCTCGGCCCTTCCAGTCCGTGCCGACCATTTGTTTTCCCCTAGTCCCATCTACCTGCACTCAGACCATACCCCTCCATTCCTTTCACGTCCATATACCTATACCTATACCTAGCCGCCAAGGAACGCAGGGACTAAGGGACTGTGGTTGGTACACTGTGAAATCGACAGAAGGATGTAGGGTTGGGCGTTTATGCGTGCTATTTTCATATTTATTTTAGTTGTTTATCTTTTTTAATATTTTACCTTGTATGTAATCGTTAGCTTTTAGAAATGTTTGAATGGTGCACTGACTGGCTGACATTGACGCGCATGCGTGGGGACGACCTTCTTCATGTAATCCCTCATCGTAACTCCTCATAAAATAACGATCAAACTTCA
Source organism: Okamejei kenojei (assembly GCA_035221665.1). Classification (NCBI taxonomy): domain Eukaryota; kingdom Metazoa; phylum Chordata; class Chondrichthyes; order Rajiformes; family Rajidae; genus Okamejei; species Okamejei kenojei. The sequence goes on along the minus strand of CM069147.1, from coordinate 960,999 downwards.
AACGGGTAAATTCACATTATCGTACTATTATTTCTGACTATTAGGTCTGTGTGGGATTCCACTCCAGAAAGTGAAAGGAGAAAAAAATTCAATAACAATATAAGTCTTCATTTTGGTCTTGGGGTGGGAGATTGCAACCTTCACGTGGTCCGCCCTGTTTCGACGCGTGCAATCAACCTGGCGTGCACAATCAAATAAGATCAAATAGAACAAGTTGGCCTACAACTTTAGGCTGTGCACGCCATATGCAAGAAGAAGAAGGAGATTTTGGACTTTAGTTTTAGAGTAATTCAGATTTACGTTGTCTTTGAAAGCAAAACATAATTGTGTCTGAAGAAGGGTCTCGACCTGAAACATCACCTATTCCTTTTCTCCAGAGATGCTGCCTGATCCAGCTGAGTTACTCCAGTATTTTATGTCTATCATGCATTGTTACTACTGCTTCTCCCAATGTTCTCCCCCTTGTTGCCTTCACGTACAGTGTAGAAAACGGAATGGGATTGAAGACCAGGCTGAGAAGCAAGAGGAGTTGAGGTGAAGATCTCCAGCAAGACGGTCAGTACTGTTAAGAGTTCTCTGGGGGAAAAGGTCACGTGTTGCAGTAATAGCTAGACTTTTCATTCAGGAGATGATCATGGAGACTGTTTCCATGCTGCAGGTATGGAATCTCCATTCTGTTATTGAAGGTTCTTCATTTAAATTATAGCTGTCTCCCTGTATTGTTGATTATATCTGCACCAAACTGTCCACCCTCAATTACTCTGCACAAACGCAAGACTTACAGTTGTATTCTGTTGAGTGGTGTGGGCTGAATCACCTGCAGCTCAACACCAACAAGACTACGGAGTTAGTGGCGGACTTTAGGAGGAGAGGAACACTCCTGTCCCCTGTCTCCATCAAGGGTGCGGATGTGCAGTTTATCAGGGATTACAAAAACCTTGGGGTTTTTTGGACAGTAAACTGGACTAGTCCAGGAATGCTGAGGCCCTGTAATAGAAGGGACAGAGCTTCCTGAGGAGGCTCAGCTCTTTCAACATCTGCAACATCTTTCAACACCTCAGGAAGCCTGGGAATCCGTCATCGGAGTGGAGTTGGATTCATTGGAGGTGGTCTTGGAGGGGAGGATGCTCCTCAAACTGCAGAGCATCCTGGACAATACAGCTCACCCCCTCCATGACACACTGGTCAACCTGAGGAGCGCCTTCAACAACAGACTGGTTCCAACAAGACGCAGCACAGAACGTCACAGGAGATCCTCCTTCCCTGTGGCTATCAAACTGTACAACTCCTTCCCCTTCTGTCATGGGGTAGACTGACTACCTTTTTTTTTATCATATTGCATCGTATCAGTGCAACTAACAAACCAGGGTCATAAGCTGTTATAATAACAAAACATTCATGTGAGCTTTAGTTTAGTTTAGAGACACAGCGTGAAAACAGGCCATTCAGCCCACCTTGTCCATGCTGACCAACAATTACCCATACACTAGCTCCATCCTACACACTGGGGACAATTTATAGAAGCGAATTAACCTATAAGCCTGATCTTTTTGGAATGCGGGAGGAATGCTGGTTACTCTGACATTTTTTGTCTATCTTTGGTATAAACCAACAATGGGCCCAGCTCCCATCCCTGAGGCACATTCATTCCAAAAAATAACCGCTGACTTTCTAAATTCATGAACATCTTGTCCCTTGTGACGTTCCTACCAGAGGCGTTAAATCTCACTGGTCTATAGTTCACAAGTTTTCATTTGCAACCTTTCTGAGATAGAGGCACAATGTAACTACCCTCCAGTCTTCTGACACCCTCACCTGTGTCTAACGATGATTCATAATTCCCAGTCAGCAATCCTCTAGTCTAGCCAGCGGTAAGATGTGAACCTATATAGACCATAGGTATGAGATTAAGAGGAATTTTAATCTTTGCACTCTAGTACAGTTGTAATAATCCCTGTTGGCAATTACCTACTCAGGCACCTCTGCATTGCTGCGGCTAATCTGACAAGGCTTCTAGTGCCCAAAGCAGAGTGAAAGAGCTAATAGTCAAATCTAATAGTCAAATCTAAAATTGAGTCGTTCTTCTACAAAAGCATGGTCTAGCAGAACAAAAAATGGCTTGGTGCCAAGTCTGAATGACATTGTACATTATATGAAACAAAATAAGGAGAACAGGTTGTCTTTTCAATAAAGACATTAAGATAGCAGTCTGCAGTAATAACATGTGTTTCTTCAAGGCCATAAAGAAGCCAAGATTGAAAAAAATAGCTGACGCTCCAGAGATAAGTAATAACTTGTTATTGGATAAGCTTGATTTGGACCCAGCCTTCCAATCTTCTGAAAGGTTGCAGAATCTTTCAGTCATGCCGTATTCAGACTTGGTAGGAGTATTTTACTGAGAAGAAAAATGTATAATTGTGCTTACTCTTCTTTCTTCTGTGAGTGGGAGCCCGAGAAGCACTGAGCAACGTTTGTGCTCATTGTAGATCGCCACTCCCGTCTGATGAATCAATTAAAGATTGCCATGGTATTATCTTTAACAGTTTTTGTTGTTATCTGCTTTTTAAGAAACAAAATTTCCCTCCAGTCTTGTGACACCCTCATCTGGGTCTAACGATGATTCAGAATTCCAAGTCAAGAATCCTCTAGTCTAGCCAGTGGTAAGATGTGAACCTATATAGCCCATAGGTATGAGATGAAGAGGAATTTCAATCTTTACGCCCCAGTACAGTTGTAATAGTCCCTGTGGGCAATTACCTACTCAGGCACCTCTGCATTGCTGCAGCTAATCTGTCAAGGCTTCCAGTGCCAGAAGCAGAGGAGCAGGACCTCTTCCTCGTACCTCATTTACTCCAACATAGAAACATAGAAATTAGGTGCAGGAGTAGGCCATTCAGCCCTTCGAGCCTGCACCGCCATTCAATATGATCATGGCTGATCATCCAACTCAGTATCCCGTACCTGCCTTCTCTCCATACCCTCTGATCCCCTTAGCCACAAGGGCCACATCCAACTCACTCTTAAATATAGCCAATGAACTGGCCTCAACTACCCTCTGTGGCAGAGAGTTCCAGAGACTCACCACTCTCTGTGTGAAAAAAGTCTTTCTCATCTCGGTCTTAAAGGATTTCCCCCTTATCCTTAAGCTGTGACCCCTTGTCCTGGACTTCCCCAACATCGGGAACAATCTTCCTGCATCTAGCCTGTCCAACCCCTTAAGAATTTTGTAAGTTTCTATAAGATCCCCTCTTAATCTCCTAAATTCCAGAGAGTATAAACCGAGTCTATCCAGTCCTTCTTCATAAGACAGTCCTGACATCCCAGGAATCAGTCTGGTGAACCTTCTCTGCACTCCCTCTATGGCAATAATGTCCTTCCTCAGATTTGGAGACCAAAACTGCACGCAATACTCCAGGTGTGGTCTCACCAAGACCCTGTACAACTGAAGTAGAACCTCCCTGCTCCTGTACTCAAATCCTTTTGCTATGAAAGCTAACATACCATTCGCTTTTTTCACTGCCTGCTGCACCTGCATGCCTACTTTCAATGACTGGTGTACCATGACACCCAGGTCTCGCTGCATCTCCCCTTTTCCTAATCGGCCACCATTTAAATAATAGTCTGCTTTCCTGTTTTTGCCACCAAAGTGGATAACCTCACATTTATCCACATTATACTGCATCTGCCAAACATTTGCCCACTCACCCAGCCTATCCAAGTCACCTTGCAGTCTCCTAGCATCCTCCTCACAGCGAACACTGCCCCCCAGCTTAGTGTCATCCGCAAACTTGGAGATATTGCCTTCAATTCCCTCATCCAGATCATTAATATATATTGTAAATAGCTGGGGTCCCAGCACTGAGCCCTGCGGTACCCCACTAGTTACTGCCTGCCATTGTGAAAAGGACCCGTTTACTCCTACTCTTTGCTTCCTGTTTGCCAGCCAGTTCTCTATCCACATCAATACTGAACCCCCAATACCGTATGCTTTAAGTTTGTGTACTAATCTTTTATGTGGGACCTTGTCGAAAGCCTTCTGGAAGTCCAGATATACCACATCCACTGGTTCTCCCTTATCCACGCTACTAGTTACATCCTCGAAAAATTCCACAAGATTCGTCAGACATGATTTACCTTTTGTAAATCCATGCTGACTTTGTCCAATGATTTCACCACTTTCCAAATGTGCTGCTATCCCATCTTTAATAACTGACTCTAGCAGTTTCCCCACTACCGATGTTAGACTAACTGGTCTGTAATTCCCCTTCATAAATGCACTGGTCTGTAACAACACTTCATAAATGCACTGGAGAATCGAGGACAACATTGTTGCTACTTAAATAACTCACATGCCCATTGATATATGTCTCAAAGTAGAAGCGGTCACTACCATGGTGTATGAACCACTCTTTGTTCATGCGTACCTTGTTAAAATATACAATGACCCCACTGTTAACTTGGAGACATGCTGAGAGCTGGAGATCTGATGCCATGGCAGAAACTCAGCTTGTACCTCATTATTATTTAACTTTAGTGTTTGGTGTTAATTGCACGCATCAGGCGTGATCAGGAACTGCATGATGTGATTGCAAGGCTAGTATTTTTAGGGCCATTTCAAAGTAGCAATTTGTGGGAAATTAGAACAGGAAACAAAAAGAAATAGCTCTAAAGTGAGAGAGGGAAATCTGAATGGAAATGTGCGGGGCAACTGTTCTTCCACATTGAGTGGCGAGTGCCTGGAACACAATATGGAGGACAGGTTGTCTTTTCAATAAAGACATTAAGATGGCAGCCTGCAGTAATAACATGTGCTTCTTCAAGGCCAAAAAGAAGACAAGATTGAAAAAAATAGCTGACAATCCAGAGATGTAGGTCATAACTAACTTCCACATCCTTTAATGTCCTATTCATTCCCTCCACTAATCCATAATTCTAACGGGTGGTTGGGGATGTGAGATCACTCTTTAACTACCCATAAGGCTGACCCTTTAAAAAAAGATCATTATTAAAAAAAAACAATTAAAAAATATTCCCAATTGCCAGGGGTGGTGGTGGAGATATATACAATAGCAGCGTTTAAAAGGTTTTTAGACAGCCACATGTAAGTGTAGGGAATCAAGCGATATGGATCAATAACAGACAGATGAGATCAGTTTAACCAAGCATGATGTTGGGCACAAACATTGTGGGCTGTATTGTACTATGTTCCAAATACTTTCAATAGGGAATCACAAAGACTTACTTGGCTCACATAGGGGCCATGAGGGGCCAGAAATATCTGTTCTTCCCCACCCATGAGAGGAATAAACCTGTGGGCACAAAGAACTATGGCTGTGGTGACCCAGGAAGTCCACACAGAAGCATTGTGCCACGTTCTGGATTCAGTGCACAGCGTGATAGTCAGAGAATAGAAACAGGCACCAGCCCCACTTGTCCTTGTTGGTCAAGATGCTTCATCTGCCCTTATCCCTCTAAATCTTTCGTATCCATGTACCAGTCCAAGTATCTTTTAAAGTGTGGAGTTTGCACGTACTCCCTGTGAACTCATGGGTTTCCTCCGGGTGCTCCAATTTCCTTCCACATCCCAAAAAAGTGCGGATTTGTAGATTAAATGGCCCTCTGTAAATTGCCCTAATGTGTTGGAAGTGGATGAGAAAATGATATAACTAGAGTGAACATGTGATCGATGCCTCAACTACCTCCTCCGGCACCTCGTTCCATACACCCATGAGGTTGCCCCTTGGGTTATGATTGAAAAGCCACACAGTCAACGTGGTTTCTTGTCACCCTCAGCAATGGAATTAGAAACAATACCGAGAATTATGAAATAGAGGATCATAGGGTCAAGAAGTCCGACAGCACAGAAATCTTGTTTAATGGCCAAATCAGGTGAACTAAGTGAACAGTAAAACTGTTTGTTTGCATAATATAGGAGTGAGAGAGAAAGGACTGGGCAAAAAGCAGTGTTGGATGCACCACCTCACCCATGGGAATTGTGCAGAAGCAACCTAAAGAATGGCAGTCAGCTGCTGAAGCTAGCTCTGCTGCCCGGTTCTCAACACATGCACACACCTATTTTACTTCGGAGTCACGTGAGTGACTACGTGAAGACCCCGCCAGCACGCATGCGCGAGATATCGTCGAACGAATTGCGAAGAGACAGGCAGGAGGGGTACCAGAAGAGGAGCTATTGGGTATGGTCACGAAGTTTGCGATGCCCACCCAAAAAGGGCTTTTTTTTTACATCCTAAGTTGGCCGCCAGTATAAATTACATGGCAACTAACCAACTGCAAGAGCAAGCCATCAATGATACGGCAGCAAAGTACCGAGCTCCGGAGAATTGCGTCTCCCTCAATGTGCCTGCTGTTAACAACCCCATTTGGGGTAACATGAGCCCTGGAATAAGGACACAAGAAGTCAAACTCCAGAAAATCCTCAAACTACTGGCTGCTGGGATTACGGCCGTTGCCAGGACAGTGGACGGAGTTGAAATGCCGGAGGAGCTGCAGGACGCGCTAGCTCTCTTATGTAACACTCAATACGAGATCAACAGTTACAGGAAGAGCGTCATCCGGCCTGCACTCAACCCCAAGTTCGCGGGGTTGTGCAGACCCAGCAGTGCACAGCCGCCAACATTGCTATTTGGGGACAACCTGCCTAAACAGGTCAAAGACCTCGATGAAGAAGCAAAGGCAATTGGCATGATTAAGGTGCCGGCTGCCACCAAGTCCCCATACCAGCGGCGGCAGCACCCCTATGCATCCACCAGCAGACAACGCTACAGCGATAGACCATCTGCTGATGAAAGCTCGAAGGCCGGTCAACCTGCTCAACGGTCTTTTTTAGACCATGGCCCAGCACGGCCTTCTTGAAAGATGCACCAACCCCACACCACAGCGCCTCCACATCACAAGAAACAAGGACAGAGGCAACCAACGCAGCACCGCTGGTAACCATGGAGGTAGGTGGGTCTGGTTGCCTCAGGAATATAGACTCCTCATGGGTTGGGGAATGGTTGCACTTGTTTCGGGATGCATGGAGCACTTTAACTACTGATCCTTTCATACTGGAAAGTATTCAGGGATATAAAATTGAATTTGTTCACGAACTCCCTTCCCCTGTTCAGCATACACCTAGTCGGAAGTTTGTACTTTCACAGAAAGAAAAGACAGAAGGTCATGCTGAACTCTTAAGACTAAATTCAAAAGGGGTAATTGAGAAAACCAAAAGAGAGTCTCATGAGTTTGTATCGAACATTTTCACTAAAAATAAAAAGACGGCGGATGCCGCATCATCATAGATTTGACTGAACTGAATACCTTTGTGCAGTATGCCCATTTCAAAATGGAAACCTTTGTCATGGCCAAACAGCTAATTTCCAATAGGTACTTCATGGCTTGCATCGACCTAAAGGATTCATACTATTCAGTACCAATAGACAAGGATCATCGCAGATATTAGAAATTTGTCAGGATGGGGCAGCTCTGGCAGTACAAAGCGCTACCTAATGGATTATCATCAGCGCCCAGACTGTTTACCAAATTATTAAAACCAGCTTTTTTAAAAAAAAATATTTTTATTTATTAGAGGTAAATACATCAATGTACATCACATATATATATATATTTACAATCATTGTACCCCATAATTTTAAAACCAGCTTTAGCGTGTCTCAGGAAACAAAACATATTGTAATGGCTTACCTTGACGATATTTTAATCGTGGGAAAAAATTTGGAGTTGGCCAAACTGGCCGCCTCAGCCACCGAGCACCTATTTCAAATGCTGGGATTTGTCATTCATCCAGATAAATCAAAATTGATGCCTTCTACTACTATGGACTATTTGGGTTTCACAATTGATTCTGTTCATATGTCTGTCACTTTGCCACCGAACAAAGCGTCAGACTTGATAGAAGCATGCAACAGCCTTACTGGCATCAGGAAACCATCTATTCGGCAAGTAGCCAGAGTGATTGGGAAGCTGGTGGCTGCTTTCCCAGCCACACAGTTTGGGCCACTACATTACCAAAACCTACAAAGGGCAAAAATAGCAGCTCTCAAGCACCATGCGGGCCTTTTTGACAGGCAAATGCAATTACCACGGAAAGCGAAATTGGAATTACAATGGAGGATAGACAATGCTCGCCATTGCTCTAACCCCAGCACTATCATAAATCCCTCAATTATACTACAAACTGATGCCAGCGTAAAAGGTTGGGGAGCAACTAATACCACTTCCAGTTGTGGTGGTAGATGGAGTGCACATGAATTAACTCTACTTCCGGCACTAGGAATTAATTATCTAGAAATGTGGGAGAATTTCATGGACTCCGGGCTTACTGTTCGGACAAGCACCATCTGCAAGTACGTTTACAGATTGACAATACCACTGTGGTGGCTTATATCAATCATATGGGTGGAATAAAGTCGATATCCTGTGACGAATTGATCAACACAATCTGCCACTGGTGCCTAGAAAGGAATATTTGGATATCAGCCACTTACCTTCCAGGTAGACTAAATACAGTGGCGGACACCAGGTCACGCAAATTTAACGACACCGAATGGATGTTGGACCGCAAAGTGTTTGCCGACATTGTAGATCGGTATGGAACACCTGATATCGACCTTTTTGTATCCAGACTCAATCACCAAATATCAACATTTGATATTGATATGTTATATCATGATAACCAGACACTGGGGCAGTAGCGATGGAAGCTTTCTCGCTACACTGGGGGGATTTGTTTTTCTATGCATTTCCCCCCTTCTGCCTCATCAGTCTAGTCTTGCAAAAAATTAAACAAGACTCCGCATCGGGTATTCTGGTTGTTTCCGACTGGCCTACTCAGCCATGGTTCCCTGTGGTACTGGACATGGCCACAGAACCTTGCATCCCAATAAATAAACGTCCGAGTTTATTGGTACACCCTGTGACAGGTGAGAGTCACCTGTGCCATGACCGGATAAACCTGTTGGTTTGCAGGGTTTGAAAAGGCCACTTCTGGACTATGGACTCTCCGACCGAACAATCAATGTCATCACAGCATCGTGCAGGGAGTCCACCAGAAGACAGTACCTCACTTACGTGAAGAAATGGGAGGTGTTCTGCACAAAAACAAACACCACATATGACACATCCACCTTCACGGAAGTGCTGGAGTTCCTGGCAACCTTCATTTCGATGAAGGTTTGAGCTACAGTGCCATCAACTGTGCCAGAAGAGCCCTATACAATTATCTCGGGCGAGGTTGCGATCACCTTACAGTGGGGTCTCACCCTTTGGTGTCAAATTTTTTTTTTTGTTTTGTTTGTTTATTTTTGTTAGAAGTAATTACAGTAGTCTGGTACTTAAGTACCTAATACATAAATACATATTCTCATTCTTGTACAACTTCATACTTTTAGTTCAATAATAAAAGAACAGTGAGAGAAAAAATAAATAAAGAGTGTCGGAATAGATAGACAAGCGAGTAGAAACAGAAAACAAAAACAAAAATAAAGGACAGAGGTGAAAAGTTAAAAGATTGAAAGAAAAGGAAAAAGTAAAAAGAAAAGAGAGATTAGGAGAGATCTACCTATCTCATATTTTTGCCCATCCGTCACCCAGTTCTAAACATGTAATTTCATAACATAACATAACCTTAAAAATTAAATGGTGTCAAAATTAATGAGAGGAATATTTAATTCAAATCCCCCCAGGCCTGGATATTCCCAGACCTGGGATATTGGCATTGTACTAACCATGCTCCGAGGATGGACACCAATAACGTCTCTTTCATTGGACAAACTGACCTACAAAATGGTCGTGCTGATGGCACTCGTGACAGCGCAACGGGTCCAGTCCCTCCATAAGTTAAGTATGGACGCCATGGTCATAACCAACAGCAAGGTAACTTTTTTTATACAGGGGTTACTCAAGCAAGACAGGCCTGGATCATCTGGCCAAAAGTTGGATTTCCTGGCCTATCCCCTAGACTGCCGTCTATGTATCGTGACCCTAATTTTACGCTACATAGAGGTCACCAAGAGTCTCAGGGGCACAGAGAGGGCTTTGCTCATAAGCCACAAATGCCCTCATCATAGAGTCACCGTGCAAACCATTTCAAGATGGTTAAGGGTGGTATTGGGTGCAGCGGGGGTGGACACCTAACGTATTTAAATCTCACTCCACCAGGGTTGTATCCACATCGGCGGCAAGGATGATGGAAGTTCCAATGGACCACATCCTTGCAACAGCGGGTTGGACTAATGAAAAACCTTTCAGCGGTTTTACAATAAACCCGTGGCAGCACCTGAGACGTTTGTGGAAAAAATATTAAGTTCTGTTTTATAATTTCCCCGATAATTATTATTTGGTATTGTGAAATAAATACCTTTTAGTTTTTCAGCAGTTTCATGTCCGAAATATGTTAACATACTTCCTCCATTTCTCATAATGGCAGTGTGTGAGCATGGATTCGTTCCAGGGCATGAAATCACAGAGCTTTGAAATCTTCATGTAGTCACTCACGTGACTCCGAAGTAAAATAGTAAGATTAAATGAGAACTTACCAGTTTGACGTTTGATCTTTATTTTATGAGGAGTTACGATGAGGGATTACGTGCCCTCCGCTCCCAAACCCTCTATTATAAAGGTCAACTGGTATGTTAGTTCTCTTATCTTACTATGTTAGTCAACTCTGGTATCTGTGATTTCACACCGCTGCTTTGAAGACTGTCGCGCATGCGTGCTGGCGGGGTCTTCACGTAATCCCTCATCGTAACTCCTCATAAAATAAAGATCAAACTTCAAACTGGTAAGTTCTCATTTAATCTTACTATTTCCATGCACTCTGTAAGGTTCAAATTCCACCAATGCCCTTGGCTCCCAATGGTTGTAATCATGAAGCTGACTGACAAAATCCTCACTGTACTGAGCAGCAAAATAGTAACATTTGACTCGGAAGTTGAGGATTATAAATTGAAATATCGTGGCACTATATCGCCTTTCAATGCGTTTTCTGCAGAGATCTCCAAACACAGCATTGTATCTCTAAGTGGAAAAACAATTGGCACAAAACTGCTCCTTTTCACATCATTCCCCCAGCAGGTAATCACATGAATGCCCTATGCACGGCCATTATGCAGTGATATTCCAGCTACCCTTCCACTCCTGGCCACGTGACGAGCAACAGTGGTGGGAAGAACAACAGGAGCAAAATAACAATTGCTTGTGGCACATTTTGTTAAAACTCAGTTTTCAGTTTCATTGAATTTTGTGCCGTTTGAAAATAAAAATCATAACTTAAACTTTATGGAAAAAGCATAATGTACATGGTATGACTATCAAAAATCAGATCAGCAGACTTTAGAGTCTAAATGTTCTTGTACAGTGAATAGATTTTGAAAGTGAATATTCTCCTTTATCTAAAATATATTACTGGCTCTCCCAGCCCTGGTACAGCTGTTTCACACGGCCAGATGGAGGGAGATACAGTTCCCAAGTGAACAATTGTTGGCATTATCCTCCTGTGCCACCAGAAATTATAAGTGGAAACTAAAACGCAACTAAATACCTCCAATCTCCTCTTGTGATCAGTGATAAATGTAGCTCTACATGCTAAAGGTCACAGGAAGACTGCAGTACAATAGACAACTGTCTAACCCTTACAGGACGTAGCTATGCTGCCCCCAAGTGTCTCTAGTAATATTAGCAAGAAGCCCACACACCGAACTGCAGCAGCTGGAATCTTAAAGCAAACCACAAACTGCAAGACCAACTCAACAGGTCAGGCAGCATCTGTGGAGTATTAGTATTACAATCTGTATTAGTAAGAAGGCTTTTCAACAATCAACACAGAAAGTCCAAAATGTTAAATATGCAACATAGATTTAATAATAATCCATTGGCAGATTGTCTGTAGGTTTGTATTAAGTAAGTAAGTTTGTTTGCCAAGTATTCACATACAAGGAATTTGCCTTGGTGCTCTGCCCACAAGTAACAACATGACATACAGTGACAGTTACGAATGACTCAAAAAAACACTAAACATTAATAATAATAAATCTTTGTAGGGTTTTCACAGACGACACAAACGAACAAACACAGACAAAACAGCAAGGAGCAGTACACCGTGGCCGCCATAGTCGGCGCCAGCAGCAGCTACACTGCAAGCAGCGTTGTTCAGTTATTGGAATGATATTGGGTCAGATATCTGTCTATAGTTGACCCACTGAGATACATGCAACCAATGTTAACTTTTGCTTCATCTAATTGTTATACAAATCTTTAGAACTAATGTTTAAATTCAATCCCATAATTAGATTATATTGTGGATGAAAATAGAAACGCTTATTAGCTTAGTTTCACAATCCCTTCAATAAAATGCCAAAATCAATCAGCAGATTTAATGGTGTCTAACGTCTCTCTAATCTATTCATTGTTCATATAATATATGAAAACACAACAGAAAACACAACTTTGATATGAAGTATTGCAGTTTCCCAAAAGACTGAATAACACCATTAGTATTCATTTTAATAACAAATTCATTCACCTTGATATCAACCCATCTACGGAAACAAATTGTGGTGCACGTGGCAAAAATCAGGAAGTTCCAGTGTGCTCAGGTTAGTTGGTGAGAATCGTGTATAACCAGAGGGCAGAGGTTTAAGGTGAGGAATAGGAGATTTAGACAGGATTTGAGGAAGGATTTGTCCAGCTGGAAATCGGCTGAAATCTGGAATATCCTCCCTGTGGAGGTGGTGGAGCCAAACGCTACCACAACCTTCAAGTAGTATTTAAACAAGCACTTGGAACAAGGTGGCATCCAAGGCTAGCGATTGAATGCTGAGAATGTGATTAATACGGATAGGTACTTCTTGGCCAAGAATGGACTTTGTTGGCCATATTCTGGTGTTATATGACTCCATTACACTCTGTCCAACTGTTCCCATCCTTAAGTTACTGCGTTTTAACAAATGTATTGGATTGCATTGTGATTGGCACTTATGTTGGGTGTCTAATGAAATTAATAGCAACAGAATTTCATGCAATAATTGGGAGCTTGGTGTGATTTTACCATTACTGGGGAATTTCGCAATGGCCAATTCACAAATAATATTGGCTTTGAGTAACATGACATGGATTTAAATTAATAAAGCATCTCACCTCCATTAAATCATAGATCAATATAATTTCCATTGCTTTCCGACTATCAAATGCCAGAACTTGTTGGCTCTTCAACAGATTCTGGCTTAACGATAACGGTTTGTATTATATTGTATTGTATGTCTTTATTATAATTTTTCTGAGTATTTGCACACCCAGAGGAAAACGAAAAAGCGTTTCTCAACCAGTGTCCATTCAGTAATAGAAATAGAAAATAAAAGTACATATGTCACGAGTTCCGATCGGCAGTGGCACGACAATGACTCTGCTTCAGTGTGTCCAGGTTGGTGTTTGGTGCACGATACTTTGGCAGGGGGCAAAGTCCGTTTATCAGTCTAATTGCCTGCGGGAAGATGGCAGGATGGAGAATATGTGATGCGATGGGTGGTAGGGGTCTTTGATGATGGCTCTGCTAATACATCTCTTCCTGTATATGTCCAGCAATAAAGGGAGTGGAGCACCAATAATCCTGCTGGCGGTCTTCACAATCCTGTCCAGTTGGTGCCGTTCGTATGCCTTGCAGCTCCCGAACCAGGAGGTGATGCCGTAGGTTAATGTGCTCTCAATTGTCCCCCTATAAAAAGTTCGTAGGAGTGCAGTGGGGAGACCTGCTTTCCGTAGTCTTCGGAGAGGGTGTAGTCGCTGCTGGGCTCTCTTGATCAGTGCTGTGGTGTTGGTCGTGGACGTCAGGTCATCTGACAGGTGGAGTCCTAGGAACTTCACACTGCTGACCCTTTCCACATCAGCTCCATCGATGTGCAGAGGTGTATGGCGTTGTTTTCCCGCCCTCCTGAAGTCAACCATCATCTCCTTCGTTTTTCCCACGTTGAGAATGAGGTTGTGGGATTTGCACCATCCTGTGAGCAGCTCCACCTCCATCCTGTACGCCAACTCATCATTGTCACTGATGAGACCCACCACTGTTGTGTCATCAGCGAACTTGTTGATGAAGTTGTTGTTGAGTCTAGCAGTACAGTCGTGTGTAAGCAGACTAAACAGCAGGGGGCTTAGGACACAGCCTTGGGGCGAGCCAGTGCTCACGGCTATGGTTTTTGATGTCCTACTGCCCACCCTGACTGTCTGCTGCCATTGTGATAGAAAGTTCAGAACCCAGTTACATGTGCCAGCATCAACCCCCAATAACTCCAACTTCTCCACCAGCTGCTGCGGAATAATTGTGTTAAAAGCAGAGCTGAAGTCTATGAAGAGGATCCTGGCATAAGTATTTTTCCGATCAAGGTGTACGAGGTTCAGTGTTGTTGAGACTGCATCCTCTGTGGATCGGTTGGCTCTGTAGGCGAATTTCAGTGGGTCTAGTTCAGCAGGTAGGCTATTTTTGATATGCTGCATAACCAGTCGCTCAAAACACTTCATTACTATGGGTGTTAGAGCCACTGGTCGAACGTCATTATGGCAGGCTGGGTTTGGTTTCTTCGGGACAGGAATGATGGTGGCACTCTTAAGACAGTTGGGCACTACTGCCTGGCTGAGCGAGGTGTTAAAAATATCTGTGAAGACATCTTTCAGTTGCTCGGCGCAATCTCTTAGCACGCACCCAGGAATGTTGTCCGGCCCTGTGGCTTTGCGTGGGTTGATGCTGGCAAAGGCCTCTATTACTCCGGCTGCGGACAGTCTGAGCGACTGGTCACTGGGAGATGGCAGTAGTGCATGTGTCTGGGTTTTTAACCTCAAACCGTGCGTAGAACTCGTTCAGTTCATCTGGTAGAGAGGGGTCGTTTTGGCATATCTGCAGTGGGGGGGGCTTGTAGTCAGTGATGGTGTGTCTTTGTCATTTGTGAAGTGACTATTAAGTTTTTGTCCATACAGCCTCTTCGCTTCCCTGATCCCCCTGGATAGGTTACTCCTTGCCAGTTTGTATGCTGCGTTGTCTCCAGATTTAAATGCAGCATTCCGGATTCTCACACTTCCCCAGTTAGCCAGGGTTTCTGATTGGCACGCCTCCTGATGGTTTTTACCACCGTTACATCCTCGATGCATTTATTGATGTATCCGATGACGGATTCTGTGTATTCTTGGAGGTTGATGCCACTGTCATCTGTTGCTGCCTCTCTGAAGATGGCCCACTGCGTGGTTTCGAAACAGTCCTGTAGTGCCTCGGTAGCTCCCTGTGGCCATGTTCTGACTTCTTTGACCGTTGGTCTGTCCTGTTTCACCCTGGGTCTGTATGCAGGTGTGAGCATAACCGCTAGGTGGTCAGAGTTGCCGATATGGGGGAGAGGGTTTCTTGTACATTCCCATGAACTAGATTCCCTCAGTATCAATATCAGAATCAGAATCAGAATCACACTTTATTCGCCAAGTATGTTTTGCAACATACGAGGAATTCCATTGACCAGGTCAGTCGTACAATTAAAATTAACAGATCACTCAAAAACACATTATAACATGAACATCCACCACAGTGACCCCTACACATTCCTCACTATGACGGAAGGCGAAATAAAGTTCAAGTCTTCCCTTAGTTCTTCCTCGATCGTGGGCCTCGAGTCCCCGTTGACGGGACGATCTTAACTCCCGTAGCCGGCGGTGATCGGACCCTCCGTGTCGATGCGATCAGCTCCTGCATCGGGGGAATGTCAGCTCCCCCGCGCTGGATAATTGAACCTCGCGTCGGGGCTGGTCGAACCTTCCGCGACGTTGGAGCTCCCGACTAGTCTCACCCGAGACTGCGAGCCCTTGGTGTTGATTTCGCGGTGGTCACGGTGGGAGTGATCCCAGGCAAGGGATCATCTCTGATGTTAAGTCCGCGCCCCGCGGTGGGGCTCACGACAGTCCGAGGAAGCTTCCAGCTCCATCGATGGTAGGCCGCAGAGCCCGGAGAATGTGATCTGAAAATTGATCACATGTCCGGGAAGGTAACAACCTGAAAAACAGTTTTCCCCTCCCCCTTCCCCTCCATAATTTACTCAGAGGGTGGTGGCTGTGTGGAATGAGCTTCCAGCAGAAGTGGTGGAGGCAGGATCGATTTTAACATTTAAAAGTAAAGTGGATAGATATATGGACGTGAAGGGAATGGAGGGGTATGGTCTGAGTGCAGGTAGATGGGACTAGGGGAAAACAAATGGTCGGCACGGACTGGAAGGGCTGAGAGGGCCTGTTTCCGTGCTGTAATTGTTATATGGTTATATGGTTATATAAAACAAACCGAAGAACATTAAAACAAAAACTTTTAACAAACTAAAAAATAACAAAATGAGTGAAAAGACGAACAGACTGCCGGCAGGGCAGCCATTGCCCCTGCGCCCCTGGTGGTCTGTGACATCTTTCATTGTGTTCACTGCTTTAGCTGTCCAGAAACAATCCACCGGGTGGCGCCGTCAGCAATGGCAGCCTCTCCGATGGTCTGTCTGTCTTTTCGTCTTTTTTGTTATTTTAAGTGTGTTTAAAAAGTATGTGTTAATGTTCTCTGGTTTGTTTTATGTGGGGGTGGGGGAGGGGATCGGGGGAAACTTTTTTTCAATCTCTTACCTTGCCGGAGATGTGATTGTTTTCCGGATCGCATCTCCGGTCGCTCTGCGGCCTAACATCATGGAGCTGCCGGCTTTACTCGAGACTGATTTTGAGCCACACCGTGGGGCCGTGGACTTACCATCGGATGCTACGATCCCTTGCCCGGGATCAACGCGCGGCCTGCGGATTTCACCATCCAGGAGCTCGCAGTGTTGGGTAGAGGTTGATGTCGGGAAGCTCCAAAGTCGCAGGAGGTTCGACTAGTCCTGACAGTCTGATCGTCCGGTGCGGGGGAGCTGAGATCCCCCCCCTGACACGGAGGGCCCGACCGCCGGCTACGGAAGCCAAGTTCTTCCCGTCAACAAAGGTTCGAGGCCCCCCGACCGTGAGAGAAGGGAAGAGATTGAACTTTTTTTTTTCGCCTTCCATCTCAGTGCAGAATGTGGAGGAGTCACTGTGATTGATGTTTATGTTAAAATTTATTTTGTGTGTTTTGTTGCTTTTTATTGATAGGACTGTATGGCAAATCAAATTCCTCGTATGTTGCAAAACATACTTGGCTAATAAAGTATGATTATGATTATGATTAATATGATTATCCTGTTCTCTTTGCACAAATCTTGCTCGACAGGCTGAGTTCTTCCAGCATTTCTGCTTTTGTTTTAGATTTCAGCATCTGCAGTTTTATTTGTTATCTTCCATTCCTCACTGGAACATAGTGTGTATCCAAAGCCTTCTGGAGTAGAGAATTTCAAGAAATCATGATCTTTTAAGTTAAGGTTTCTTTGATTCGAAGACAACTTCTTATTCTGCAGAACACATTCTGTGACCACTAATCCTAATCCAGATACACATCTTCCCAGCAGTTATGAACTGATGATAACGTGGAACAAATGAATTCAATATTTCTTCGAGGAACAATCCACAGCCCATTTCAAGAATTACTCCACTAATTCCTTTGTTACATCCCCTCAAATTCAAATATATCCTTTCTCATTGAAGAACAAATATGTAAGCAATATTCTAGGTGAAGTGAGGTAACTTCTCAGATCTGGAAGGCATGTTAAATGGGGAGCCCACCACTTGCACACTGCCTTCCAAATGACACTCCAACATGGAAATACATCTCACATTGTCAGTACATCATACTCCTGGAACGCCTTACCCAACAAAAGGTAGGAGTACCTGCACTAGAATAATTCATATGATAAGGAGGCAGCTCACCATGACTTTCCCAAGAATTACTGAGGGCGAGCATTAATTGCTGGACTAGCAAATGGCACCTCATTCAATAAATCAGTGATGCAGAACAAACTAACACAGGTTTTCTCCAGCAGCCACTAATACAAGAGAACCATAGCTTTATGTAATTAATGCACTGGAAGATTCTTTTTGCATCCTATGATTGCAGAGAGCACAATGAAACATATGTTTGCCATGAATGCAGTTCAGAGGCCACTTATGGTCTGGGGAGACTGTCAGGGTAGGGATTGGAGGGGAGTGGGCAGTCAGTCTGAGGGGGATATTGTCATGGTGTGGGTTAAGCTGGGGCTATGTGGGAGATGCACAATCAGTTGCTGGGGGACTATTGAGACTGAACTCAGGTATTCACAGAGTGCCATCCCAATGATGATACAAGGAACTACAGCTGCTGGAATTCTGAACAAAACACAAAGTGTTGGAGTAACTCAGCAGGTCAGGCAACATCCATCCCCTCCACAGATGATGCCTGAACTGCTGAGTCCCTCCACACACTGTGTTTTATCATCACAATGGTTATTGCTTTTAACTTGAAATCAAGCACCATTAGTGCGTTGCCTGTGTTTGACCTTCTCTGGTGCTGCCCTTCAACTGACAATAAGCCAAGCCAAGCCTCACACACTGCTTCTGCAAGACTGCGTCCCACTATTCACCAGCGTTCTTGGATGAAAATCACTTTTGTGTCCGTCGCAAGCTGCTGGATGTCACACCACTTGCCCAGACACCTCTGTGATGGAACTCATGAAATACATTGGGGATGCAGAGGGTAAGTCACCCCATATACAATATGGTTTCCGTTACGTTTCTTTCAAAATATTCCTTTGCATAGCACACATAATATCGAGTTTTATTTATTCCTATTTTTCAATTCTCTTATAATAAAATAAAGTCTTACCTTTCATCGTGCTGGGTGTAACTGGATGCTAACGTTCTGGCCACACAACATCAACATTTACCCACCCCTCCCCAGTGGAAGAATATTCTGCTTTTCTCCTGTTCCAATCATTTTGGATAACTTTGTTTCTCTTCACATTTCATTCTGCCTGTCCCATTCTTGCCCCGTCACTGAGTCAGTCCAGTCCTCTGTAGTCTCTGCTACCTTCCAGTTCATGACATCTCAAGCTTTATAACGCAAAGAAATGTGCTGAGGAAGGGTTTGTACCTGAAACATCAACTCTGATTGGTTCACAGTGTGCTTCCTGACCTGCTGTTTCCAGCATTTCTGTTTTTACTTCACATTTCTGGCATCTGCAGTTTTTGTTAATTCTCAGTTTAATACGTCTGCAACTTGATTTTGAATTATGTCACTGTTGGATGGTTAGTAACTGAGGGACAAGCAACGGTTGCTGCAATCCAAATGTATCGCAGGGCTTCAAGTTTCTGTTAATTGCCATTTGTTTGCCTGGCCCGTAGAATGGGCACTCTCTCCTTCTTGCTAGTGGTGATTTTGTTTCTTCATCCAGGATGGCTGAAAAGCTGCAAGAGTTGCAGCTTCAGCAATGAAGAAACGATGCAAGCGAGATGCGGTGAGGAAGGCTGCTCATCGAAGGCCTTGACCAGCAAGCCTTGTGCACGGTGTGTGAACAGGAATGTTGTTGCAAACATAAGCTCACAACACTGGCAACGTGGTATTTACGTCATACGAGGATGCAACACTCTGGCTGGAAACACATTTCTCCATACTGTGTTGGGTCCACTGTTGTTAGTCATGTACATCAATGATCTGGATGATGGGGTGGAAAATTGGATAAGTAAGTATGCAGATGATACTAAGATAGGTGGTGTTGTGGATAATGAAGTAGATTTTCAAAGTCTACAGAGAGATTTGGGCCATTTGGAAAAGTGGGCTGAAAGATGGCAGATGGAGTTTAATGCTGATAAGTGTGAAGTGCTACATCTTGGCAGGACAAATCAAAATAGGACATACATGGTAAATGGTAGGGAATTGAGGAATGCTGTGGAACAGAGAGATCTAGGAATAACTGTGCATAGTTCCCTGAAGGTGGAATCGCATGTAGATAGGGTGGTAAAGAAAGCCTTTGGTGTGCTGGCCTTTATAAATCAGAGCATTGAATATAGGAGTAGGGAAGTAATGTTAAAATTGTACAAGGCATTGGTAAGACCAATTCTGGAGTATGGTGTACAATTTTGGTCGCCTAGTTATAGGAAGGATGTCAACAAAATAGAGAGAGTACAGAGGAGATTTACTAGAATGTTGCCAGGGTTCCAGCAACTATGTTACAGAGAAAGGTTGAACAAGTTAGGACTTTATTCTTTGGAGCGCAGAAGGTTAAGGGGGGACTTGATTGAGGTCTTTAAAATGATGAAAGGGATAGACAGAGTTGACGTGGATAAGCTTTTCCCATTGAGGGTAGGGAAGATTCAAACAAGAGGGCATGACATGAGAATTAAGGGACAGAGGTTTCGGGGTAACGTGAGGGGGAACTTCTTTACTCAGAGGGTGGTGGCTGTGTGGAATCAGCTTCCAGCAGAAGTGGTGGAGGCAGCATCGATTTTAACATTTAAGAGTAAAGTGGATAGGTATATGGACGTGAAGGGAATGGAGGGGTATGGTCTGAGTGCAGGTAGATGGGACTAGGGGAAAACAAATGGTCGGCATGGACTGGAAGGGCCGAGAGGGCCTGTTTCCTTGCTGTAATTGTTATATCGTTATATGGTTATATGGTTATACATGAATGGAAACAGAAATTGCCGCACTCGACAGATTAGGCAGCAGTGCTTCCAAGAGTTTCAAATTTTATTTCAGATTTCCTGCAGCTGCAGTGTTTTATTGATTTTCCGCCATATTTGGCAGAAACATTATACAAGATGATCAGTAAACACGGACATCTACTTTGGTGAGATGGACCATGCAACCCAGACAGACTCCAAGATGTCCTTCCTGCGGAGATAAACCTAGAAGAAAGAGAAAAGGAGGGTGAGTTAGGACTAAACTGGATGTTGTGGACCAGCAGAAGATTTATATCTCAAAGTCAAGATATAAATGTACATTATTAGATGTTACAATCTTTTGAATTTGTAGTTTTCCAACGTTTCATCATGTAGTTAAATAACCTGTTTGAGCATAGCCAAGTCTAGAACAAATATTTCTCAGCTAGTGAATTAAAACTACTTGCCTCAAGCCACGGCTTTGCACATTCTGTTTTAGTATTCGGAAACTATTTCAGTTGAAAATTTGTCCTGCAGTAAAAAATTCAAAAAACCTAATCCAATGGGGACGGGATATATTTACGGACCGAATATATATGGAATAAATGGGAGATCCTTCCATTAAATGTAGAGTGGAATGATACTGAGGTAATATCCAAACTCATTAAGAATTTCATCGATCCAGTTTCAGGACATATGATAATAAAATACTCTTGACTCTTGATATCCATTAATAAATTATATTGTCCTCATCCCAGTATCCAAATGAACATTGACTGATAGTGAAAACTTCAAACTTTGCTGAAAAAAAGTTGAAGTTTCTTAAGTATCATTGACAGGTTGGCTCATTGGTTGAAACTCTAGTTGCCAGCTGAGATTATGGCAAATTGGAAGCCCATAAGAACACAAGAAAACAAAAAAAAAAACAGCAGGAAAAGGCCATCAAACCCTTCCAACATGTCCAGTCACTCAATGTGATCATGGCTGATCTATACTGACCTCAACTCTTCTTCTCTGCTATTTCTCCACACCACTGTATTACTCGATCTATCAAACCCACCTCCACTTTAAATACTTCTAATGATTCCGCTTCCAACACCTGCTGAAGTAGGGAATTCTAGTGATTCACCCCCTCTGCGAGAAGCAATTTCAATACCCCTGAATTTTAAATGACTAGTCCTTTATTTTGTATTTACATTAACCTTTTTCCCAAACTATTTAGTTTCTCCTGATTCCATCTCTGAATGAGCCTGGTGGACATCTCCAATGTTATTTTAGGTAAGGGGACCAGAATTATGTGCAACTGTCTAGGTGGGGCCTCACCAACACCTTGTACCCTCCCCATTGTTGAACTACAACTCATTGGCAATGAAGACCAATGCCATTTACTTTCTTTGACTTCTTTTGTTGGACCTGCCTGCTAGTTTGTATGTGTTTCATGCACTAGAACACCTTGATCCATCTGTACTTCACTTATCTATGGTCTCTATCCATTTAGATAATGATATGCTTTTTGATTTCTCTTACTTGAGGGCAAGACTTTACACTTTCCACATTAAATCTCCATTTTCCAGTCCTTTGCCCATTCACTCAATCTATTTGCATCCCATTGCAGAATTACATCACAACTTCCCCTGCACCCATAGCAAATCATCACCATATCAGGTAACAACTGTTCCTTGCTCCAGGTCGGTAATGTAAATAAGAACAATCGCGTGCATGAACTGATCTCTGTTTCCTTTATCATCGTTACTTTTTTGCATATCTTTCATTCATTGTTCTTTATCTTTTCACATCACCGTCTATATCTCTCATTTCCCTTATCCCTAACCAGTCTGAAGAAGGGTCTCGACCCGAAACGTCACCCATTCCTTCTCTCCAGAGATGTTGCCTGTCCCGTTGAGTTACTCCAGCATTTTGTGTCTATCCTGTAGTACTCCTTCAGAGAGGATTCATTTATTCCAACTATGTTTTCAATCCATTCCATCACATTTTCTCCAACACCACGAGCTTTTAATTTATGCACTGGCTTCTTATGTGACATTTTGTGAAATGCTTTTGTGAACGACAATCCAGTCAGAATTTTTCTGGCATAACATTGAAGCTTGTACGATGAGACTTCTCCAACCAAGCATAGAGAAAGGATAGGGACCAGAGAAAGTTCCACCTGCAGCAGCAGCAGCTAATGTGAGTCCTATTATACAGAATCAGAACCATGCAATGTAAAAAGCAAACATGAATGCACTCAACAAAAATAAAAAATACCCTATCCAGTGTGCAGTGAAATAGCTCCTACAATGGAGAAAACTGATTTATTTGACAATTAAATATTTAAATTAAGCAAACAGGGTTAAATGCCACAGAGAACCTTTCCATAACCAAAATTTTATTTCTGTTAGTGCAAAGCTCTCAATCAATGCTCTGAACATTTCTGCTCAACATTCCAATGGCAATGTTCTTCAATCTATACGAGTATACATGCATCCTGGGGGATTTTAGAAAATACAGCTTTTGCAGCTTGGGCCACATACAGTTATTAAGATTGGCTCAGAAATATAATAACATTGGGAAAAAACAAACAGCATTTGGAAAATGTTGTCATAATACTAAATTATTATATAAATATAAAAGGAACTATATCTGTGAAATATTTGCTTCCAGAACATCCCTGGATGATAACTTAACTGTATTGTTCATATTCCTGAGAGATCCATAACAAAATCAGATACATCATGTCAACACATGAATCAAACAATAAATGCATGTGCATGTTCGAAGTAAAGCGATGTTCCTGGCAAAATATGCCGCAGGTTCATACTAGTGCAGTTTGCACTCATCAGCTATAATTGGTTGTGTAAATTGTGTTCTGGAAAATAAACATCAAAATTACATTTAATTTGATGAGGTTAGCTTTTATATTTTGTACTTGAAACATTTACTGAGAACTACTATATTTCTATTTCATGCTGTGCTGTAGCTTCTATTAAAAATACTTGGTCAATACACATGATTGCTATTAAAAGCAATTAGCAACAAGTCACTATCATGTTCAAAGACAAAATATTATTTGAAAGGAAATTGCCTGACACCATGAATAACTATCTTTATTATTTTGGTCTCAAATGTTTGTTTCAAATATATACGGTCCCATTTTATTGAAAATGTTTTGTATTTTAATATTTAGAAGACATTTTAAAATAATCACCCACAATAATAACATTGGATTGCAGTATAAAATAATTCAATTAACTATCCTCTTCTACAAAACCTTTGCAAGCTATTTTGAGGAAATGTTCTTGTTAAAAAGCAGATTGTTACCAAGCAGTTTACATTCCAAGATATTGCAATTTTCAATCATTACAAAAAGTTGTAATTTATTGTTGTATATTTTCAATCAATTCAAAAACATAATATTCTCATGAGGACACAGAGTGCTGGAGTAACTCAGCGGGTCAGGCAACATCTCTGGAGAACATGGATAGGTAACGTTTCACAGAGTGCTGGAGTAACTCAGCAGGTCAGGCAGCATCTCTGGAGAACATGGATAGGTGACGTTTCACAGAGTGAAAAATCAGAATACATGGTATTGGGGTTAGGGTATTGTCATGGATAGCGAACTGGTTGGCAGACAGGCAGCAAAGAGTAGGAATTAACAGGTCCTTTTCAGAATGGCAGGCAGTGACTAGTGGGGTACCGCAAAGCTCGGTGCTGGGACCCCAGCTATTTTCAATATATATTAACGATTTAGATGAGGGAATTAAACTGGGTGGCATTGTGAGCTGCAATGAGGATGCTATGAGGCTGCAGGGTGACTTGGGTGGGTGGGCAGATACATGGCATATGCAGTATAACGTGGATAAATGTGAGGTTATCCACTTTGGTGGCAAGAACAGGAAGGCAGATTATTATCTGAATGGTGTCAGATTAGGAAAAGGGGAGGCGCAATAAGACCTGAGTGTACTTGCACATCAGTCACTGAAAGTGACCATGCAGGTACAGCAGGCAGCGAAAAAAGGCTCATGGCATTTTGGCCAGAGGATTTGAGTTTAGGAGCAAGGAGGTCCTACTGCAGTTGTACAGGGCCCTGCTGAGACCACACCTGGAGTATTGTGTGCAATTTTGGTCTCCTAATTTGAGGAAGGACATTACAGCTATTGGGGGAGTGCAGCGTAGCTTCACCAGGTTAATTCCCGGGATGGCGGGTCTGACATATGATGAATGAATGGGTCGACTGGGCTTGTGTTCACTGGAATTTAGAAGGATGAGAGGATCTTTTATTGAAACATATAAAATTGTTAAAGGATTGGACAGGCTAGATGCAGGAAAGATTTTCCTGACGTTGGGGAAGTCCAGAACCTGGGATCACAGTTTAAGAATAAGGGGTAGGCCATTTGGGACTGAGATGAGGAAAAAGTTTTTCACCCAGAGAGTTGTGAATTTGTGGAATTCTCTGCCACAGAAGGCAGTGGAGGCCAATTCACTGGATGTTTTCAAGAGAGAGATTTAGCTCTTAGGGCTAAAGGAATCAAGGATATGGGGAAAAAGCAGGAATAAGGTACTGATTTTTGATGATCAGCCATGATCTTATTGAATGGCAGTGCTGGCTCAAAGGGCTGAATGGCCTACTCCTGCATCAATTGTCTATTGTCAAACCCGCCCTAAAGAAGAAATGTCCACAAACCTGACTGTCATGGCAGACCCATTGCTTCTGCCTGTTCATGCCCCACCAAACTTATTTCCACATACCTTGACTCCATCCTATCCCCCCTAGTTAAATCCCTCCCTACCTATCTTAAAGCCACCTCACACGCTCTTAGTCTACTCCATCACTTCCGTTTTCTAGGCGTCCATTCCCTCATCTTCAACATGGACGTCCAGTCACTACAACCCGCACCATGAGGGTCTCAAAGCCTCCATTTCTTCCTCGACCACAGGACCAACCAATTCCCGTCTACTGATACTCTCCCCGCCTAGCGGAGAGGGTCCTTACCCTCAACAACTTTGTGTTTGACTAGTCCCATTTCTTCCAAATCCAAGGCAATTAGCTGTGGGCATGCACATGGACCCTAGTTATAACCATATAACCATATAACAATTACAGCACGGAAACAGGCCCTCTCGGACCCTCCAGTCCGTGCCGACCATCTGTTTTCCCCTAGTCCCATCTACCTGCACTCAGACCATACCCCTCCATTCCCTTCACGTCCATATACCTATCCACTTTACTTTTAAATGTTAAAATCGATCCTGCCTCCACCACTTCTGCTGGAAGCTCATTCCACACAGCCACCACCCTCTGAGTAAAGAACTTCCCCCTCATGTTACCCCTAAACTTCTGTCCCTTAATTCTCATGTCATGCCCTCTTGTTTGAATCTTCCCTACCCTCAATGGGAAAAGCTTATCCACGTCAACTCTGTCTATCCCTTTCATCATTTTAAAGACCTCAATCAAGTCCCCCCTTAACCTTCTGCGCTCCAAAGAATAAAGACTTAACTTGTTCAACCTTTCTCTGTAACTTAGTTGCTGGAACCCAGGCAACATTCTAGTAAAGCTCCTCTGTCTCTCTATTTTGTTGACATCCTTCCTATAATTAGGCGACCAAAATTGTACACCATACTCCAGAATTGGTCTTACCAATGCCTTGTACAATTTTAACATTACTTCCCTACTCCTATATTCAATGCTCTGATTTATAAAGGCCAGCACACCAAAAGCTTTCTTTACCACCCTATCTACATGTGATTCCACCTTCAGGGAACTATGCACAGTTATTCCTAGATCCCTCTGTTCCACAGCATTCCTCAATTCCCTACCATTTACCATGTACTTCCTATTTTGATTTGTCCTGCCAAGATGTAGCACTTCACACTTATCAGCATTAAACTCCATCTGCCATCTTTCAGCCCACTTTTCCAAATGGCCCAAAACTCTCTGTAGACTTTGAAAATCTACTTCATTATCCACAACACCACCTATCTTAGTATCATCTGCATACTTACTTATCCAATTTTCCACCCCATCATCCAGATCATTGATGTACATGACAAACAACAGTGGACCCAACACAGATCCCTGAGGCACCCCACTGGTCACCGGCTTCCAACCTGACAAGCAGCCATCCACCATTACTCTCTGACATCTCCCATTCAGCCACTGTTGAATCCATCTTGCTACTCCGCCATTAACACCCAAAGATTGAACCTTCTTAACCAACCTTCCATGGGGAACCTTGTTAAAGGCCTTACTGAAATCCATATAGACAACATCCACTGCTTTACCCTCATCAATTTCCCTAGTAACCTCTTCAAAAAATTCAAGAAGGTTTGTCAAACATGACCTTCCAGGCACAAATCCATGTTGACTGTTCCTGATCAGACCCTGTATATCCAGATGCTTATATACATTATCTCTAAGTATCCTTTCCATTAATTTGCCCACCACTAACGTCAAACTAACAGGTCTATAATTGCTAGGTTTATTTTTTGAACCCTTTTTAAACAATGGAACAACATGCGCAGTACGCCAATCCCCCGCACTATTCCCGTTTCTAATGACATTTGAAATATTTCTGTCATAGCCCCTGCTATTTCTACACTAACCTCCCTCAATGTCCTAGGGAATATCCTGTCAGGACCTGGAGACTTATCCACTTTTATATTTTTCAAAAGTGTCAGTACTTCCTCCTCTTTGAATCTCAAAGTTTCCATAGCCACTCTACTTTTTTCCCTTACCTCACAGAGTTCAATACCCTTCTTCTTGGTGAATACTGAAGAAAATAAATTGTTCAATATCTCCCCCATCTCTTTTGGCTCTGCAGATAGCTGTCCATTCTGGCTCTCTAATGGTCCAATTTTATCCCTCGTTATCCTTTTGCTATTAATATAGCTGTAGAAACCCTTTGGATTTACTTTCACCTTTCTTGTCAAAGCAACCTCAGATCTTCTTTTAGCCCTTCTAATTTCTTTCTTAACGTTCTTTTTACATTCTTTATACTCCTCTAGCACCTCATTTACTCCATGCCTCCTATAATTATTGTAACCATATAACCATATAACGATATAACAATTACAGCACGGAAACAGGCCCTCTCGGCCCTTCCAGTCCGTGCCGACCATTTGTTTTCCCCTAGTCCCATCTACCTGCACTCAGACCATACCCCTCCATTCCCTTCACGTCCATATACCTATCCACTTTACTCTTAAATGTTAAAATCGATCCTGCCTCCACCACTTCTGCTGGAAGCTGATTCCACACAGCCACCACCCTCTGAGTAAAGAAGTTCCCCCTCACGTTACCCCGAAACCTCTGTCCCTTAATTCTCATGTCATGCCCTCTTGTTTGAAACTTCCCTACCCTCAATGGGAAAAAAAATTATTGTAGATATCTTTCTTTTTTCAAAACAAGTGTCCAATTTCCCTTGAAAACCATGGCTCTTTCCAATTTTTACTATTTCCTTTCAACCGAACAGGGACATAAAGATTCTGTACTTTTACAATTTCCCCTTTAAATGTCCTCCATTTCTCTTCTACATCCTTCCCATAAAACAAAATGTCCCAATTCACTCCTTTTAAATCCTTACGCATTCCCTCAAAGTTAGCCTTTCTCCAATCAAAGATCTCAACCCTAGGTCCAGTTCTGACTCTCTCCATAATTATATTGAAAATAATGGTATTGTGATCACTGGTCCCGAAGTGCTCACCAACGCATACCTCCGTCACCTGACCTGCCTCATTTCCTAACAGGAGGTCCAGCATTGCCCCTTCTCTTGTCGATACCTCTATGTACTGCTGCAAAAAACTATCCTGCACACATTTTACAAACTCCAAACCATCCAGCCCATTTACAGAATGTGTTTCCCAGTCTATTTTTGGAAAATTGAAATCTCCCACAATCACTACCTTGTGCTCACTACTAACATCTGCTATCTCCTTACATATTTGCTCTTCCAATTCTCGCTCCCCATTTGGCGGTCTATAATACACCCCTAAAAGTGTTGCTACATTGTTCCCACTTCTCAATTCCACCCAAATAGCCTCCCTAGACGAGCCCTCTAATCTATCCTGCCAAAGCACTGCTGTAATATCCTCTCTGACAAGCAATGCAACACCTCCACCTCTGGTCCCTCCAATTCTATCACACCTGAAGCAACAAAATCCTGGAATATTTAGTTTCCAATCACAGCCGTCCTGCAACCATGTTTCACTGACTGCCACAACATCATATTTACAGGTGTCAGTCCAGGATCTAAGTTCATCCAACTTTCTTACAATGCTCCTAGCATTAAAATATACACATTTTAGAAACCCACCATCCCTTATTCTCTGTCTATTATCTTTTTCCTCTTTCTCGCCTACATTTCCCTTCTCTGCCTCTTGCCCCACACCCTGTCCCCTAGCCCCCTCTACCCGAGTCCCTCCCCCCAGCCTTTCTAGTTTAAAGTCTCCCCAGTAGCCTTTGCAAATCTCCCTGCCAGGATATTGGTCCCCCTCGGGCTCAAGTGCAACCCGTCCTTTGTGTACAGATCATGCCTTCCCCAAAAGAGGTCCCAGTGATCAAGAAACTTGAATCCCTGCCCACTGCATCAGTCCCTCAGCCACGCATTTATCCTCCACCTCATTCCATTCCTACTCTCACTGTCACGCGGCACAGGCAGTAATCCTGAAATCGTTACCCTTTTGGTCCTTCTCCTTAACTTTCCCCCCCAACTCCCTAAATTCTCCCTTCAGGACCTCGTCTCTTTTTCTGCCTATGTCATTGGTACCTATGTGTACCACAACATCAGGCTCCTCTCTCTCCCTTTTCAGAATCTTTTGGACACGTTCCGACACATGCGAGAACCTGGCACCAGGGAGGCAAACTACCATCCGGGTCTCCCGACTGCGTCCACAGAATCGCCCATCTGACCCCCTAACTATAGAGTCCCCTATTACAATTACCCTCCTCTTTTTGCTACCCTTCTGAGCATCAGGGCCGGTCTCTGTGCCGGAGGCCCGGCCGCTGTTGCTGCCCCCAGCTAGGCTGTCCCCTACAATCGTACTCAAACACAAGTATCTATTTTCCAGGTGTACAGTCACAGAGGTACTCTCTAGCCCCTGCCTCTGCCCCTTGCCCTTCCTAACTGTGACCCACTTGTCTGCCTCCTGTGGTCTGGGAGTGACTACCTCCCTGTAGCTCCTCTCTATGACCTCCTCACTCTCCCTGACCAGACGGAGGTCATCGAGTTGCTGCTCCAGGTTCCTAACACAGTCCTTTAGGAGCCCCATCTCGACACACCTGGCGCAGATGTGGACGTCTGGAGGGCTATCAGATTCCCTGACCTCCCACATCTGACATCCAGAACTGTACACTGCCCTTGCCTTCATACTCCCCCCTTACACAGGATACAATAGCAACACAATACAAAGTACACAACAAACTGCTGGGATCTGACTGCCAATCAGCTGCTTTCCCTAGTCCACTTCCCACCAATCAGCGGCTTCCTCAAAAAAACCCCCCAAAAAAAAACACTTCTCCGAATGGAACGTTATGGATTTCGGTAAAAACAAGCCCCGCGCTGGATTTTAAACCTTACCGGTCGGGTGTCGCTCCTCCCCCTCGTTCTCTATCAACGGCTCCTGTGGGCCTCTGAAAAAACAAGCCCCGTGCTGGATTTTAAACCTTACCGATCGGGTGTCACTCCTCCCCCTCCTTCTCTTCCAACGGCTCCTGTCGGCCTCTCTGTAGGGTTATGCCTGCCTCTTTGTAGGGTACGTCGAACAATCCTTGTTCGAGGCGTACCATGACCCTATCCTCAAACTCTACCTCTGCTACTTCGACGACTGAATTTCGTGATACCTCCTGCACCCACTGACTTCATTCATTTCACCACTAACTTCCATCCGTCACTCAAATACACCTGGACCATTTCCGACATCTCCCTACCGTTTCTAGACATAGAAACATAGAAAATTGGTGCAGGAGTAGGCCATTCGGCCCTTCGAGCCTGCACCGCCATTCAATATGATCATGGCTGATCATCCAACTCAGTATCCTGTACCTGCCTTCTTCCATACCCCCTGATCCCTCTAGCCACAAGGGCCACATCTAACTCCCTCTTAAATATAGCCAATGAACTGGCCTCAACTACCTTCTGTGGCAGAGAATTGCACAGACTCACCACTCTCTGTGTGAAAAATGTTTTTCTCATCTCGGTCCTAAAAGATTTCCCCCTTATCCTTAAACTGTGACCCTTTGTTCTGGACTTCCCCAACATCGGGAACAATCTTCTTGCATCTAGCCTGTCAACCCCTTAAGAATTTTGTAAGTTTCTATAAGATCCCCCTCAATCTGCTAAATTCTAGCGAGTACAAGCCGAGTCTATCCAGTCTTTCTTCATATGAAAGTCCTGACATCCCAGGAATCAGTCTGGTGAACCTTCTCTGTACTCCCTCTATGGCAAGAATTTCTTTCCTCAGATTTGGAGACCAAAACTGTACGCAATATTCCAGGTGTGGTCTCACCAAGACCCTGTACAACTGAAGTAGAACCTCTCTGCTCCCATACTCAAATCCCTTTGCTATGAATGCCAACATACCATTCGCTTTCTTCACTGCCTGCTGCACCTGCATGCCTACTTTCAATGACTGGTGTACCATGACACCCAGGTCTCGTTGCATCTCCCCTTTTCCTAATCGGCCACCATTCAGATAATAGTCTACTTTCCTGTTTTTGCCACCAAAGTGGATAACCTCACATTTATCCACATTATACTGCATCTGCCATGCATTTGCCCACTCACCCAGCCTATCCAAGTCACCTTGCAGCCTGCTAGCATCCTCCTCACAGCTAACACTGCCCCCCAGCTTCGTGTCATCTGCAAACTTGGAGATGTTGCATTCAATTCCCTCGTCCAAATCATTAATTATATATTGTAAATAGCTGGGGTCCCAGCACTGAACCTTGCCGTAAACCGCTAGCCACTGCCTGCCATTCTGAAAAGGACCCGTTTACTCCTACCCTTTGCTTCCTGTCTGCCAGCCAGCTCTCTATCCACATCAATACTGAACCCCCAATACCGTGTGCTTTATGTTTGTATACTAATCTCTTATGTGGGACCTTGTCGAAAGCCTTCTGAAAGTCCAGATATAACACATACACTGGTTCTCCCCTATCCACTCTACTAGTTACATCCTCGAAAAATTCTATAAGATTCGTCAGACATGATTTACCTTTCGTAAATCCATGCTGACTTTGTCCAATGATTTCACCACTTTCCAAATGTGCTGCTATCCCATCTTTAATAACTAACTCTAGCAGTTTTCCCACTACCGATGTTAAACTAACTAGTCTGTAATTCCCCGTTTTCTCTCTCCCTCCCTTTTTAAAAAGTGGGGTTACATTAGCTACCCTCCAATCCTCAGGAACTACTCCAGAATCTAAAGTGTTTTGAAAAATTATCACTAATGCATCCACTATTTCTGAGGCTACTTCCTTAAGTACTCTGGGATGCAGCCTATCTGGCCCTGGGGATTTATCGGCCTTTAATCCATTCAATTTACCTAACACCAATTCCCAGCTAACCTGGATTTCACTCAGTTCCTCCATCTCATTTGACCCCCGGTCCCCTGCTATTTCCGGCAAATTATTTATGTCTTCCTCAGTGAAGACAGAACGAAAGTAGTTATTCAATTGGTCTGCCATGTCCTTGTTCCCCATGATCAATTCACCTGTTTCTGACTGCAAGGGACCTACATCTTCCCATCTCCTCCCCTTTTGGCTTTCCGCAGAGACCGCTCCCTCCGTAACTCCCTGGTCAATTCGTCCCTTCCCACCCAAACCACACCCTCTCCTGGCACTTGTAACCGCAGGAAATGCTACACTTGTCGCTTTACCTCCCCCCTTGACTCCATCCAAGGACCCAAGCAGTCTTTCCAGGTGCGGCAGAGGTTCACCTGCACCTCCTCCAACCTCATCTATTGCATCCGCTGCTCTA
Organism: Okamejei kenojei; assembly: GCA_035221665.1. Taxonomy (NCBI): domain Eukaryota; kingdom Metazoa; phylum Chordata; class Chondrichthyes; order Rajiformes; family Rajidae; genus Okamejei; species Okamejei kenojei. The sequence goes on along the minus strand of CM069147.1, from coordinate 928,471 downwards.
GGTGTCAGCTGCTCTACATCGGTGAGACCAAGCGCAGGCTTGGCGATCGCTTCGTCATCATTTTTGTCCAACTTTGATTTTCCAGCATCTGCAGTTCCTTCTAAAACAATGGTCAGCATGCATTCAGTGGCTGGGTTTTCCATGCTGTATCTTGTCATTTAATTTGATTCTCTGTTGTTAGGACATTTTGAATTTATTGGGATTGGTGGAAGTTTGTGCGAGACACAAATAGCACCTCTGTACCTCAAGAGAGGGCTTGTTTCTACACTGTATCTCTAAATGAAACAATGTTCATTGTCCTACCACTGCCACTCAATCAGTACCCTTGCTGTTGACTGCAGCGAATTAGCCAAACCACTGAAAATTAAACTGATGTCTACCCTTTTGTGCTGGCATTTATTTTGGCATTATGAAGGTCAACAACTAAGGGGAGCAAGAGGCAACTACTTGCAATGGGAAAGATGCTGTTTTTTGTCATTGACAACATGTCAGTATCATTGACAGAACCATTATTTCCTGACTATCCCTAATTGCCCTCAAGACCATATAAGAGTAACAGATCAGGACAAGAGCACTCCATTTTATTGAACCACTAATCTTTACTCCTGAAGCATTGTTGGGAATGGATTTCCAGGAATTAGACCCCAATATGTTGTTGCAAAGGCAACTTACTATAAAGCGGCCTACAATCCCCACCAGTGGTCACCCATACATCTACTGGCCTCATCAGGATGTGAGAGCTTTCTGTACTGGCCCAAAGCATCAATAGCACGGGCTGAACTGCAGCAGGATCTTCAATCCAACACGGGCCAAGTCCTCACCCCAAACATCTCCCAGCAACATTGACAGATGCCAAAGCCAAACCCCCTTTTGGATGTGAAAGCTACAAGTGTTTTAGATGTTTCCGAGGGTCCCTGGTATTCAGGAGTCCCTGAATTCAGGAGTGACTCTGGTACTTAGGAGTCCCTGGTGCAGTTTCACCAGAACTGCCAACCAGATGAGCAGAAGTTCTGGACTTCAGAGTTCCTAACTTCTCTGTGGCTAAACAGTACAACCTGCACTCCTGCAGCTGATCTGCTAAGAACTAAGCCATGGTTTTGGCTGAAGACTTGATCTCCAATATGGAAACCATAACATCAGATCTAATTTGTTCTTCCAGTTAAGAGCCAGCAGATCAGCTGCAGGAGTGCAGGTTGTACTGTTTAAACACAGAGAGGTTAGGAACTCTGAAGAGAAAGTGGAACTCCATAATCTGCTAATTTAGCCTATGTTTGAATGGCAGTAGCAACATATATGCTAATATTAACAATGTTACAAAATTCTGAGATTTTAAAAATCAAGTCTGCAATTCATCCCATCAGATAAAGCATAAAAAGAAGTTTAATTTGACACCTAATTCACTTTCATATCTTCAGTATTAAACACGTTATGGCCATTTTCATACTCGGAAATTAGCATCTTGTTCCCTATTGCTTAACACAAAAGTTGTGATCGAGGACAGTCAAAAGCCCATAACTTTCTTAAAAATTAAGAGAACCGAATGAAATTTTCAGTTATTATAGATTGAAGCATTCTGAAACAAATATGAAACAATCTTACTTGAATGACCTGAAATTAAAGTATATAATTAGTTAGTTACCCAATTGTAGCTAATTACAAAATTCAATTACTAGATCTAAACATCTATCCATTTCTTTAGAAAATATTAAGATTTTTTAAAAAGCCTAAGTGTCCGAATAACATTCACACAAGAATTCACAATATAACATGATTTTTAAATCTAATTGTCATTAATTTATAGGCCAAATTGAAGGAATTTAGTGTTTAATGCCCGTAAATTAATGGCCATTTAAATCAGCATGTGAGTGGGATTTTATGGAACGCGATGGATTGGAACGTTGCTGTTGCGGTGAATTTAAACCCCATATTGGCAGGAAAAATACTACCCCGCAACCGCAACGTTCCAGATTCCCCCCACATCGGGAACATGTTTCCTGCCTCTAGCGTGTCCAATCCCTTAATAATCTTATATGTTTCAATAAGATATCCTCTCATTCTTCTAAATTCCAGTGTATACAAGCCCAGTCGCTCCATTCTTTCAGCATATGACTGTCCCACCATCCCAGGAATTAACTTTGTGAATCTATGCTGCACTCCCTCAATAGCAAGAATGTCCTTCCTCAAATTTGGAGACCAAAACTGCACACAATGCTCCAGGTGTGGTCTCACCAAGGCTCTGTACAATGTCAACTACTACTGGCAAGGACATAACATACTTCTATGCTGAAAGTTTATTCTGACTGTCTGTACCACCAACAATTCTCAGATCAAATTCATTGAGAGATTTTTCCTCATCAGAGAGTTTCTTGTACAATCTGTCACTATTTCTACAATACCAGACCAAGTGCAGACCCGTTGGGTCTGCTCCCTCAACGCAAGATTCCACCACTCATGCATAGCCCCCAACTGCGCAGGTGTGGCTCATTTCTCCTCATCCCCCAGCAATCCCTCCTCCTCCTCTTTACCCTCCCTCTTCAATCCTTAGAGGGGGAGGGGGGTAGAGAGGGAGGGGTCAGAGAAGGAGGGGGAGAGGGTACAGAGGGAGGGGGAGGGGTTAGAGAGGGAGAGGGGCAGAGTGGGAGGGGAGTAGAGTAGGGGGGAGGGAAGGTAGAAAAGAAAAGGGCGAGGGGGGTAGAGAGGGAGGAGGGTTGAGAGGGTGGGAGTGAGGGTAGATAAGGAGGGGGCATCTCCCTGCTCCACCCTTCCCTATCTCCCTCCTTCAGCCCCCCCCCCCCCCCCCATCTCCCTCTACTACTTCACTCCCCATCCCATCTACCTCCTCTTCGTTTTCCCTCATCGTCCTCCCCTCACTCCCATTCTCTGCCCCAGGACCTACCCGGGTCGTAGAGCAGCGCCAGGGCCTGGAACTCGGCCTGGTTCTCGTACTGACGTACTGAGGCCGGCCCTGGCTGTAGACTCCAGCCCTCAGCTCGGCTCCAGTGCAGGCCCCGACTTCATCTCCGGGCTCGTCCCAGGCTCGTCCTTGGTTCCAGAGGCAACTTCTTTCCCGGCCCCGGTCCCAGGCTCGGCCCTCACTCCAGAACCCTCCCCGTCGGGCCTTGGACGCCGGCTGCCGCCTCCACCCGAGCGCTGGAGTGCCCCTCCCTCCAGAGTGTCCTGTCCTGCCTAGCAAGTGCATTGTGACTCGTTTTTTTTTAACTTTAAACATTTCGGAAATATAGTAAATATACATTTACTCTCCAGATGAATAGAATATTAAGATTTTAATATATGGTCAGTAACTCATGCATTTTTAGTAAAAGTCTAAACAGTCATGAAGTTCTGAAAATAGCACCTAAGCTATACGGAAGCACCAAATGGGATTTGGATCTGGGAATAATGAGGACACAAGCAAGAAGATGATGAATTTATCTGTGAAAGATAATGAAAATGTTATGGTTTTGAACACTCCTGATGGAAAGGATCTTACAACCATAGAAACCATGCAGTGTAGTTTCACCAGAATTATACAAAAGATGAAAAGAGACATAAATTAATTAAAACAGAAAGGTTTTACAGGAATCTATGCAGACGTTCAAAGTAAAAAAAAAATGTTCAACTGGTTGATAAATTAGTAAAAGAATACAGGTTTCAGGATTAATATTTAAGAAACCAACAACAACGAAACATTAAAGGAACATTTTTCATACGTTGTTACTTCACAGGATTCATTATCACAAGTAATTATTTAGGCCGAGTTACCTCCATAAACATGAGAGAATTATTTAAAATGGACAGACAGATAAAAGTGAGATTAATATAATTAATAGGCATGTGACAGGCATGGGATGAAATATTCACCTAGCTATGATCTCAGATTGCTGAAATACATCTGTCACAAACATCATCACAAAAAATAGTTTTTAGTACTTTAAAATGTGAAAACTGTATTGAAAAGTTTTTGTAGCAAAAAACTGCAAATGTTGGAAATCAAAACAAAAAATGCCTGAAATACTCAATGGGTCAGACAGATTCTGTTGGGAGAGAAACAGAGTCAAGATTTCAAGTCTATGATCCTTCACCAGAAGTTCCGGAGGGGAGAGGGGTACAGAGAACACAGTGAATATCAGTGAATGAGTGAACACCAACGTTGTCCAAGTAACTATTCTGTGCTGACAGTTAACGAGAGAAAATAAACAAAAGGACGTTGGAACTGGCAGATACAAAACAGAACTGATGATAAAATTTAAAACAAAATACGCTTCTGGAACTGCCCAAGCATCTGAAGAGAGAAGACAACCAAGTTCATGTTACAGGTGAACTTGACTCCTGTCAAGTTTATTTCAGGCACAGGACATTTAGAAGTATGGTGACAATGAATTTTATTGCACAGAACATTAGAGAACATGCATAGGCCACTTGGACGGAATAATAATGAACAGTATTTAACAGTTACTGTTTACAAACAGTTCCAATTCAAACAGGTAAGGCTGGTGACTTGAAATTCAAAATTGAGCCCTGAGAGCCACAATATTCTCAGAGAGGAGATGAGGCACTATTCTTCAAGTTAATGTTGGGCAACTGGAAGCTCAGTGACCCTTTTGCAGACTGACCGGTGTTCTGCAAAGTGGCCACATTATATGTTTCTCTTAGTTGCTCCCATGTAGTCTATGCCTACTATGTCCTGTGTGCTGAAGCAAAGCAAGAATTTCATTGTTCTACCAGGGACACATGACAATAAACTCACTTGAACTTGAACTTGTAGAGAAGACCATATAGTGAGCAATGAATGCATTGCACTAAATGAGCACAACCGCAAGCGTCACCTGAAAGGACAGTTTGCGTCCATGGATGGTGGAAAGGAAAGGGATTGGATTGTAGCTTGGGATGATGGCATTGGAAGGGGAGAAGTTGGTGGGAATGGAAGAGTGAAGCAGGGAGCAGTGGAAACAGCCCCATTGTCATGCTGAACGGGAAGGGGAGGGGAAGTTGTTTCTGATGGGTGTGTCAGTTGTCTCTCACTTTCATTTCCCATCTCACTTTCACTCTGACCCCAGGGTCTTTGGCCTCATACTGATCCATTGATGCCTATGGTAGTTTTGAGCAACATTAGCCGCCTGAGTGTGTTGCAGCCTTTAGACTCAATGTTAAATTAAGCAATTTCTGGTTCTCAGTCTTTTCCTGTTTGTGTTCGAGATGTGTTCTGCTTTATGGGCATCCCATTGTAACATTAACATTTGTTTATCTCTCCAGATACTCCCTGATCTGCTGGATATTTCCAGTATTCCATTTTGTTTGATGTTACCAGCAATTTTTGTGCTTTGTATCTGATCATTGCAACTTTTGTCTGTTTCTTTTCACTCGTTAAAGCAATGTAACCTGGACAAACCTGGTCTCCAAACCGGGACAGACATTCCCTCAGTCTATGTCCTCAGTCTATCTCCTCTCTGCTGTTTAATATTCAGCCCCTCCCCGGGTGATGACAGGATTTTGCTCCTGAGAAATGTTCACAACCCGGAAATGCTGCCGCTCACAAAATATTTAAATACAAGAATGGGCCAACCTAGGGATGTGTAGTTAAACCAAGGTCCTTAACTCAACCATTCAGATATTGCCATGAACCAAGTTCCCACCAGGCTGAAGATTCCTGCAGTCCCACAGCAACCAGCAAATCCATCTTGTTGGTCTCTCAAGTGCTCATTTGTATGTACATGCAGTATGTAAGTCGGGAAATCATAACCTGGGGACCTGTACACTTGTATTCGCAGTTTTCCAGAGATTATCACTCATATGAAATGGTGACCTTGTTTTACTCTCCACAGATGCTGTCTGCTCTGTGCATTTCAGTTATTTTCTCTATTTGTTTCACCATGCCAATTTTGTTTCTCATTTGTTCAGCAGTACAATTCCATTACATCCAGAATTAAAGAATCTTTACAACACTGGAGGGCACTCAGCACATTGACTAATAATATATATATTTTTTTTTTGTTTGTTTATTTTTGTTAGAAGTAAGTACAGTAGTCTGGTACTTAAGTACCTAATACATAAATACATATTTTCATTCTTGTACAACTTCATACTTTTGGTTCAATAATAAAAGAACAGTGAGAGAAAAAATAAATAAAGAGTGTCGGAATAGATAGACAAGCGAGTAGAAACAGAAAGCAAAAGAAATAAAGGACAGAGATGAGAAGTTAAAAGTTTGAAAGAAAAGGAAAAAGTTAAGAAAAGAGAGAATTAGGAGAGATCTACCTATCTCATATTTTTGCCCATCCGTCACCCAGTTCTGTACCATTTAATTTCTAAGGTCATGTTGCACCATATGCTTGTAAAAAGTTGATAAAAGGAGAGCAATTCTTTAAGAATTGGTCTACTTTGCCTAGTAGAAGGAATCTCATTTCTTCAAGATGTAGCGTTTCAGACATGTTTGAGATCCACATTTTGAATGTTGGCGTAGGTGCGTTTTTCCAAAATTTAAGTATAAGTTTTTTTGCTGTTATTAGACCATAATTAAGAAAAGCTTATTGGAATATAGTTAGTTTACTTCCCTGTTCCATTGATCCAAAGATAATCAATTCTGTATTGGGGTTCAATTTTGTGTTAAATAGTTTTGTAAAAATTCCAAAAATTTCATTCCAAAATTTATGCAGTTTTGTACAAGAGACAAAGGAATGTGCTATAGTGGCATTTTGAGTTAGACATTTGTCGCAGATGGGGGAAACATTTGAAAATATTTTATTCAGTCTTGTTTTCGAATAATATAATCTATTTAAAATTTTAAATTGAATTAGGTTATGTCTTACATTCATTGAACATTTGTTTACATATAACATAATATATATTTTAAAGAACAATCTAGTCTGTCCTATGGCCCTTAAACATGTTGCAGAATGATGCACATAAACAAAATACTTCTTTGTTAGAATGAGTTGAATACTGTGGCTGTTGTCGATATTCTAAAGAAAATCTATTTAGTATAAAATGTAATATTAAAAAGTAACAACTACATATATTAAGCATCATTAAACTAATTGAACAAAACAGAAAGTGCTGGATCAACTCAGCGGGTCAGGCAGCATCTATGGAGGGAATGGATAGGTGACATGTTGGGCAACGCTAAATTAAGTGAACAGCTATCTAACTATTGATGATAAAAGATTACGTCAGAGGCCAGATATTTAATTTAATGCTGAGTTAGTCTGGCCTGATCTCCCTAAGTCTTTCTACCATCTGCAAGGAACATTAGGAGTTGTTGAGAGGTCCTAAGAGAAGACACCTTTGACAAAATACAAGTTAAACTTTGTCCAGAACAAAGCAGTGCCAATTATCACAATGAACATTAATTCCCTCTATTACCAGTGTACCCTGGCTGTATTACGACAATAAATGCACTATGCCAATTTCCTGACGCTTGTTGAAAAGAATCTCCCAAACCCTCTATGGCCACCAGCTGGAAAAGAATAGGTGCATTAAGACACCACAACCCATAATTAGCCCCATGGGTCAGATATCTTAGCTTTCCTTCCCTGGACTAAACCAAACTACTGGAACACCCTACCTAACTGTAACATACACTATGGGAAATCAAAGATCAAGATGGCAGCTCATCACCTGCTATTTATAAGCAATTAAGAATGCTGACCTTGAAAGGATGCCCATATCTCATCTGAAGAGTTGTAATCCCCTAACCTTATTTTACTTGTAGGTTGATACCTAATAATTGCGATCATTTGCTGAACAGACCTTCAAAAATATTTTCTCATCATTCATTAATGATTAGAATGAAGGACTAGAAAGTTACCATTCCAATTTACAGGATGTAGGGAGTCTGAGTAAATAGAAAATGGCAAATGAAATCAATGTGAGAAGTGTAAGGTCATCTACTTTGGAACCATCTAATTTCTTAATGGCGAGCAAGATAATTAAAGGGAGTTCGGTGTCATTAATTGTTGGTACACAGATTAATAAAACATAATCAAACATAATCATTTATTGCCAAGGGAATTGAATAACAAAGGATGATTATTTTCATTTGCAAAGAACTGGTGAGGCTACATCTTGAGTACAACACTGCTCGTCTTATTTAAGAAAGGATATTAATGTGATAGAAACAGTTCAGAGAAGGTTTACTAGAATATTGCCGAGAATGATCCGATTGTAGAAAGATTGGACAGGAAAAGCTGAAGTTGACTGGAGTTTATTTGAGGGATAAGAGGCTTGTTTGTGAAACACGCAAAATCCAAAGAGATCTGCACAGTGATATTGAAAGAATGGACCTGAAACAAGTCATCAGTGTTTTAAAATAAAGATAGACACCAAATGCTGGAGGAACTCAGCGGGACAGGCAGCTTCTCTGGAGAGAAGGAATGAGTGAGGTTTCGGGTCGAGACCCTTCTTCAGACTGGAGAAGGGTCTCGACCCGAAACGTCACCCATTCCTTCTGAGTTACTCCAGCTTTTTGTTTCTATCTTTGGTTTAAACCAGCATCTGCAGTTCCGTCTTACACACTGTTTTAAAATAGGTGGCCACCCAACGAGAAGAGAGTTGAGGTGAAATTCTTTCTTACAAGGGATCATGGTCTTTGGAACTCTCTTCCTCAAAGGGATGTGGAGGCAGAGTCTTTGAATATTTTGAAGACAAAGCTAGATACTTGGGAAGCAAGAGGGTAAACAGGTACCAAATGGTTACCAAGCAAAGGAGTACACAGTTACCAAAGAGAGACAGATGTAATCAGATCAGCCTTTACCTGACTAAATAATGGACTAATGTTGAGAAACTAATTGGCTTTGGCTTGCTCCTAATTTGAAAGTTTATCTGTGGAATAATTAAAACTTAAAACTGAGGTTGCAACATTTCAGTTAGATAAATTATATGAACAATATACAGAGTATAAGATTTACATGGTTTCGTTTAGCTTTAGGTTCAAAGCTGACGAAGGTTTTACCAATTAATTATTTTATGTTTAACAAATTACTGGGTGATCTAATAAGCATTTCTAAAATGATGAAAGAGCTTGGTAAGATAAAATAGGGAATAAGGCCGAAAGGCCTGTTTCCATGCTGCAGAAACTAATACAATGAGCCCGATATTAAACCCAAAGAACGTCCACAGAGACACAAAATATTGCAAATATCAAAAGCAAACTGCTGGAGGAACTTAGCAGGTCAGGCGGCATCTGTGAAGGGAAATGGACAGATGGCATTTAAGGTTGGGACTATTTTTCAAAGTAAACTGGGAGTTATGTCAGAAAGCACATTTTCACAAATGTTTTGGGCAGATTTTGAACTCAGTTCAAAAAAGTTCTTAAAAACGCAGTGAACTGAAAATTTCAAATTGGGAGTGATGCTTTTCTTAGATTAGTTACAATAATGAACAAAGGAGAGTAAATGTTCTCAACGTGCAGATCCGTGAGATCAGTCTGAATAGAGAAACAGGCGTTAAAGGAAAATGGCCTATTCCTGTTTCTATTAGGCAGGCTTTGCTTCAAAGATTATTTTTTGTGCCATGTAACAGCGGCAGAATGACACAATATTTTACATTAGTTTAATCTTGAGCTAAATCACATAATGGAAAATATCAATCCATCTACCTTTCTCTCTTACTCTCAGATTCTTAGGCAGTCCAACAATAAGACCCTGCTGTAAACATTCACACTGACATGAATTTAACCATAGAAAATCAAAAATAACTCATAATAATCCAATAATCAAATAATTCAATGTGATCTCTCCTGTTATCAGCCAAGCAGATAAAAAGAAAGATCCATTAAGCATACTGTACAACATACTTCACTGTAATCTATTAATTCATGACTATTTTTCAATAGCCCAAAATCATTTTCGAAAGACCATTTAATAGGAACAGTCACCATGAGATAATCTTAAATTAAGTTCAAGATTCCATTTTTTTTATACAGAACTGAAGAGTAATAGCAAAATCTGTAGAATGTGCATCTTACAGCATAACTGGTCTTTGAAATCTAAAACACATTTTTCAAAAAAAGTATATTAAAAATAACCCAAGAATAACTGAAAAATTACTTTAATACCTCAATAAAAATAACACCGTTCAAAATGTTCTCAGGGAACAGAGTTCTTAGCTCTAGGCAATTGGATAATGACTAAAGAAAGTATATAGGTTGTCACTTCAGATTAGAGACCTGTGCCTCTGTGCACAGAGTGAAAGGCATGTCTGCTAATGTAAGGTACAAATATGAAATTAATAAAAACATATAGAATAAGACATGTGCACATTACATATAATATATACTGTATATATTCTGAATAAAGCACAAAATAGTCATATGGAACTGAATAATTTGGCCCAGTTACTGTGTTGCCATTACTTATATTTTATATTTTTTAATCATATTCTTGAAGGACTCCTGTACAAAGCAAACCTCTAGGGTCTGCAATAATTCCAGTGCAGGAAGCCTGACCATTTGTGCTTTATTTTACATCGAGACAAATTAGCAGTAAAATAAAACTGACGCACAGAACTCATTTTCCTTTTTCAGTTTCCGATTCTTCATTAAACAAAATTGAAGGTTTTTGTATTCCTTCCTTGCTCTTAATGGCTTCAGTCTTAATGAGTCACCATTAAATTGACTAGTCCACAATTTCATTGTGAATGGTTTCATAGATTGACAATACTCATTCAAATTGCTCAATAAAATAGTCCGGATCTCATTCTTCACATACCTTAGCTCCTTTTGGAGCCTTGGTAGCGTCCATATCACCCCAGTAATGGATTTAAAAGCAATCATTTGAGCTCTATTCAACATGTAAAAATTACATAAAGTTCTTCTTAGTCAATTTGTTTTTCCCACCCTTCCAATATTTTGAATTTTTGCAGATGACATTATTTTTTCAATAAAAACAACTGATTTCAAATGCTGCACTGAACAAAACACCATAAACTGTTTATGACTAACTGTCATGTTCTTAATTAAAACAATAAATCCAGAACACAATATCTGTGCAGCCTCTCATTTGATCTTTGCCACTTGTTATCCTCTACTTAAGTTGCTACGTTACCACTAAAAACTATCAAGCATCAGCAAAAGTGCAGCTTCTGCATCATTCCTGGGTTTTAAGGCATATGAGAAAGCACTTAAAACAAAATGACAAAAATATGACACCATCTTTGTTGGTCATGATCAATTCAGTTCAAGTGTTAAAATTTGTTATGAAACAACGTTTTCCTATTTTCTATGTTTCTATAGATAGAGCTCTAGGGGCTAGTGGAATCAAGGGATATGGGGAGAAGGCAGGCACGGGTTATTGATTGGGGACGATCAGCCATGATCACAATGAATAGCAGTACTGTCTCGAAGGGCCGAATGGCCTCCTCCTGCACCTATTTTCTAATGTTGATCTGAACGACTGCCTCAGTTATTTTTCAACAGAAGAATTTAGCACTGATTAATTTACTTCGGACAATAGAACATAATTGATAAAATGTCATCTAAAATAAGTTACGAACTAAAGGCACAGGATAATTACATGTGATATAAATGCAATCATCCAAAATTAATCCCATGGAGCTATTGTACAACATCCCAGCTGATAAACACCGCATCTTAAAGTATTTGTTTTTTTTTAAAACTATTAGGATGAAAATAGACATATTTCCGGAACATCAATGGAAAATCAGACTCAAGATAATCAAATGATTATAGACAATAGACAATAGGTGCAGGAGTAGGTCATTCGGCCCTTTGAGCCAGCACCGCCATTCAATGTAATCACCCCCAATCAGTATGCCGTTCCTGCCTTCTCCCCATATCCCCTGACTTCGCTATCTTTAGAGCCCTATCTAGCTCTCTCTTGAAAGTATCCAGAGAACCAGCCTACACCGCCCTCTGAGGCAGAGAATTCCACAGACTCACAACTCTCTGTGAGAAAAAGTTCTAAATAGCTTACCCCTTATTCTGAAACTGTGGCCCCTGGTTCAGGACTCTCCCAACATCGGGAACATGTTTCCTGCCTCTAGCGTGTCCAAACCCTTAACAATCTTATATGTTTCAATAAGATCCCCTCTCATCCTTCTAAACTCCAGAGTGTTCAAGCCCAGCCGCTCCATTCTCTCAGGATATGACAGTCCCGCCATCCCGGGAATTAAACTTGTAAACCTACACTGCACTCCCTCAATAGCAAGAATGTCCTTCCTCAAATTAGAGAACCAAAACTGCACACAATGCTCCAGGTGTGGTTTCACTAGGGCCCTGTACAACTGCAGAAAGACTTCTTTGCTCCTATACTCGACTCCTCTTATTATAAAGGCCAACATGCCATTCGCTTTCTTCACTGCCTGCTGTACCTGCATGCTTACTTTCATAGCCTGATGAATAAGGACCCCCATATCCCGTTGTACTTCCCCTTTTCCCAACTTGACACAATTTAGATAGTAATCTGCCTTCCTGTTTTTGATACCAAAGTGGATAACCTCACATTTATTCACATTAAACTTCATCTGCCATGCATCTGCCCACTCCCCAACCTGTCCAAGTCACCCTGCATTCTCAGGATATCCTCCTCACAGTCCACACTGCCACCCTGTTTTGTGTCATCTGCAAATTTGCTAATGTTACTTTGAATCCCTTCATCCAAATCATTGATGTTTATTGTAAATAGCTGCGGTCCCAGAATCGAGCCTTGCAGTACCCCACTAGTCACTGCCTGCCATTCTGAAAGGGACCCGTTAATCCCTACTCTTTGTTTCCTGTCTGCCATCCAATTTTCTATCCATGTCAGCACTCTACCCCCAATACCATGTGCCCTAATTGTGCCCACTAATCTCCTATGTGGGACCTTATCATATGTTTTCTGAATGTCCAAGGACACTACATCCACTGGCCCTCCCTTGTCCATTTTCCTAGTTACATCCTCAAAAAATTCCAGAAGATTAGTCGAGTATGATTTCCCCTTCGTAAATCCATGCTGACTCGGACCGATCCTGTTACTGCTATCCAAATGTGCAGCTATTTCATCTTTTATAATTGACTCCAGCAACTTCCCCACCATCGATGTCAGGCTAACTGGTCTATAATTCCATGTTTTCTATCTCCCGCCTTTCTTAAAAAGTGGGATAACATTAGCTACCCTCCAATCCACAGGAACTGAACCCGAGTCTATAGAACATTGGAAAATGATCACCAATGCATCCACGATTTCTAGAGCCACCTCCTTAAGTACCCTGGGATGCAGACCATCAGGCCCTGGGGATTTATCAGCCTTCAGTCCCATCCAGGCACGTGCCGTCAGGGTAGGCAAGGTAGGCACTGCCTACCCTGACTAAAATTATGAAATGGCAATTATTAAATATAAATAGTAAAGGCATGGGAAAATGATGCCTATCTAAGAGATCGATCTCTTATGTAGGCATAATTCTCCGTGTCTTTCATCCGCAGCGCTTGAAACACACGAATCCCTGTGCAGCCCACGGGCAGTCAGCGCTGCCTGAGCCGTCAGTTTCAAGGGAAGCTGAAGGCAGCAGAAATTCCCCACCACTGATGTCAGGCTAACTGGTCTATAATTCCCAGTTTACTCTCTCCCGCCTTTCTTAAAAAGTGGGATAACATTAGCTACCCTCCAATCCACAGGAACTGATCCTGAGTCTATATAACATTGGAAGATTAACACTAATGCATCCACGATTTCTGGAGCCACTTCCTTAAGTACCCTGGGATGCAGACCATCATGCCCTGGGGATTTATCAGCCTTCAGTCCCATCAGTCTACCCCACACCATTTCCTGCCTAATGTGGATTTCCTTCAGTTCCTCTGTCACCCCAGATCCTCTGACCACTACTATATCAGGAAGATTGTTTGCGTCTTCCTTAGTGAAGACAGATCCAAAGTACCTGTTCAGCTCATCTGCCATTTCCTTGTTCCCCATAATAAATTCATCTTTTTCAATCTTCAAGGGTCCAACTTTGGTCTTAACTATTTTTTTCTCTTCACATACCTAAAGAAGCTTTTACTATCCTGCTTTATGTTCTTGGCTAGCTTACCTTCGTACCTCATCTTTTCTCCCCGTATTGTCTTTTTAGTTATCTTCTGTTGCTCTTTAAACATTACCCAATCCCCTTGTTTCCCGCTCATCTTTGCTACGTTGTACTTCTCTTTTATTTTTATACTGTCCCTGACGTCCCTTGTCAGCCACGGTCGCCCCTTACTCTCCTTGGAATCTTTCTTCCTCCTAGGAATGAACTGATCCTGCACCTTCTGTATTATTCCTAGAAATACCTGCCATTGTTGTTCCACTATCATCCCTGCTAGTGTATCTTTCCAGTCAACTTTGGCCAGCTCCTCCCTCATGGCTCCATAGTCCTCCTCAACTGTAACACTGACACCTGTGATCTAGCCTTCTCCCTCTCCAATTGTAGATTAAACCTGACCATATTATGGTCACTACCTCCTAATGGCTCATTAACCTCAAGTTCCTTATCAAATCCGGTTCATTACATAACATTGTCCAGAATTGCCTTCTCCCTGGTAGGCTCCAATACAAGTTGCTCTAAGAATCCATCACAAAGGCACTCTACAAAGTCCCTTTCATGGGGTCCAGTACCAACATGATTTTCCCAGTCTACCTGCATGTTGAAATCTCCCATAACAACCACAGCATTACTTTTGCTACATGCCAATTTTAACTCCTGATTCAACTTGCGCCCTATGTCCAGGCTACTGTTTGGGGGCCTGTAGATTAGTCCCATTAGGGGGGTTTTTACCCTTACAATTCCTTAGTTCTATCCATACTGACTCCACATCTCCTGTTTCAATGTCACCCCTTGCAAGGGACTGAATTTCATTCCTCTATCAACAGAACTACCCCACCCCCTCTGCCCACCTGTCTGTCATTTCGAGAGGAGTTATATACCCTTGGATATCAGTTCCCAGCCCTGGCCCTCTTGCAGCCATGCCTCTGTAATTCCCACATCATACTTTTCAATTTCTAACTGAGCCTCAAGCCCGTCCACTTTATTTCTTATATTCGCACATTCATGTACAACACTTTGACCTCCGTATTCACGTCCCCCCTCGCACCGCTCGCAATTGGCCTTGACCTTACTCTTTTATCCCTTCTCGAACTTTCCTTCGCATTAATTCGAGAATCTTTTGTAATTTTTACTGGACTCACTTCCCCTTCAACTCCATCTTTATACTCCCAATTTGTTAATCTCTACCCCCACTATTTAGTTTAAATCCACATGTCGGTCCCCCTCCAGTTATGGTGTAACCCGTCCCTTTTGTACAGGTCACCCCTACCCCAGAAGAGATCCCAGTGATCTATAAATCCAAATCCTTGCCCCTGAGCCACACACTCAGATCACCTATCTGCCTGTTCCTGTCCTCACTAGCACGAGGTACTGGAAGCAATCCAGAGATAACCACCCTAGAAGTCCTGCTTCTCAGGACGTTGGATGAATATTTCTATTTATTTGTTCAAGAAGGAACTGTAGATGCTGGAAAATCGAAGGTAGACAAAAATGCTGGTGAAACTCAGCAGGTGTGGCAGCATCTATGGAGCGAAGGAAAAAGACAACTTTTTGGGCCGAAACCCTTCTTCAGACCACTTCTTCAGATTTCTATTTATTTGTTCAGGTAAATTGCCATATTTAATGTTTCTGTATTAAGCTTCATTGGCTAGTTATATGTAACATGGAAAATGCTTGCCCAAAAATTCAACTGGACATAGCAGCTAGTTTAACATTAGACAATTGAAATTATTGAAAATTATACCGTAGCTCCCCCCCCCCCCCCCCTCCTCAAACTCCCAACTCTCTCTCCTCAGAGTGAAATGCATTAACAACTATGGCTGCTTCATATTGCTCAAAATATTTCACTGGGCTCTGCCTCCTATAAGTTATCAATGTGTCCATATCATGTTCTCTGCATTAAATGCATTTATCACATTAAGCATTAAATGTTAAATGATGACATTTCGCACACAATGTCCTAGTATAACCCAATGAGATGCAATGCTGGGCCAGTGCAGCCTTTCAACCTTGCCTAAATGTTAGCCCCCAATCTGCGCTGCACCAACCACAGTACAAACACACACACCAAAGCTAATTACTCCCGCCCATGAACCTGATTCTACAACACTGTCATGCCAGACAGCACATGTTCAGTTCCCAGAACACCTCTCACCCAGTCCACAGTCTGAGATCTAGCACACACATGGAATTTTCAGCAAAATGTCAAAGGAAATTATCAGAGCAATCCAAGGCACATAAAGAGATCCTTGAATCCACTGTGTCCAGGACAGCCATCTTGTACACATTTATACTAGTCCTATTCTATAACACTTCCTCTGAAACCTCAGAAACCTTGGGGAATAGTAAGATTAAACGAGAACTTACCAGTTTGAAGTTTGATCTTTATTTTATGAGGAGTCGAGTTGAGGGACTACGTGAATAGAAGCCCGTACAGCCGTTGGTGCGTCAATCTTCAAAGCAGCAGAATGAATTCACAGCTAACAATGACCGAAGTATAACGGTAAGATGATAAAACTAGAACTACCAGATGAGATCTATGAGGGTGGGAGCGGAGGGCATGTAGTCCCTCAACTCGACTCCTCATAAAATAAAGATCAAACTTCAAACTGGTAAGTTCTCGTTTAATCTTACTATTTTACTTCGGAGTCACGTGAGTGACTACGTGAAGACTTCAAAGCTCTGTGAATTCACGCCGCAGACTCAAATCCGACGTTCACACTGCCTGGATTGACTCAAAAGTCGTTAACAATCAATCATGCATCAGTAATACATTTGTTAAATGAAATAACAGTTTATTTACAAACAAATCATACCAAACCCCTCTAACTCAGGGGAAAAATGTAACAGTACTGACACCAGAATCAGCAAACACCCCGAGCCTTGAAATCGGCTTGTGACAAAACCTCTGAAAAGTTAGCTCACTGGACCATCCTGCGGCCGCGAGGACCTTGAAATCGTTTGCACCGACACCTTACTGTGTGGTTTTTTGTGACTAATAAACAAAGCCAACTCTGTTCCTCTCAGAAGGTTTAGTAATCTCAATGTAACGAGATAAATGTGAGACTATACAGAAGCGATCATCTGCGGGGTATGCTGAAAACACAATCTTACATCCTGTCATGCCTCTTTTATTATGTTTAAGCAAATCATAGACATAAAATATAATGGCATCAGCCGACACATGCATTCTATCTAGCCGTAGCTTTTGCAATGTTTGTACACGTTGGGCTGAAACCAACACCAGAAGCATGACCACCTTCATAGTTAATTTGGCTATAGATAGGCTTGTAACCGGAGCCCACTGGCGAAGAAGCATAAAAAACCTCACTCACATTCCAAATACCGGCATACCTGAGTTTAGGAGGATTAGAATTGAAAACTCCCTTCATGAATCGTGAACTAACGGATGTGTCCCTACTGTATGCAATTCTGCATTCATAGGTAAATAAGAAGACAGAGCACTTCTGGCTGAATTAATTGCACTGTAAGTTAATTTTTTGGTCAAAATAAAGAGTTGACAAACTCCAATACATCCGTGATCCCTGCAGTGTGATATACAATATCCTGCTGTAGGCAGAATTGCTCCCACTTCCTTATATAGGTGATATATTGCTGCTGTGTACTATCCCTGCAGGCCGACGTGAGAACATCCACCGTCCGATGAGACAGTCCTCTCCCCAGGTATGGCCTCCTTAAAATCTGCAAATTAACAGATCAATACGATCCTATAAAGGATGTTGATCCCCAGTGACTGGATTTACCAGTAGATTTTTATTCTTGGGCATAAGCATGTAAGGCTCCCTAGCCATTTGTAATACAACGGGAAACCATGCTCGTGTAGGCCAATCTGGCACTACCAATACCCCTGAAGCGAAGTCCTCCTTGATCTTTTGCAAACATCTGCTGATGAGACAGAATGAAGGAAATACATACACAAACAGTCCTCCCCCAATGCAGCGAAAATGCATCCACTGCTACTGCCCAGTATCTGGTTACCATGAAACATATCTAGGTAACTGATGATTTAATCGAGATGCAAACAAGTCAATATCTGGCAATGCATACTGATCAATCATTTGGTTAAACACATCCTGATTTAACATCCATTCAATGTTGTCATTAAACTGACGTGACCTCTTCCTGGCAAATAAAGTGCTGAAAGCCAGATATTTTGGTCAATACACCAGCTCCAAATCTGGTTAGCCAGTCTATCACAAGACTGTGACTTAACTCCACCCATGTGGTTTACATATGCCACTGCTGTGGTGTTGTGAATCTGAGCTGCACATGCAGATCCCTCCTTGTAGAACAATAAGCTTTGAGCCCATACCAGGTGCCCAACAACTCTAAATAATCAATCCCTCTTAATTGAGGAAGCGATGTCTCATCCACATTCCATCTGCCTCCACAACTAGAAGACATATCTGTTGCACCCCAACCCAGTGCACTCACATCAGTCTGTAATATCAGTGACGGTGATTCCACGAAACCTTCCTTAAATTTTTTGAAACATGTACTATCCACCATTGTATGTCAGCAATCGCCCCAGCTGACAACTGCATAGGCCTATCAAAAATGGCCCCTTTGTATTCTCAGTGCCTGTTCCTTTGATGGTTGTAATTGTTGATAATGCAGAGGACAATACTGCACAGCTGGAAAGGCTGCAACAACTTCCCAATAAAACTGACTACTTGTCTAATCAAAGGCCGTTGTTCTCCACGAGATTAACACAGTCCTCAATTAACTGATTCAATTTATCCCTGGGACCAAAGTTACCAACATGTGATTGGAATTAATGGTAAATCCCAGATAATCAATAATTTGGACTGGTGATAATTTCGATTTATCTGGGTGAATAACAAATCCCATTTGTTCAAAAGTGATTTTAACAACTGAAACTGATGATTGAGTTTCAGCATGAGTCTTTCCAACAATCAGAATATCATCTAAATAGGCCATTACCACATGCCCCTGAGCTCTAAGCAATGCTAACACAGGTTTTACCAATTTAGTAAATATAGGAGCTGAAGTTAATCCATTCGGCAATGTCCTGAATTGCCACAGCTCAGTCATCCAAATAAATTTCAAATATCTTCTATCATCACCATGAATAGACACTGCGTAATACACATTCTTTAAATCAATGGTTGCCATATAATACCCTTTGGACACTAGATGTTTGCCCGTGGTAAAGTTCTCCATTTTGAAATGCCTATAACAAACAAATTTGTTCAAATTCGATAAATCCAGAATAATTCTACCTCCCCAGTCTTTTTAGCTCTGGGAAATATACTTGACAGAAATTGTTGACTTTGATAGACAGAAGGCTCAATTACCCCTTCTTATGTAACGACTGAATCTCTGCTTGAATAAGCACATTTTCCTCATCTGAAAAATAAGTTTATGACTAGGAAAATGTTGATTAGGTAGACTGTCCTTATAGTAAAATCCAATTTTTCACCCCTTCAATACACTAAGTATGAACAAATCTGATGTCAACTGCTACCATTGTTTGAGAACAATTTTAACCTTCCCCAATTTGAACAGGAACATCAGTTAATTCATCGTCTGTCAAATGTTATATTCCTTACCAGCATCTTTCCTTGCGGCCTTGTTGTCCTCGACTTCTTGTAGAGAACCTTTTTTGCCTTGCTTCCAGCTGGCTTAATGAGGGCCATGGTTAACAACCTCATAACAGTCTTTGACCCTTTTTGCAAGGTTACCACCAAACAACAGATTTCGTGGTGGTACACTGGTCGGTTTGCACAATTCGCCAAATTCGGGTTAGCACTGGCCTAATAGCGGCCCTCCCGACATTATTAATTTCAAAATGCATTACAAAGGAGTTCCAGTTCATCCTGGTGTGCTTCAACCATATCATTTGTATCAATAATTTTCACCACAGCTGTAATACCTGCTTACAACAGTTTAAGCACTTTTTTAAAACTTCATCTCCTGGGCCCTATCAGGCAAACCCATCTATGCAAATTTGGTGATTAACCACCGGTACCTTCAGGAGATCACAATTAACAGGAGCTTTATAGTTTTTTGCTACTTCATCCATAGCTAGCTCCTGTAACTGGTGGGAGAGCATATACTGAATGGCTTCGGCCAATTCTACATCAATCGCCTTTCCTGCCTCTCTACACTCAGCAAACTTCCCAGCAATGTTCGGAATTACCTCCAACCGAACACCTTGCTCTCCCCCAGCATAGAAACAGTGTCAGCAAACTGCCCTGATAGAACATCCTCCTCACAGGCAGGATAGTTCTGCAGCCCTGAAACAGGTGCTGCTAGCACAAGCTCTCCATCAGCCTGGCTTGGGCACCACTCCTCCTCAAGGAGCTGGAACATCCTCCTCACAGGCAGGATAGTTCTGCAGCCCTGAAACAGGCGCTGCTAGCACAAGCTCTCCATCAGCCTGGCTTGGGCACCACTCCTCCTCACGGAGCTGGTCCCTGTCGAGCATTCTCTTTTGTAATAGAATCTCGACGTGGGAGAGCCGTGAGCAAACGGACTCTCCTATGGAGGGTATAACCTCCAGGCCCGACTCATCTACGGGCCACAGAGACTTGCCAGTGGCCTTCCGCCCTACTGACAAGCCTCCACTGCCCCCGGCAGTGGGTCCGCAACCACTGGCTGTGTAGCCAGCACCGGACCAGGTTTACCAGACGGGCCTCCATCCTCAACACTCTCCTGGTCACTCTTCTTTCTGCCCCCGGAGCGCCTCGCCGACACCTTCTTCCCTTTCTGCAACATATCTACTCCCAACCGTCGCAGAAAATGACCTGTGGTAAAGTATTTCAACAAACCTTACCTCCGTTTAAACTTGTTAACGAAACTGCAGATGCTGGAGAATGGAGGGTGAAGTCTGAAGAAGGGTCTCGACCCGAAACGTCGCCCATCTCCTTCGCTCCTTAGATGCTGCTGCACCCGCTGAATTCTCCAGCTTTTCGTGTAACCTGTTTAAACTTACCGCTCGGAGGAGCGCTGCTGCTCCAACCGTTCCCGACTGCACCAGCGTCTGACGTCGTGACGCACCAACGGCTGTACGGGCTTCTATTCACGTAGTCACTCACGTGACTCCGAAGTAAAATCAAGCACTCATCTCATAGCTCTGAAATGTAGAGAGCGTGCCTGCCTGCACTGTCCCCTCAGGCAGTACATCCCAGATTCCAACTATCCTCTGGGTGAAAAGAATCCTTCAACACTTCTGCTATAAAACACATGCCCATTACCTTAAACCTATGCCCCCTGGTCATAGAAACCTCAGTTAAAAGGAAAATGTTTCTTGGTATTGGTATATTATTGTCACGTGTACTGAAATACTGTGAAAAACATTTTCCTTTCTATGCCATTCATAAAATTGTACACTTCTATCAGGATCGCCCCTTAGCCACTTCCACACCAAGGGTTAGTTTATTTGGCTGATTAAGATAATCATGGGAAGTTTTTCAAGTTATTTGAAGACAATAAAATGTCTCTCTCATATAAGTAAGCATTTGACAGCAGAATGTACAAGATGACAATCAACAGATATTAAGGGTGGAGAGACAATTAAATGATGCATAATCTACGATACGATACGACATGATACGATAGAACTTTATTTATCCCAGGAGGGAAATTGATTTTATGTGGCAAATTCAATTAGTTCTAAGATTTCAACTTCAATAAGTGGGAAATGTCAATTATAAGAAAATATGCATCCTGCCACCTTTATAAGTCTATTGATTGTTCTTGAAAAGTCTTTACTTCATGTCATCTGACATCAATATAATTACAGTTTCATAGATGAACACATTTGCCATCTCTTGCTTGAAGACCAGAAACTGGACAGTACATGGTTGACACCAATAGCACGATCCAAGTACTTACCACTGATATTAAGCTCTGAATTTGAACATTTTCGTCAGCTATTAAATCACTTCAGTGTAGAAAATAAAAAGAAGAAATGTAGGAGGACGTAATTTGGCAAAGTAGCAGCCAGGTGTAAAGATTTACCTGACTTTATATTTTCTTTTCATCATGCTCCATGAATTGGAGATGAGCTCTGTCTTGTAAAATAAGTTATATTAAAGCTAATGGTACTTTTTATGCTTGGTAATGCTTGGATCATAAAATAATACACTTAAGTTACAATGTATTTCACTAAGTATTATAACTATGCATTTTGCCAGTCCAGATTTACTGTAACTGATGAACAAACACTGAACAACTTAACTTTTCCCCCTTCGATTTGAAAAGTTACTGCTCTGAAAAGCAATCCATGACCCTGTATTTATTCCTTGCAGGTATTTAGCTGACTTTAACTTTCATTACAGTTAAAGTGCGATAAATACTTGCAAGGAAGAAAGATACCCTTTCAATGCTTTTGTTCTTTTGTCTTGCTGAAAAGAGGCTTTTTATTCAATATTTTGAAAAGCAGGGATTAAATTTGTTTATATTTTCTTGTACCTTTAATTACCCTTGTATTTGCATAGTTCAGGACTGAAGAGGGGTCTCGACCCAAAACACCACTTATTCCTTTTCTCCAGAAATGCTGCCTGACCCACTGAGTTACTCCAGCTTTTTGTGTTGATCTTCAGTTTAACCAGCATCTGCAGTTTCTCCTTACTCAGTTAAAGAATTAATTGACCTTACGATGAAATAGCTAATGTATGCTTTATTAATCTACAGGCAACCGATACCTATGTAGCTTACTGTACATAGTGCCCAACTGTACCTGTGCCCAACTGTCCTGAAGGTTACCCAGGCCAAGATATACGTATACGTACCCCCCCCCCCCCGCCCCCCCCCCCCCGATGTTGAGCGTCGACCACTCTCAGCAATCAATGAATGTCGTGAAATGCTCCCCACCTACTGGCACAAGGGACTTCTTAACATCTAGTCCTGTGTATTTGATTCTATCATCAATGAAGTTGATCTCATCCCCTAAACTGCAAATCATCTCAATCCACACTCAGAATGTTCCACAGCTTGACTGCACAATGTTCACTTCCATTTGATACTCCTCATCCTCTGAAGCAGACCATTCCTGAATGCAGCAAGACTTAAACAACATGCAGGTATTGATTAATAAGTGACATAACAATTAGATGAAGACCTTCGTCCAAATGGAAAGAAAGTGATTACAAACAAGCACAGACTGTTTTCCCCTTGGAAGCCAAGGCCACTGCCACTCACACACTCCCATCTGCTGACCTTCACCACCCTCATCAATTGTCCTATGCTGCTGCATTAACCAATCATCTAAACTCCATATTCAATTAAACATAATTTACTTTCCCTACTGCTCACAGGAGTTACCAGAGTCAGCAAAGAAAATTGCATTCTGACTTCTGTAAAGCCAGTTAGAGACTACTCATGTTCTTACAAAGATCTAGCTGACTACCACCTACCACAGATCGCAGGCTATAACCCTAAAAGATCTCCAGCCCCTGCTTTTTTCAGGGATTGATTTTCACCAGCCCATCCAGGTCCCTCTGCCTCCTTCTCATTATCATTCATAAGCAATAATACCCTGTGTAATGAGTCGAGTCGTACACATGTCAAGATACAACACATATTTATTAAAGTCCACTTACACCATTGGTCTGCAGGACATTACAGTAACTAGCAGCTACTCAGACTGAATAACGTATGCAAGATCTTGGTAATATGAGTTGCATATTAGGCGGAGCAACTACTAACTAGCACTACAATTGGTTAGTAGGAAATAACCAATCTACATCTTTCCTTGTAGAAACAAAATAAAGCATAGATAAGTGGAAACATGGTGGCTAAACAATATAGTAGCCGAAACGCTAATAACGCATATGGGGAAGTATAAATGATTACACAAAATCGCCGTATCTAATGGGTGGCCCGCTGACCCGTCCGGCACGTGTACGGTACGAATCCGCATCTCCTCCTTTCACCTAAAGTGGTGACTGGGGAGGGGAACAGGGATGGCACTGGAGACCTGCGGGGTAGAGGTGATGAAGTAGGCGAGCTGGGCACTGAACGCCGTGGAGAGGCCGCGGGGGACAGTCTCTGGCAGTGGAGCAGCCGGCCCGGTAGCGGGAGGGTTTACAAAACACCAGACCTCTGGATACGGAGTCGCAGGAGGCGGTTCCTTCACAGGAAGGAAATGTTGACGGTTGCATCTGTAAATGTCCCGTCCGCGCTAACCAGATAGGAGCGCGGTTCTTTGGCAGGGCTGTGGATGTGACCCAGACGGCCAGAGCCCTTGTTGGTCTGGAGGCGAACAACATGTCCCCAGGAGAGAGGTTTAAGTGGCTTACTGGACTTGTCGAAAAAATGATTTTGTAGTTGTTTCTGGACTGCGGGCGGAGAACAGACCTGTGGCTGCAGAAGCTGCTGGGCACAGGCAGGGCAGCACAGGTTTGACGAGACATCAGTCGTTGGTCTGGAGAACCCAGTATGGGATCCCTGGCAATGTTCCTTAAAATGAGCAGGTCCAGGTAGACGTCAGATTTAGCAAGGTCAGAACGCTCGATTAGTTGTTTTACGCTTCGGACGGCCCGTTCGGCGAGTCCGCTGGACTATGGGAACTCAGGGCTGCTGGAGATGCGTCGAAAGTCCCATCGTTGTGCAAAGGTTTTGAACAGCTGGCTGGTGAACTGGCTGCCGTTGTCGGATAGAAGGCATAGAAACATAGAAACATAGAAATTAGGTGCAGGAGTAGGCCATTCGGCCCTTAGAGCCTGCACCGCCATTCAATATGATCATGGCTGATCATCCAACTCAGTATCCCGTACCTGCCATCTCTCCATACCCTCTGATCCCTTTAGCCACAAGGGCCACATCTAACTCCCTCTTAAATATAGCTATGAACTGGCCTCAACTACCCTCTGTGGCAGAGAGTTCCAGAGACTCACCACTCTCTGTGTGAAAAAAGTCTTTCTCATCTCGGTCTTAAAGGATTTCCCCCTTATCCTTAAGCTGTGACCCCTTGTCCTGGATTCCCCCCAACATCGGGAACAATCTTCCTGCATCTAGCCTGTCCAACCCCTTAAGAATTTTGTAAGTTTCTATAAGATCCCCTCTCAATCTCCTAAATTCTAGAGAGTTATTATATAAAACCAAGTCTATTCCAGTCTTTCTTCATAAGACGTCCTGACATCCTAGGAATCAGTCTGTGTGAACCTTCTCTGCATCCCTCTATGGCAATAATGTCCTTCTCAGATTAGGAGACCAAAACTGTACGCAATACTCCAGGTGTGGTCTACCAAGACCGTGTACAAACTGAGTAGAACCTCCTGCTCCTTACTCAATCCTTTTGCTATGAAAGCTAACATACCATTCGCTTTTTTCACTGCCTGCTGCACCTGCATACCTACTTTCAATGACTGGTGTTACCATGACACCCAGGTCTCGCCTGCATCTCTCCTTTTCCTAATCGGCCACCATTTAAAATAATAGTCTGCTTTCCTGTTTTTGCCACCAAAGTGGATAACCTCACATTTATCCACATTATACTGCATCTGCCAAACATTTGCCCCACTCACCCAGCCTATCCAAGTCACCTTGCAGTCTCCTAGCACCTCCTCACAGCTAACACTGCCCCCAGCTTAGTGTCATCCGCAAACTTGGAGATATTGCCTTCAATTTCCCTATCCAAATCATTAATATATATTGTAAATAGCTGGGGTCCCAGCACTGAGCCTGCGGTACCCCACTAGTCACTGCCTGCCATTGTGAAAAAGGACCCGTTTACTCCTACTCTTTGCTTCCTGTTTGCCAGCCAGTTCCTCTATCCACATCAATACTGAACCCCCCAATGCATATGCCTTAAGTTTGTCATACTAATCTCTTATGTGGGACCTTGTCGAAAGCCTTCTGGAAATCCAGATATACCACATCCACTGGTTCTCCCTTATCCACGCTACTAGTTACATTCTCGAAAAATTCCACATGATTCGTCAGACATGATTTTTACCTTTCGTAAAATCCATGCTGACTTTTGTCCAATGATTTCACCACTTTCCAAATGTGCTGCTATCCCTTCTTTAATTAACTGACTCTAGCAGTTTCCCCACTACCGATGTTAGACTAACTGGTCTGTAATCCCCATTTTCTCTCTCCCTCCTTCTTAAAATGAGGGGTTACTTTTGCTACCCGCCAATCTCAGGAACTACTCCAGAATCTAAAGAGTTTCGAAAGAGTATCACTAATGCATCCACTATTTCCTGAGCTACTTCCTTAAGTACTCTGGGATGGCAGCCTATCTGGTCCTGGGGATTTATCGGCCTTTAATCTAGTTCAATTTACCAACACCATTCCCGACTAACTGGATTTCACTCAATTCCTCCTTTGACCCGCGGTCCCCTGCTATTTCCGGCAGATTATTTATGTCTTCCATAGTGAGACGGAACCAAAGTAGTTATTCAAATGGTCGCCATATCCTTGTTCCCCATGATCAACACACCCGTTTTCTGACTGAAGGGACCTACATTTGTTTTAAACTAATTCTTTCTTTCACATATCTATAAAAACTTTTGCAGTCAGTTTTTATGTTCCCTGTCAGTTTTCTTTCTAATCTATTTTTCCTTTCCTAATTAAGCCCTTTGTCCTCCTCTGCTGGTCTCTGAATTTCTCCCAGTTCCTCTGGAATGCTGCTTTTCCTGGCTACATTGTAGCATCATCCTTTGCTTTGATACTATCCCTGATTTCCCTTGTTATCCACGGATGCACTACCTTCCGATTTATTCTTTTGCCAAACTGGGATGAACAATTTTTGTAGTTCATCCATGCAGTCTTTAAATGTCTTCCGTTGTATATCCACCGTCAACCCTTTTAGAATTAATTGCCAGTCAATCTTGGCCAATTCATGTCTCATACCTCAAGTTACTTTCTTTAAGTTCAGAACCATTGTTTCTGCATTAACAATGTCACTCTCCATCCTAATGAAGAATTCAACCATATTATGGTCACTTTTGCCCAAGGGCCCACGTACAACAAGACGGCTAACTAACCCTTCCTCATTGCTCAAAACCCAGTCTAAAATAGCCTGCTCTCTCGTTGGTTCCTCTACATGTTGATTTAGATAACTATCCCGCATACATTCCAAAAAATCCTCTTCCTCAGCACCCCTACCAATTTGATTCACCCAATCTATATGTAGATTGAAGTCACCCATTATAACTGTTTTGCCTTTGTCGCACGCTACTGTTAGGTGGCCTGTACACAACACCCACCGGCGTTTTCTGCCCCTTAGTGTTTTGCAGCTCTACCCATACCGATTCCACATCCTCCAAGCTAATGTCCTTCCTTTCCATTGCGTTCATCTCCTCTCTAACCAGCAACGCTACCCCATCTCCTTTTCTTTTCTCTCTATCCCTCCTGAATCCCTCCTCGAAACTCTTTAGATTCTGGAGTAGTTCCTGAGGATTGGCGGGTAGCAAACGTAACCCCTCTTTTTAAGAAGGGAGGGAGAGAGAAAACGGGGAATTGCATGCAGGGGAACCATGCACAGAGAAATGGCATTGCAACTTCTGGATAACTGCTTCAGATGTGATGGTTTGGAGTAGATCGATGTTAAACCAGCCCGAATAAGAGTCGACAAGAACCCAATAGTCTCCCATGCCATTCGAATATGTCGGTGGCTACCGTGGACAACGGTAGAGGAGGATCTGGGTGCGGCAGTAAGGGCTGCTTCTGCTGGTGTGGCGTCAGGCTTTTGCAGATGGCACAGACTTCAGTTTTGTCACGTATATACTTGGTAATACCAGTCCAGTAAAACATGCTCTGTGCCCGTTGGGTTGTCTCCACACCGGGGTTGGCCCTGTGAGCAGCATCAAAGTACTTGTCCCGGAGGACAGCTGGGACAACTGCTTTATGTCCCTTGACTATCATCCCGTCCTGTATCACCAGTTCTTCGCGAACCAGGAAGTGTGGGCGGATCGCGAGCAGGATGCTGTGTTGTTTATCCGGCCAGCCACGCCGGATGACTGCGGACAGCTATTGTAAAGTCTCGTCAGCAGCTGTCTGCTCTGCCAGGCTGCTTAGGCAATCAGTGGGAACATACGATACCTTCATTACTGAGAACTGGTCCTGTTCAGAGGGCTGTTGTTCGCTGGTTTTGCGTGGGGCCCTTGATAGCGTGTCAGCTATGTGCATGTCCTTGCCTTTTTTATAGACAATGTAGAAATCAAAACGCTGCAGCTGCATCATCATCCGTTGCAGGCGGGCTGGAGCAGTGTGAATGGGTTTATTCACGATGGTGACCAGCAGCTGGTGGTCTGTTTCTATAGTCACAGACTTACCAAAAATAGTAGGAAATAACCAATCTACACCCTGTAACTAAAATAGTGATATGCCTATTTAAATGCTGGCTGCAGAGATTGTATCTGTGAGGCTACATGTCTGGGTCGGATCTGAAGAAGGGTCCTGACCTGAAATGTTACCTAACCATGTTCTCCAGAGATGCTGCCTGATCCGCTGAGTTACTCCAGCATTTTGTGTCTATATTCAATTCCATTCGCTATTCCTCTTTAAATGAAACAACCCATGCCTTTCTACAGCATGACATTAAACATTCTGACATAGGTTGATAACTAATAACATTCTCAGCAAAAAAAGCTTGGCAATGAGCATCTCAGATAAGAGAGAGCCTAACCACCTATCATAGTGACAGGCCTCAGCATCCTGATTGTCATCATTGACCAGAACCATAATTGGACACAAGAGCAGATCAGAGACGGGGTATCTCACAACACAAAGTCATTCCACTATGTTAAAGACACCAGGCAGGATCACAGGGCTGCCAACTCTCACGCTTTGAGAATCACGCATTTGAACAAATTCTCACGCTCTCACGCTGATCACAAATTTCTCACGATCTGTCGTGAGAAATTCTGTGATCAACGAAAATGTAAAAACTCAGATAAACTGCATGGGCCGCGGGTGTTGGAGAGCCGGGGCTGAGGGAGGGATGGAAGGATGAAGCAGCGGCAGGAACAGATGCGGGGAGCCGGGGTTGGCGAATGTTTGCCGGGCTGGCGAGTGTTTGTGGGGGCGGGCGTGCTAGTTTGCTCGTGCAGCTCCGGGCATGGGAGCAGCCTCAGTGCAAGGTCCCGGGCGTCGGGAGAGTTGCGCCATTGCTGGGGGAGACTCTGTGCGAAGGGGGTAGGAGATTCTCCAAGGAGGCAGGAGAGAGATGAGAGAGGGTGGAGAGAGAGAGGGGGTGAGAGAGAGAGGGGTGAGAGGAAGGGGGAGAACAGAGAGAGGGAGAGGGGGGGGATGAGAGGAGAGAGTGGGGAGAGAGGGGAGAGGGTGAGGGGAAGAGAGGAGAGGGAGAACGAGGGGGGGAGACGAGAGAGAAGGGGAGAGGAGGAGAATGGGGAGAGAAGGGAGAGAGAGGGAGAGAGAGAGGGGGAGGGGAGAGGGGAGGGGGGAGGAGTGAGAGAGGGAGGGGAAGAGGAGAGGGAGAGAGGGGGAAGAGAGGGGGAGGGAGAGGAAGGGGAGGGGAGGGGAGGTGAGAGGGGAGTGGGAGGGGTGGGAGAGGGGGGGGGAGAGTGGGAGAGGGGAGAGGGACAGGATGGAGGGAAAAGAGACCAGGGAGAGGGGAGGCGAGGGGGAGAGAGGAGAGAGAGTGAGAGATGAAGGGTGAGGAGGGAGAAGAGAGGGAGAGGGAGAGGACAGGGAGGGAGGAGAGTGACTGGAGAAAGGGGGAGAGGGAGAGGGAGATGAGGGAGGGGGCGGTAGTAGAGTATGAGCGGAGGACAGAGGGGGAGACGGGGAGGAGAGAGATGGGAGAGTAGAGTGAGGGAGATGGAGGGGATGAGAGTGGGAGATGGTGGGGATGAGGGTGAGCGAGTGAAGAGATTTGGCGAGAGAGGGTTGTAAGATGAGGTGGGTGAGAGTGGGTGAAGAAGGAGGGTGCCCCCCCCCAAAAAGAGAGGGGGAGAGAGAGAGGATGGAAGAGAGAGGGGGAGGGAAGAGATGAGAGGAGAGAGGGGGGAGAGAAGTGGGTGAGAGGGAGGAGAGAGAGTGTAGAGGATAGAGGACGGAGAGAGCGGGTGGGTAAAAGAGAGAAGAATAGGGAGAGAGAGGAAGGAAGAGAGCAAGAAACGGGAAAGAGAGAGAGGGAGGGGGCAAAAGAAAGCAGGAAGATAGAGTGAGGGAGAAGGGAAGGTGAGGGGGAGAAAGAGAGGGGGGAGAGTGAGGAGGGAGAGAGGGGGAGGGAGGATGGGGGAGAGGAGAGAGGGAAGGAGATGGGGATTGAGTGGAGGGGATGACGAGGGGGCGATGAGGCGAGGGAGTGTGAGTGGAGGGGGGAGATAGAGGGAGGAGAAAGAGAGAGGGGGAGAGACAGCAGGGAAGAGGGAAGAGAAAAGAAGGGGGGAGAGAGAAGAGAGAGTGGGAGAGAGGGGGAAAAGAGAGTTAAAAGAGGAGAAGAAAGAGTAGAGTTCGTTAGGGGAAAGAGAGAAGAGAGTGGATGGTGAGGAGACGAATGTGAGAGGGGTGGAGGGGGAAGAGAGAGAGAGGAAGGGGCGAGGAGGAGGAGAGTGAGGTGGGAGGGAGGAGAGAGAGAGGGAGAGAGAGAGGGGGTGAGTGAGGGAGAGAGAGGGAGAGAGAGGAGAGAGGGGGAGGGGAGAGGTGTGGGAGAGAAGGGGTAGAGGGGGAGGTAGAGAGGGGAGAGAGAGGGGGAATGAGAGGGGGCGAGGAGGGAGAGCAGAAGAGAGGGGTGGGAGAGAGGAGGGGAGCGAGAGGGAGAGAGAGGGAGGTGGGAGGGAGAGAGAGGGAGAGAAAGAGAGGTGGAGAGAGGGGAGGGAGCGAGGGGGAGAGAGAGAGGAGAGAGGAGAGAGGGGGACAGAGAGAGGAGAGAAGGGTAGAGAGAGAGGAGGAGGAGAGAGAGAGGGGAGAGAGAGAGCGAGAGAGGGGGGAGAGAGAGGGATAGGCAGGGCTGCCAACTCCCATGCATTGAGCATGAGAAACACGCATTTCACCAAATTCTCACTCTGATCACAAATTTCTCACCCTCTGTCGTGAGAAATTGTGTGATCAACGAAAATTTCAAAACTCGTATCAACTGCATGGGCCATGGGTGTTGGAAGCAGAAGCTGCGGCGGGGACAGATGTGGACGGGGAGCGGGGCTGGCGAGTGTTTGCCGGGCTGGCAAGTCACTCACTGCAGCTCCGGCCATGGAGCAGCCTCAGTGCAAGGCGTCGGAAGCGTTGGCCCCTGCCGTGAGAGTCTCTGTGCCAAATTTGCCCAGGTGACCGGCATGGATCAGGCTGCGGCTCGGTGCATCCTGGAGGACAACCAGTGGCTGCTGGAAGTAAGTACCAGACACTGGGTAGAAACGGTGGAAGATAGTGGACTTCAAATGGGGGCGGTTGGAGAAAGCATCCTGCTTGCCTGCTCGATTTTCACTTACTGTAACTGCAGGAAAAATGTTCCCGATGTTGGGGGAGTTCAGAACCAGGGGTCACAGTTTAAGAATAAAGGGTAGGCCAGTTAGGACTGAGATGAGGACAAACTTTCTTCACGCCATGCAGAGAGTTGTGAATCTGTGGAATTCTCTGCCACAGAAGGCAGTGCAGACCAATTCACTGGATGTTTTCAAGAGAGAGTTACATTTAGTTCTTGGGGCTAACAAAATCAAAGGATATGGGGAAAAAATAGGAAAGAGGTACTGATTTTAGATGAATAGCCATGATCATATTGAATGGGATTGCTGACTCGAAGGGCTGATGGCCTATTCCTGCACCTATTTTCTATGCTTGAGTATATGGCAATAAAACTCGATCACTTGATTTTGAAGCATTCATGCATGGTGGAGGTATAATGTGGTCATAGAGTGATACAGTGTGAAAACAGGCCCTTCAGCGCAACTTGCCCACACCCGCCAACATGTCCCAGCTACACTACCTGCTTTGGTCCATACCTCCAAACCTGTCCTATCCATGTATCAGTCTAACTGTTTCTTAAATGTTGGGATAGTCCCTGCCTCAACTACCTCCTCTGGCAGCTTGTTCCATACACCCACCACCCTTTGCATAGAAAAAGTTACCCCTTAAAAATACTTCATACAAAAAGCATTGAAATCATACTGCTACAATGCACTAAAACATGATTTTAATACATCAAATTTCAAAAAGTCACTACCCTGGGAGGGGGGACACCCCTCTCCCACACCCTCCCCCCACTCGGTTCCTTCACTCCCTCACCGGGTACCCCCAAGGCCAGTGGTCAGTGATCGCTCAGCCTCCCACTTTCAAAAACGCTCCGCGGCCCCTGGTTCAGACAGGGAACACTGCCAGATGTGAGCGGGGAACTGAGGCCAGTTGTCTGTGATGTCTGGATCCCATTGCTCAGTGCCACTCAACTATTATTGAGTCATTTGCCACTCAACTATTATGTTTGTTTACCTCACTGACTATTTCTAAACCCCCCCCCCCCCCCTCTCAATTCCTTTGACAGGTTGAATAGAAATGTTCCCAATATCGTTGTTTTATTAATAGATGGAAACTGATTCAGATGCAATATTTAAGAGCTT
This sequence comes from Okamejei kenojei, assembly GCA_035221665.1. Taxonomy (NCBI): domain Eukaryota; kingdom Metazoa; phylum Chordata; class Chondrichthyes; order Rajiformes; family Rajidae; genus Okamejei; species Okamejei kenojei. The sequence goes on along the minus strand of CM069147.1, from coordinate 895,955 downwards.
TTTCAAAGAAGGGCATATTTTAAAGGAGTGACAAAGATACATGCAGGGGAATGTGTGAGGAGATTATTATTTGTCTTCAGTTTTAGCTTGAACCAGGACATCTGAAGATTCAGTTTAATATAGTAATTGTGCTGATACTGACCCCAACCAACCACGTAATGAATATCATCCATTCCGGAGGTTTTACTATTATGATGCCATTTAAACTTCATTTGGATTTCAATAACTTAAATGTAAAAGTAATTAGGAATGTGGAGCATTGGAACAAAAATTTGCCCTCCGTACATATTAACTGTAATGTAATCATGTATGCATGTTGGTGGGTGCAATCAAAACAAAGATTTTATATAATTGTTGTGTTATGAATATCACAGAAAATATTATGTACTCTCAAGATCACATTAAATAGAATAATATTGTTTCAATATATAGTTATTGGACTTTGCATTTCAGAAAACATAGAAACATAGAAACATAGAAATTAGGTGCAGGAGCAGGCCATTCGGCCCTTCGAGCCTGCACCGCCATTCAATATGATCATGGCTGATCATCCAATTCAGTATCCTGTACCTGCCTTCTCTCCATACCCCCTGATCCCTTCACCCACAAGGGCCACATCCAACTCCCTCTTAAATATGGCCAACGAACTGGCCTCAACTACCTCCTGTGGCAGAGAATTCCACAGATTCACCACTCTCTGTGAGAAAAACGATATTCTCATCTCGGTCCTAAAAGACTTCCCCCTTATCCTTAAACTGTGACCCTTGTCCTGGACTTCCCCAACTCGGGAAAACAATCTTCCTGCATCTAGCCTGTCCAACCCTTAAGAATTTTGTAAGTCTCTATGAGATCACCCATCAATCTTCTAAATTCCAGCGAGTACAAGCCAAGTCTATCCAGTCTTTCTTCATATGGAAGTCGTGCCATCCCAGGAATCAATCTGGTGAACCTTCTCTGTACTCCCTCTATGGCAAGAATGTCATTCCTCATATTAGGAGACCAAAACTGTACGCAATACTCCAGGTGTGGCCTCACCAAGACCCTGTACAACTGCAGGATAGAACCTCCCTGCTCTTGTACTCAAATCATTTTGCTATGAATGCCAACATACCATTCGCTTTCTTCACAGCCTGCTGCACCTGCATGCCTATTTCAATGACTGGTGTACCATGACACCCAGGTCTCGCTGCATCTCCCCTTTTCCTTATCGGTCACCATTCAAATAATAGTCTACCTTCCTGTTTTTGCCACCAAAGTGGAAAACCTCACATTTATCCACATTATACTGCATCTGCCATGCATTTGCCCCACTCACCCAGTCTATCCAAGTCATCCTGCAGACTCCTAGCATCCTCCTCACAGCTAACACTGCCCCCCAGCTTCGTTTGTCATCCGCAAACTTCGAGATGTTGCATTTAATTCCCTCGTCCAAATCATTAATGTATATTGTAAATAGCTGGGGTCCCAGCACTAAGCCTTGCGGCACCCCACTTAGTCACTGTCTGCCATCCTGAAAAGGACCCGTTCACTCCTACTCTTTGCTTCCTGTTCTGCCAGCAGTTTTCTATCCACATCAATACTGAACCACTAATACCGTGTGCTTTAAGTTTGTATACCAATCTCTTGTGTGGGACCTTGTCGAAAGCCTTCTGAAAGTCCAGATACAACACATCCACTGGTTCTCCCTTATCCACTCTACTAATTACATCCTCAAAAAAATTCCACAAGATTCGTCAGACATGATTTTTACCCTTCGTAAATCCATGCTGACTTTGTCCAATGATTTCACCACTTTCCAAATGTGCTGCTATCCCATTCTTTAATAACTGACTCTAGCAGTTTCCCCACTACCGATGTTAGGACTAACTGGTCTGTTATTCCCCGTTTTCTCTCTCCCTCCCTTTTTAAAAAGTGGGGGTTACATTAGCTACCCTCCAATCCTCAGGAACTACTCCAGAATCTAAAGAGTTTTGAAAAATTATCACTATGGCATCTGCTATTTCTGGGGCTACTTCCTTAAGTAACCTGGGATGCAGCCTATCTGGCCCTGGGGATTTATCGGCCTTTAATCCATTCAATTTACCCAACACCACTTTCCGGCTAACCTGGATTTCACTCATTTCCTCCATCTCATTTGACCCGCGTTCCCCTGCTATTTCCGGCAAATTATTTATGTCTTCCTTAGTGAAGACAGAACCAAAGTAGTTATTCAATTGGTCTGCCATGTCCTTGTTCCCCATGATCAATTCACCCGTTTCTGACTGCAAGGGACCTACATTTGTTTTAACTAATCTTTTGCGCTTCACATATCGATAAAAACTTTTGCAGTCAGTTTTTATGTTTCCTGCCAGTTTTCCTTCATACTCCATTTTCCCTTTCCTAATTAAGCCCTTTGTCCTCCTCTGTTGGTCTCTGAATTTCTTCAGTCCTCTGGTAGGCTGCTTTTTCTGGCTAATTTGTACGCTTCATCTTTTTCTTTGATACTATCCCTGATTTCCCTTGTTATCCACGGATGCGCCACCTTCCCTGATTTATTCTTTTGCCATACTGGGATGAACAATTGTTTGTTTTGCGTTTGTGTTTCATCCATGCAGTCTTTAAATGCCTTCCATTGCATATCCACCGTCAACCCTTCAAGAATCAATTGCCAGTCGATCTTGGCCAATTCACGTCTCATACCCTCAAAGTTACCTTCTTTAAGTTCAGGACCCGTGTTTCTGAATTAACAATGTCGCTCTCCATCCTAATGAAGAACTCAACCATATTATGGTCACTCTTGCCCAAGGGGCCACCTACAGCAAGGCTGCTAACTAACCCATCCTCATTACTCAATATCCAGTCTAGAATAGCCTGCTCTCTCGTTGGTTCCTCCACATGTTGGTTTAGAAAACTATCCCGCATACATTCCAAGAAATCCTCTTCCTCAGCACCCCTGCCAATTTGATTCACCCAATCTATATGTAGATTGAAGTCACCCATTATAACGGTTTTACCTTCGTTGCACGCATTTCTAATTTCCTGTTTGATGCCATCCCCAACTCCACTACTACTGTTAGGTGGCCTGTACACAACACCCACTAGCGTTTTCTGCTCCTTAGTGTTTCACAGCTCCACCCATATCGATTCCATATCCTCCAAGCTAATGTCATTCCTTTTCTATGCGTTAATCTCCTCTCTAACCAGCAACGCTACCCCCCACCTCCTTTTCCTCTCTGTCTATCCTTCCTGAATATTGAATATCCCTGGATGTTCAGCTCCCAGCCTTGGTCACCCTGGAGCCATGTCTCCGTGATCCCAACTATATCATAATTATTAATAGCTATCTGCACATTCAACTCATCCACCTTATTACGAATGCTCCTCGCATTGAGACACAAAGCCTTCAGGCTTGTTTTTACAACACTCCTGGCCCTTTTACAATTATGTTGAAAAGTGGCCCTTTTAGATTTTTGCCCTGGATTTGTTTTCCTGCCACTTTTCACCTCGCTACCTATTGCCCCTATCCTCATTTTACACCCCTCTGTCTCTCTGCTCACACATTTAAGAAACCCTCCACTTCTTATTCTCCGTTTGTTATTTTTTTTCTTTCTTTGCTCCTACGTGTTGCGTCTGACTGCTTCTCTTCTCTGCCTCCTGCCTCACAAACGGACTACTTGCCTTCTCTATTTGAGTCCCTCCCCCCAACCGATCTAGTTTAAAGTCTTCCAGTAGCCTTTGCAAATCTCCCCGCCAGGATATTGGTTCCCTCGGGTTCAAGTGCAACCCGTCCTTTTTGTACAGGTCACACCTTCCCCAAAAGAAAGGTCCCAATGATCCAGAAACTTGATTCTCTGCGCTCTGCACCAGTCCTTTAGCCACGCATATATCCTCCACCTTGCTCCATTCCTACTCTCACTGTCGCGTGGCACAGGCAGTAATCCTGAGATTGTTACCTTTGCGGTCCTTCTCCTTAACACTCTTCCTAACTCCCTAAATTCTCCTTTCAGGACCTCCTCTCTTTTTCTACCTATGTCATTGGTACCTATATGTACCACGACCTCTGGCTCCTCTCCCTCCCATTTCAAGATATCAAAAGTCCCAGCTGAGAGGAAGACAGCAAAATACTAAAAATATTGGGGGTGAAAATGACATCAGGTCAGTTTGTTATGAAAATGAAAGAAATTTTAACAGAAAACTTATGCAGCTGAGTGAGTATATTTTACTTCGGGGTCACGTGAGTGACTTTGTGAAGACCCAGCACACATGCGTGGCATATCGTCGCGTGCATTTGCATCGGCAGGCTGGGGGGGGGGAGTGCGCTCTCTCCTCGGGCTCCTTCATAAGGCCGGTAGGTAAGTACTTACCTTCACTCCACAGAATGGACAAGGGCAAGAGGAAGGCAACGCTGTCGAGGAGCCGAGCTTCGACCAGCCAACGGCCCTTGTCCCCGGAGCTGCAAGCAACACCGGCAGCTTCGAGGCATGTGGGGGCAGGAATGCGGAAGTCGGGCGCACCCGCTACTTTAGGGGCCGACTCACCCGAATGGTTTACTGCTCCAGAGCTGGATGCAACGGATCCAGACTTCGAGCCCCCTTCCCCCAAGAAAAGAGGGGGGAAACAGGTACGTGGCAAGGGGTCTCGCTTTTTACAAGCAACCTCTCCCCGAGTTCCAGAAGACCCGAAGGGGCTGGGCCGGGGGACAGCTGCACTGCAGGGGAGCCCTACAGCTGTGCTCCACCACGTACCACTGCCAGGGAGATCTGCCGTAGTGCAGTCTGGCAGCTCCACTGCTGCGTCGAGTAGGCCTGCTGGAGCAGATACCGCCGACAAAACACCCCGTCAGGCTGCGGTCAAGGGCGGAGGTGGCAGCAGGAAGCGGTCGGTCAGCTCAGCTCTGGGAGCGGCCGACCATGCGCCTCCACGCCAAAAGATGGGCAAGTGTGGAGGTAAGCCTGCACGGACTCCGGGGAGCCAGGTTCCGGGGGCCGGCGCCGATTCAACTCACCTGCCTTCGTATCAGCCAGGTGGGCCGTCACAGTCTGGGAGAAGACAGACTAGCGGAGAGTCCGTGCGGGAGTCGTATGATCCTACTTGGGCTGTAGGTCACGACAAGTTGCCATTGGACCTTAGACAGCACCTTATGGAGGTGTGGTCCGATGGTGGAAGCCCCAGTGAGTTCGCAGGGCCTGGGGAAGTCGGCTTGTCCGCTGCACATAGCAGGGACGGTCGCATAGAGCGGTTGGAGCTCTTAGTGGAGCAACTCCTCCAGCGGGACCGGGAACGAGAAGAGCGGGACTCGCGGGCATCTACCAGCCGTGCGAGCGCCCCACTCAGCATCTCATCGTCTCCAGCAGAAGCGTGAGTGATTGCCCAGCTGCTGTGTTCGAAGACGACCCGGGACAGCCAGTGACCGCTGAGCCAGAGCATGAGGAGGATATGCTGGATGTGGTGAGTAAGTTTGCCGCTACCACCCAGACACCTCTGCACCACAAATTGGCGGGCACCATTGATTACCTGACTACGCACCAACTCCAGAGTCAGGTTCTCAATGATACCATGGAGAAAATAAAACCGGCCGAGAACTGCATCAACCTCAGTGTGCCCTTGGTTAATGCCCAGATCAGGGGACACTTGAGTACGGCCACCAGGATGCAGGATGTCCGTCTCCAGCGTATCTTAAAGGTTCTCTCCACGGGCATAACGGCGTTTGCTAGGACCCTGGACGGGGATAATGTGTCCAGTGAACAGCAAGATGCACTAGCACTCCTATGCAACGCCCAGTATGAGATAAACTGCCTGCGTAAGAGCTCCATAAAGCCCACACTCAACCCCAAATTCGCGGGGTTGTGCCGACCATCAACCGCTCCACCGCCGCATCAGTTGTTTGGAGACCTGTCCAAACAGGTGAAGGAACTGGACGAGGAGGCCAAAACAGCTGGCCTCATGAAACCTCCGACGGCCAGACTTCACCCATACCACCGGCAACAGCCAAACACAACCTGGAAACCACGACTGCCGGACAGGACACAAAGGACCTATCCACCTCCATTTCAACAAACACAACGACCTTTTTTAGGGCAAGGTCAACAGCGGCCTGCATGGAAGATGCGGCCGCCGCCCCGTCAACCTCCACAACGTCCACCCAAAACACCGTACGTACGGAACCGCCGTTAACCATGGAGGTAAGGGGGTCTGGTTCCTCTCACGCCGTAGCATCTCCTCCCGCACGAATAGGTGGGCGATTACGGGCTTTCTTGGACATATGGAAAACTGTCACCACAGATGAGTTTATTTTACAAAGTGTTCAAGGGTATGTTATAGAATTTATTGGAGGTATAAATCCCCCTACCCAGAATTTGCCTCATAGGAATTTTACTCTATCCCAAAAAGAGGTGGAGGCAGGACATGCTGAAATTATACTGCTAGCAGCAAAAGGGGTAATTGGCAAAACCAAGCATGAACCTATTAAGTTTGTGTCTAACATCTTCACCAGAATTAAAAAAGATGGGGGATGTCGGATTATAATAGACTTAACTGAGCTGAACACTTTTGTACAATATACCCTTTTCAAAATGGATACTTTTGAAAAGCTAGGCAGATGCTTTACCCAGGGTACTTTATGCCATGCATCGATTTGAAAGATGCATACTATACGGTGCCCATCGCTGAGGCTCACAGGGAATTTCTGAAGTTTGTCTGGAAGGATCAATTATGGGAATACAAGGCATTGCCCAATGGAATCACCACAGCCCCTAGGCTGTTTATCAAATTGGTAAAACCTGTATTGGTTCTTCTCCGACAACAAAATTATATAGTAATGGCATATTTGGATGATATCCTTATAGTGGGTCAGACCCTCCAATTGGCAATTCAAGGAGTGGCTGCAACCAAGGCTCTGTTCGAGAAGCTGGGATTTGTAATCCATCCAGACAAATCAAAACTGCACCCGGTACGGGTTATGGATTATTTGGGGTTCACCCTAGACACCAATTTAATGAAGATTACCATCCCAACCAATAAAGCTACTGCTATAATAGAAGAGTGCCACAATCTTGCTTGCGCCAGGGTACCGACCATTCGGCAAACAGCAAAAGTTATAGGGAAATTGGTAGCTACATTCCCAGCTGCACGATTCGGACCACTACACTACCGAAATTTACAAAGAACAAAGATCACAGCATTAAAAACAAATGCTGGGCACTTTGATCGGCCAATTCGGTTACCACCGGAAGCTAAAAACGAGCTACAATGGTGGGTTGACAATATTAGAGAGTGTCACAGACCCATCATAGTGAGCAACCCTGACGTTGTGCTACAAACTGTGCAAGCGCACAAGGCTGGGAAGCCACTGATACGATGTCCAGTTGTGGTGGCAGATGGAACTCTCATGAGTCTACATTCTTGGAGTCACACGGGATAAACTATATAGAAATGCTGGGGGCATTTCATGGACTGCGGGCTTACTGTACTAATTCACGGGATTTACATGTCCGCCTTAAAATAGATAATCCTACAGTGGTGGCTTACATCAATCATATGGGTGGTATCAGGTCGCTATCTTGTGATGAATTGGCTAATACAATTTGGCACTGGTGCATTGAAAGAAATATTTGGATTACTGCGACCTATTTGCCTGGGAAGCTTAATACAGTGGCGGACACCAGGTCACGAGTCTACAATGACAACATCGAGTGGATGTTGAACCCCCAGATTTTTGGAGATATTATAGCTCACTTTGGGACACCAGATATTGACCTATTTGCGTCCAGGCTGAACCATCAGATACCAACGTATGTGTCGTGGGAACCAGACCCTGGGGCAATAGCAATGGATGCGTTTTCTATCCATTGGGGGAAATGGTTTTGCTACGCTTTTCCCCCATTCTGCCTCATCAGTCGGGTATTGCAGAAAATTAAATTAGACTCTGCAACTGGCATATTGATCATTCCCGACTGGCCTACACAACCATGGTACTTGATGGTCGTTAAAATTTTAAAACAACCATGGATGTCGATTGGGAAACATCCCAAATTGATTACTCACCCCATTACGGGGGTTAGTCATCCTTGCCATGGTCATTTAAACTTGTTGGCTTGCAGGTTCTGAAAAGACCACTCATCCGGGCAGGCATCTCATCACGAGCCATAGAACTTATCGCCGCATCATGCCGAGAATCAACTCGGAAACAATACCTCACCCAAATCAGTGAATGTCTGTCCCCGAATTAGGGGTTATTTGTTGTTTATTTGATTAATAAATTGTGTTGATTTTTCAGCCAGTTTCGACTGAACTGCATTAACAGTCTTCCTCCATCAGACTGGCGGCAGTGTGATAAGCATGGACGTTGTCCAGGGCGTGAAATCACAGAGCTTTGAAATCTTCACGAAGTCACTCACGTGACTCCGAAGTAAAATAGTAAGATTAAACGAGAACTTACCAAGTTTGAAGGTTGATCTGTATTTTACGAGGAGTCGCGGTGAGGGATTTCGTGCCCCCCGCTCCCACCCTCTATCATAAGGTCAACTAGGAAGTTCTACATTTTCATCTTACTATTTTTAGTCATAATTTGTTTCTGTGATTCCACACCGCTGCTTTGAAGGATGCCGCGCATGCGTGCTGGCGGGGTCTTCACGAAATCCCTCACCGCAACTCCTCGTAAAATACAGATCAACCTTCAAACTTGGTAAGTTCTCGTTTAATCTTACTAATTTTGTGGATGAGAAATTGTGTTCAACCAATTGATGACTTCTTTGACAAAGCCATTAGCATGTTAGATAACAAGGAAGCCAATTAATGTAGCAAATGTTGTTATACAAAATTTGGTCTGTGAAGTGCCCCATAAAAGATTACCGCATTAGATAAGCACCTGTGGACTTGAACGGAATAAGTTGTCCAGGGGGTCAGATATGGGGCTTTATGTGTGGGCCAGATATATTGTCAGGGCATAGGGGCTAGGAGCAAGGCCAAGTGTGCATCCAGAGTCAAGGTCTGGAATAGCACTAGGTGTGCAGTCAAAGCTGGGACCAGGGGAGTGTTCAGCACTGGGAACCTAAGCAGGTAAGCAGCTATGATCAGGGTAGAATAGGGGGCCAGGTGTCAGGCTGGTCTCGGGGTCAGGAATGAGAGAAGGTAAGCAACTGGAGTCAGGATCAGGAGTAGTACCAGGTGTGCAGTGAGACCCAGGTTGGTCAACATGGGCCAAGTGTTTGATTATAACCTGATTTCCATACATGAATACACTAAGATCATTCATGTGCTGCACGTGTTGATCAGAGCCTGGGCTCTATTGTGGAATGAAATTAGGAATGTAATTTACTCTAACCTTATTCATAGCTAATCCAATTTAAAGCATATATATTGCATTCAAGTGTAAGTTAAAAGACTCACTACAGTATGCACCATATTGCACAATTTCAAGCTGAAAATTTTTAAAGTTTGTACTAATGGGAGGGGGGACACCCTCCTCCCACACACTCCTCCCAAACCCTCCTCCCACACCCTCCCCGGGCTTGGTCTCTCGCAATTTCTCGCTCCCAACTCTCACCCAATGTTGGCAGCCCTGGGATCATGATGGAATACTCTCCACTTATTTAAATGAGTGCAGCTCCAATAACTCTTACGATGAGTGACAAACACATTTTGACACCCCATCAGCCACCACAATTGTTCATTGCCTCCACCACATACACAGCTGTTGCAGTAGATACACGGATAGGGCAGGTTTGGAGGGATATGGACCAAGTGCATGCAAGTGGGACTAGTGCAGATGGGACATTGTTGGCCGGTGTGGGCAAGTTGGGCCAAAGGGCCTGTTTGCACACTGTATCACTCTATGACTCTATACCATCTACAAAATACACTGCAGTTACTCACCTGTGCTTCTCCAACTGCACTACCCCACATCTAGGTCTCTACCAACTAGAAGGATAGGGACAGGCGGCACATGTCAACACCATTAAGTCCCCAGGTTCATCTCCCAATCACATATGATCCTGAACTAGGAATGTATCACTGGTTATCATCATTGTTGCATCTAAACCCTTCACCCAACGATGTTATGAGTACTTTCTCCAGAGGAACTGTGAGTGGTTTAAGAAATTACTGAAAATAAATGCTAATAACAAAATGACCTCTGTTAGGCAACATTACTTTTTTCAACAAATATATTAGGCAAATAAGTGAATATTTTCAACTTTGCAAAATAAATTATTTGTAAATTTTATTTGGGTTAATGTTAAGGTATTTTCTTTTTCATCTGACATATTTTTATTCATTAAGTAATTGTGTGCATATTGAAATTGTTATGTGAATATCACAAAAAAAGAGAATGCCAATTGGGAAAGGAAAAATACGAGCTTAATTAGTTTCTGAAGATGGACATAAACATTCATTTAATGTTATCATTAACTATGGAGAAGAAGACAGAAATCTGGAAAATATGCTTCGGAATCCCAGAATTTGAAAATATCACCTTGAAACAAAAGACTAATAATGAAACTGTGAAATATACACACATATGGAATTGTGATTCTATGGCAATTTATTGGTTCTAATATTGTTTGTTGAATCAGCACCAAGCATATTAATTTGAAACATTAAATATATTAACAACATGCATGTATTGTCCAAGTTTGACATCACAATATTCCAGAATCATTTACAAGAAATATGTTCCATGGAATTGTTAAAAAATAAAATCAATGGGTATTTTAAACCTGTTTCGATATTCCTCTTTGGTCACTACATTTCTGAATTCCATATCTTCATAGACAAGTTAACCATGGAAAACCTTATTCATAAGTTCATGTCATTGGAGCAGAATTAGGTAATTTGGCTCATCAAGTCTTCTCCACTATTCAATCAGTGTTCATCTATCATTCCCTCTCAACCCCATTCTCCTGCCTTCTCCCGTAAACTTTGACATCCTTACTAATCAAGAATCTGTCAATCTCCGTTTTAAAAATACCCAATGACTTGGCCTCCATAGCTGTTTGTGACAATGAATTCCACAATTCCGTCCTGAAAACCACTCACTCACATTATTCCCTGCTATCTGTTCCTTGGCCAATGTTATATCCAGACTGCAATGGTGCTTTCAATCCCATCATCGTCATTTTAGCTAAGAGCTCTATTATGTGTCATGCACATTTTTTAAAAATCTATGCACACAATATCAGCCATACAATTCCCATTAACTTTCTCCACAATTTCACCAGAGATTTCAATTATTAGTCTAACACAATTTGGCTTTCAATAAATCCATAATGACTTTCATTGATGAGCCTATATTTTGCCCAATGTCAAATAATATTTTCCCATTTTATTGTCCGTTAATAAGTAAAAGGTTGTCACTGATTGATGCACAGTTCATTTACCATTAAGTCCACTTGCCTGAGTTAACTTCCAGCTTCACTGATGTATTATAGGGTATATTTCCTGCTAACTACACTATCATCTTCATGTGAGGCAGGTTTTACCTGACATCTTGTGCCTTCCATTTTGGAGCCATTAGCCATTTGCAATGATGTAGAAGTTTACCTTGGCCTCGCCTTTCATATCCATTTCTGTTCAGTTTAGTTTATTGACACGTGTACATGCCACCGGTCAGCAGAAAGACAATACATGATTACAATCAATCCATTTACAGTGTGTAGATAACGTTTAGTGCAAGGTAAAGCCAGCAAAGCCCGGTCAAGGACATCAGAGGTAGATAGCAATTTAGCACTGCTCTCTGGTTGTGGTAGAGCTAGTCCCGGGACCGGCGCTGTGACTGATCTATCCACAAGATGACACAAGCATTGTAAAAGTGTTGGACCAGCACCACATGGTGCTGCTTCACCACGAGCAGGATGTCCTGGTGTCAAACAAGCTAATCATCTCATTCAGAAGCTCACCACTTTTCTCACCACCAAATGAACTTTGGTGCCAAGATGTTTTGTCCTTTGGCCATTGGTTCTATCTCCAGCTATCATATATATATATATATATGTATATGCGTTTTTATATATATATATATATATATATATATATATATATATATATATATATATATATATATTGTCGTGGCTTGTTTTATTGAGTATGTTTTAGTCCTAATAATTTACGACTGTAACTATTCAAGCATGGTTGCATAATGACTAAATTCTCATACCAATAACACCTAGACCATTATCCAGCCACACAGGTGATGAGGAATTTAAATTAAAGTAATTAAGTACATTCAGAAAGTATTAGTTACTGGATCATAATCAACAATGATGATCATGAAACTAAGACTATTGGTTCACTAATGTCCTTCAAGAAAGGAATTCTGCTAATGCATGAATGAATGAATCGTTAAAATGTAATTAATGTTCCTATTTTGCATAATCCCATTTTCCAACTGTATCAGACATGAATAGATATGCGTGATTAACTTCAGTGCCAAATTATTACTGGACATAATACTCTTAGTTCCAAATAAATACTCAAATAAGAAAACTGACTTTCTTATAATTAATTGGAGATTTATTCCTAACTACCACATTATTAAATAAGCCACACTCTGACTGAATTTTATTGAGAAACGTACATTGTTTACCATGGTCACTTAAACTATGACTCTTTACAGATACTTCATGAACTTTATGCCTTCTCAGGTGAACGAGGTACATAAAAGGTTCACAACGGGTTAGGTTAGGTAAGGGGGAGGTACAGCAAGACCTGGGTGTCACTGAACATTGGCGTGCAGGTACAGCAGGCAGTGAAAAAAGTTAATGGAATGTTAGCCTTCATAACAAGGGAATTTAGTAATGGAGTAAAGAGGTTCTTCTTCAGTTGTATGGGGCTCTGGTAAGACCACATCTGGAGTTCTGTGTGCAGTTTTGGTCTCCTAATTTGAGGAAGGACATCCCTGTGATTAAGGCAGTGCAGCGTAGGTTCACGAGGTTGATCCCTGGGATGGCGGGACTGTCATATGAGGAAAGATTGAAAAGACTAGGCTTGTATTCACTGGAGTTTAGAAGGATGAGGGGGATCTTATAGAAACGTATAATATTATAAAAGGACTGGACAAGCTAGATGCAGGAAAAATGTTCCCAATGTTGGGCGAGTCCAGAACCAGGAGCCACAGTCTTAGAATAAAGGGGAGGCCATTTAAGACTGAGGTGAGAAAAAACTTTTTCACCCAAAGAGTTGTGAATTTGTGGAATTCCCTGCCTCAGAGGGCAGTGGAGGCCAAATCACTGGATGGATTTAAGAGAGAGTTAGATAGAGCTCTAGGGACTAGTGGAATCAAGGGATATGGTGAGAAGGCAGGCACGGGTTATTGATTGGGGACAATCAACCATGATCACAATGAATGGCAGTGCTGGCTTGGGGCCGAATGTCCTCCTCCTGCACCTATTTTCTATGTTTCTATGTTTCCCAGGACAGGAGAGTTTGTGTTATAGGAAGGGATTGGATGGTTTGGGACTATCTCCACTGGAGCGAAAGCAGCTGAAGGGTGACCTTCTAGACCTCAATAACATTATGAGGGGCATAGATAGGGTAGATAATCACAGTATTTATCCCAGGATAGGGGAGCTTAAAATTTCAGGACACTGATTTAAAGAAGGGAAAGATTTACAGGATGGGCACATTTTTCACACAGGGAATGGTGCAAATATGAAACAAACTGCCAGATGAAATGGTAGAGACAGGTGCCATAACAACATTTAAAATAATTAAACCTTACCTATAGAGATACATGTATAGGTAAGGTTTAGAGGAATATAGGCCAATGGTAGGCAAATGGAGCTAGCATAGATAGGCACCTCGGTCGGCATGGGTGTGTTGGGCCAAAGGGCCTGTTTCCATGCTGTATCTATGAATCTAAGGTGAAAGAGCTCATGGGGAACCGCAAGGCTCAGTGCTGGCACCGCAGCTATTTACAATATATATTAATGATTTGGACAAGGGAATTGAATGCAACATCTCCAAGTTTGCGGATGACGCTATGCTGGGGGGCAGTGTTAGCTGTGAGGAGCATGCTAGGAGACTGCAAGGTGACTTGGATAGGCTGGGTGAGTGGGCAAATGCATGGCAGATGCAGTATAATGTGGATAAACGTGAGGTTATCCACTTTGGTGGCAAAAACAGGAAAGTAGACTATTATCTGAATGGTGGACGATTAGGAAAAGGGGAGATGCAACGAGACCTGGGTATCATGGTACACCAATCATTGAAAGTAGGTGCAGCAGGCTGTGAAGAAAGCGAATGGTATGTTAGCATTCATAGCAAAAGGATTTGAGTATAGGAGCAGGGAGGTTCTACTGCAGTTGTACAGGATCTTGGTGAGACCACATCTGGAGTATTGCTTACAGTTTTGGTCTCCAAATCTGAGGAAAAACATTCTTGCCATAGAGGGGGTACAGAGAAGGTTCACCAGACTGATTCCTGGGATGGCAGGACTTCCATATGAAGAAAGACTTGATAGACTCGGCTTGTACTCGCTAGAATTTAGAAGATTGAGGGGGGATCTTATAGAAACTTACAAAGTTCTTAAGGGGTTGGACAGGCTAGATGCAGGAAGATTGTTCCCGATGTTGGGGAAGTCCAGAACAAGGGGTCACAGTTTAAGGATAAGGGGGAAATCTTTTAGGACCGAGATGAGAAAAACATTTTTCACACAGAGAATGGTGAGTCTCTGGAATTCTCTGCCATAGAAGGTAGTTGAGGCCAGCTCATCGGCTATATTTAAGAGGGAGTTAGATGTGGCCCTTGTGGCTAGAGGGATCAGGGGGTATGGAGAGAAGGCAGGTATTGAGTTGGATGATGCAGAGGCTACTGGGGAGACTTTAAACTAGAAAGGCTGGGGGGAGGGACTTGGGTAGAGGGGGTTAGGGGTCAGGGTGTGGGGCAAGAGGCAGAGAAGGGAAGCACTCGGATCCAAAATGTAGGCGAGAAAGATGAAAAAGATAATAGACAGAGAATAAGGGATGGTGGGTTTCTAAAATGTGTATATTTAAATGCTAGGAGCATTGTAAGTAAGGTGGACGAACTTAGAGCCTGGATTGACACCTGGAAATATGATGTTGTGGCAATCAGTGAAACATGGTTGCAGGAGGGCTGTGATTGGAAACTAAATATTCCAGGATTTTGTTCCTTCAGGTGTGATAGAATTGGAGGGACCAGAGGGGGAGGTGTTGCATTGCTTGTCAGAGAAGATATTACAGCAGTGCTTTGGCAGGATAGATTAGAGGGCTCGTCTAGGGAGGCTATTTGGGTGGAACTGAGAAGTGGGAACGGTGTAGCAACACTTTTAGGGGTGTATTATAGACCGCCAAATGGGGAGCGTGAATTGGAAGAGCAAATATGTAAGGAGATAGCAGATATTAGTAGTAAGCACAAGGTAGTGATTGTGGGAGATTTCAATTTTCCAAAAATAGACTGGGAAACACATTCTGTAAATGGGCTGGATGGTTTGGAGTTTGTAAAATGTGTGCAGGATAGTTTTTTGCAGCAGTGCCTAGAGGTATCGACCAAAGAAGGGGCAGTGCTGGACCTCCTGTTAGGAAATGAGGCAGGTCAGGTGACGGAGGTATGCGTTGGTGAGCACTTCGGGACCAGTGATCACAATACCATTAGTTTCAATATAATTATGGAGAGAGTCAGAACTGGACCTAGGGTGGAGATTTTTGATTGGAGAAAGGCTAACTTTGAGGGAATGCGTAAGGATTTTAAAGGAGTGAATTGGGACACTTTGTTTCATGGGAAGGATGTAGAAGATATACATATACTCAAAGAATAAACCTAGCAATTATAGACCTATTAGTTTGACGTCAGTGGTGGGCAAATTAATGGAAAGGATATTTAGAGATAATATATATAAGCATCTGGATAAACAGGGTCTGATCAGGAACAGTCAACATGGATTTGTGCCTGGAAGGTCATGTTTGACAAACCTTCTTGAATTTTTTGAAGCGGTAACTAGGGAAATTGATGAGGGTAAAGCAGTGGATGTTGTCTATATGGATTTCAGTAAGGCCTTTGACAAGGTTCCCCATGGAAGGTTGGTTAAGAAGGTTCAATCTTTGGGTGTTAATGGCGGAGTAGCAAGATGGATTCAACAGTGGCTGAATGGGAGATGTCAGAGAGTTATGGTGGATGGCTGTTTGTCAGGTTGGAAGCCGGTGACCAGTGGGGTGCCTCAGGGATCTGTGTTGGGTCCACTGTTGTTTGTCATGTACATCAATGATCTGGATGATGGGGTGGAAAATTGGATAAGTAAGTATGCAGATGATACTAAGATAGGTGGTGTTGTGGATAATGAAGTAGATTTTCAAAGTCTACAGAGAGATTTGGGCCATTTGGAAAAGTGGGCTGAAAGATGGCAGATGGAGTTTAATGCTGATAAGTGTGAAGTGCTACATCTTGGCAGGACAAATCAAAATAGGACGTACATGGTAAATGGTAGGGAATTGAGGAATGCTGTGGAACAGAGGGATCTAGGAATAACTGTGCATAGTTCCCTGAAGGTGGAATCGCATGTAGATAGGGTGGTAAAGAAAGCCTTTGGTGTGCTGGCCTTTATAAATCAGAGCATTGAATATAGGAGTAGGGATGTAATGTTAAAATTGTACAAGGCATTGGTAAGACCAATTCTGGAGTATGGTGTACAATTTTGGTCGCCTAGTTAAAGGAAGGATGTCAACAAAATAGAGAGAGTACAGAGGAGATTTACTAGAATGTTGCCAGGGTTCCAGCAACTATGTTACAGAGAAAGGTTGAACAAGTTAGGTCTTTATTCTTTGGAGCGCAGAAGGTTAAGGGGCGACTTGATTGAGGTCTTTAAAATGATGAAAGGTATAGACAGAGTTGACGTGGATACGTTTTTCCCATTGAGGGTAGGGACAATTCAAACAAGAGGGCATGACATGAGAATTAAGGGATAGAGGTTTCGGGGTAACGAGAGGGGGAACTTCTTTACTCAGAGGGTGGTGGCTGTGTGGAATCAGCTTCCAGCAGAAGTGGTGGAGGCAGGATCGATTTTAACATTTAAGAGTAAAGTGGATAGGTATATGGACGTGAAGGGAATGGAGGGGTATGGTCTGAGTGCAGGTAGATGGGACTAGGGGAAAAGAAATGGTCGGCACGGACTGGAAGGGCCGAGAGGGCCTGTTTCCGTGCTGTAATTGTTATATGGTTATATGTTATATGGTTATATCAGCCGTGATTATATTGAATGGCGGTGCAGGCTCGAAGGGCCAAATGGCCTACTCCTGCACCTATTTTCTATGTTTCTATGAACATGCAAATCCCTTTTGAAATCCCTGTCAAAGGAATTTCCTTGTAAGAAAAGTGCGAGTCTTTGGCTCGAGAGTCTTTGGCGATGAAGCTGAGGGAGGAGTATACGCCAAACGTTGGGGAGAGTGAGACACAGGGGAAATGACAGGTAAGCTGATTCAGTGTGATGCTTGCAGGATGTGGGAGGACAAGGACACTGATGGTGCCTCTGACTGCTACAACTGTGGAAAGTGTGTCCAGGTTCAGCTCCTAAAGGACCGTGTTGGGGCACTGGAGGAGCAACTGGGTGACCTCAGGAACATCCGGGATACGAGAGTTTCCAGGACAGGACCTACAGTGAGATCATCACACTGAAGATACTCGAAGAGAGAAGGTGGGTGACGATGGGGAAGGGAAGGAAGCTTGGAGTACAGAAGACCATGAGGATGTACTTCTCGAAAACAGGTTCACCCTCTTGGAAGCTGTCGGGACAGAAGACACTGCCATTCTGAGCGGGGACAGGTCTGCGAGGCAAAAGGTGGCGCTGAAGCAAAACCGAAGAGACAGACGTCAGGCAGAGCCGCGGTAGTCGGGGACTCCATCGTGAGAGGTACAGGCAGAGGTTTCTGCAGCAACGGGCGGGAGTCAAGGATGGTGTATTGCCTCCCTGGTGCCAGGATCCAGAACATCATGGACTGATTGCAGAGCATCCTGAAGGGTGAAGGTGAGCAGCAGGAAGTGGTCGTGCATGTCAGCACAAATGACGTCAGGAAGAAGAGGAAAGACATTCTGCAGCGTGACTTCAGAGAACTCGGAAAAACGCTGAAAAGTAGGACCTCCAGGGTGGTTATCTCAGGTTTGCTTCCAGTTCCTCATGCTGGTGAGAGCAAGAACGGGGAGATAAGGGATCTGAATATGTGGCTGAGGAGCTGGTGCAGGAAGCAGGATTAAGATTCTTGGACCACTGTGATCTGTTTTGGGGTAAAGGTGAATTGTACAAAAGGGACGGGTTGCACCTTAACAGGCAGGGGGGCAGCATTCTGGCAGGCAGGTTTGCTACAGCTACACGGGTGGGTTCAAACTAAATAGTGGGGAGGGGAGGAGGCAAACTGGAGGTATAAGGGAAAGAGAAAATAAGAAAAGTTAAGAAAGACACCAGAATTAACAGGGTAGAAAGCTCAGGAAGGGAGAGTATGGCGAAGTGAAATAGGAATCGATGTTAAAGATGATGGGAGTAATGGATTAAAAGTATAATATATGAATTCACGAATTATAAGATATAAAGTAGATGAGCTTGAGGCTCAGTTAGAAATTGGCAAGTATGATGTTGTGGGAATTACAGAGACATGGCTGCAAGAGGACCAGGGATGGGAATTGAATATTCAAGGGTGTACATCCTATCAAAAAGACAGACAGGTGTAGCTCCTTGCGAGGGGTGACATAGAATCAGGAGATGTAGAGTCAGTATGAATAGAACTGAGGAATTGTAAGGGTAAATAGACTCTAATTGGAGTCATCGACATGCTCCCAAACAGTGGCCTGGACATAGGATGCAAGTTGAATCAAGAGTTAAAATTGGCATGTCGCAAAGGTAATGCTACGGTTGTTATGGGAGATTTCAACATGCAGGTAGACTGGGAACATCAGGTTGGTACTGGACCCCAAGAAAGGGAGTTTGTGGGTTCTCTGAGATAGATTCTTAGAGCAGCTTGTACTAGAGTCTACCAGGGAGAAGGAAATTCTGGATTTAGTGTTGTGTAATGAACAGGATTTGATAAGGGAACTCGAGGTAAAGGAGCCATGATGAGGTAGTGACCATGATATGATAAGTTTTAATCTACAATTTGAGTGGGTAAAGGGAAAATCAGAAGTGTCAGTATTACAATTGAACAGAGAGGACTATGGAGCCATGAGGGAGGAGCTGGCCAAAGTTGACTGGAAAGATACCACTTTTTAAGAGGGAAAACAGGGAATTGTAGACCAGTTAACCTGACATCAGCGGTGGGGAAGATGCTGGAGTCAATTATAAAAGATGAAATAGCGGCACATTTGGATAGCAGTAACTGGATCGTTTCAAGTCAGTGTGGATTTACAAGGGGAAATGCTTGATTAATATTCTGGATTTTTTTGAGGATGTAACTGGGAAAATGGACAGGAAAGAGCCAGTGCATATAGTGTACCTGGACTTTCAGAAAGCATTTGTAAAGGTCCCACATAGGAGATTAGTGGACAAAATTAGAGCACATGGTATTGGGGGTAGGGTGCTGACATGGATAGAAATTTGGTTGGCAGACAGCAAACAGAGTAACGATTAACGGGTCCCTTTCAGAATGACAGGCAGTGACTAGTGGGGTACCGCAAGGCTCAGAGCTGGGACTGCAGCTATTTAGAATATACATTAATGATTTAGATGAGGGGATTAAAAGTAAAAGTTAACAGTGGACAAAGGTGGAATGGCACTTCCAAATTTTAGGATATATTTCTATGCAGCCCAACTTCGACCACTAATTAATTGGTGTGAGGACAGCTATATAGCTAGGTGGAAAGAGATTTAGACAGATATCCCTGACTTCCACATCCAAACACTTTTGGGAGAAAAAGCGCTTCCTGGACATATCAGGAGCATAATCGATCCAATAACGATATTTACTTTAAAAACCTGGTTCACGCTTACCAGACAACTTAAACTGAATAAACGACAAAAAGTTTTAAGATGGATAGCTTTGGATAATGAATTTAAACCAGGGATGTATGACTCAACATTTAAAGAGTGGATGAAGGAAGGAATGACTGCATTTTGTACTGTTATTGAAAATGGAGACCTAAGAAGTTTTCAAGATTTGAAGGATAGATTTGCACTTCAGAACCAAGACTTGTTTAGATACCTCCAACTGAGAGATTATTACAATAAAAAGGTAAAAAGGGAGGCACTAGAAGAAAAGAATCCAGTGATAGAAGTGATAGTTAGTGCGTATCATCAAAAAACGTTAAGGATTATTTCTAAACTTAATCATAGTTTAATGGAATGTCAAGCTAAAACTACATTTTATGTAAAATTTAAGTGGGAAAAGGAATTGAACATTACAATCTCAGAAGAAGAATGGCATCATATGTGTGTAACACTACAGATATCCACCAATTCACAACATTGGAGAGAATTTAATTGGAAAAATTTGATTCGTTTCTTTATTACGCCTAACATAAAAAGCAAGCAAATTCTAAGGCAGCAAACATGCTGGAGGCAATGTGGCCAAACAGACGCAAACCATGCACATATCTTCTGGAGTTGCCCAATAATAGAACCATTTTGGGACAGAGTGAATTCAGAATTAACGGAGGTATTAGGATATATAGTTTGCAAGAAGTGTTCCATTTTATACCTGGGTAATATAAATACAGTGGTGCTGAAGGAAGACCATTACTTGGTTAAAATCCTACTCACAGCTGGCAGTGAGGCCATTACAAGAAACTGGCTTGCAGCGGACACACCCAGACTTAGACAATGGTTAGACATAGTACAGGAAATATTTGTCATGGAGAAAATGACATATTCTCTAAGAGTGAAAGAGGATGAATTTAAAAGAAAATGGGAAAAATAGATTAGGTATAGAAATAAAGACATCAACACTGTATAATTTTATAGACAATAATGTAAGTTATTGGAAAATGTTTTAATATGAAAATAGTTCTGTATACTGCATCATTAATTGTAAACTGAACCCCTTGCTACACTGTTGTACGTTTCATTGTAATGTTGTATGTTTTGTTGTTATATTTGTGTTTTATTTGTGTATACATAAAAGCAATAAAAACTAAAGTAATTAAAAAAAAAGTAACATTAGCAAATTTGCAGATGGCACAAAGCTGGGTGGCAGTGTGAACTGTGAGGAGGATGCTATGAGGATCCAGGGTGAATTGGACAGGTTAGGTGAGTGGGCAGATTCATGGCAAATGCAGTTTAATGTGGATAAATGTGAGGTTATCCACTTTGGTGGCAAAAACAGAAAGGCAGATTATTATCTGAATGGTGTAAAGTTGGGAAAAGGAGAAGTATAATGAAATCTGGGGGTCCTTGTTCATCAGTCACTGAAAATAAGCCTCCAAGTACAGCAGGTAGAGAAAAAAGCTAATGGCATGTTGGCCTTCGTAACAAGAGGATTTGAGTATAGCAACAAAAAGGTCCTTCTGCAGTTGTACAGGGCCCTTGTGAAACCACACCTGGAGTTTTGTGTGCAGTTTTGGTCTCCACATTTGAGGAAGGACATTATTGCTATTGTGGGAGTGCAGCGTAGGTTCACGAGGTTAATTCCCAGAATTGCGGGACTGTCATATGTTGATAGAATGGAGCGCCTGGGCTTGTATAGTCTGGAATTTATGAGGATGAGATGGGATCTATTGAAACATGTAAGATTATTAAGGGATTGGACACACTAGAGGCAGGAAACATGTGGAGAAGGCAGGAACTGATTGTGGATGATCAGCCATGATCACATTGAATGGCGGTGCTGGCTCGAAGGGCTGAATGACCTACTCCTGCACCTATCGTCTATTGTCTAAAACATAAAAACCAGCCAATGAAACCCAAATTATGGAACCATCAAAGAAAGATTCACAGCTGATAATCCTGCCAATAACGGCTCTATTAATATTTTCAACAACTTTATTAATATTTTGGCTTGATGGGAAAGTATCATAAACTTAGATCATGAGCAGAAGAATCCCCATTGCAGGTCATTGTTTTATTTGTTAACCTTTTGAAGCTTCTCAAAGGCAATAACACATTCCACAAGCTTTTCTTCTTTATTACAATTACTAGCATTTATCGGCAAATATAGCCATAAATTATAAACAGCCACATGCCTGTAGTCAAGAAGCAGTTTGATTACTGTAGTGTCCAATGTCCAACAGTTATGTTGGTTACAGTTTTAGATATCTCTGAATACGATTAACATGATCTTGTAAACTAGGGTGAGATATTGTATCCTACATTCATTAGTAAAATTAAAATAACTCCGGCTTCTTCTTGTATTGCATCCAATAACATCGGCAATCTGCTTAAATATCATATGAACATTTGCCATTTTCTGTTAAATTGTACAGTGTGAAGAGCTGCATTATGGAATTAGATAAACTATTCAATGGTTGTTAGGTATTAGATGTCAGCGCTACCATTACACAAGGAATCAGAAATGCTAAATGGATAAAGCTTTCAAAAATAACCTTCAATCACACAAGGTGAAGCCAGTATCAAAACAACAGAAAGCAAATCGCAGAGGGCAGAAATTAGTTCTCTGTCACATCTGCAAAACACCGACTACAGCAGCATCTACAAACAAAACCCACCAGCAAGATCTGTTTCCACTTCAGTGGAAAGTTCTGCATCTATATCTTCTTCTTGCGTATGGCGTGCACAGCCTAAAGTTGTAGGTCAACTTGTTCTATTTGATCTAATTGTTTGTGCACATCAGGTTGATTGCATTAGTCAAAACAGGGTGGACCACGTGAAGGTTGCAATCTCCCACCCCTGCATCTATATGTCACAAGATGATTCAATTGACAATTCAAAGTGAATTTTAAATGAACAAAATAAATAGGTGCATGAAAAGACCATATAGTCTGAAAAGGGTCTCAACCCGAAACATCACCCATTCCTTCTCTCCCGCGATGCTGCCTGTCCAGCTGAGTTACTCCAGCATTTTGTGTCTACCTTCGATTTAAACCAGTATCTGCAGTTCTTTCCTGCACATATAGTCCCTCTAGCTGGCTCTGCTATTCAATAAGATGCATAATTAATTATATTGTAGTTAAGAGGCCTTTAGGAAGGAATCATCATAATTCAATGGAATTTGATATGAAGATTGTAACTGATTTTGTTCAATATGATCTTCAGATAAAACACAAAGCTATGAAGAAGGTTATGGTAAATAACTTGAAAAGGTATTATAATAAAGACGCAACAGCTAATATTTAAAGAATTAATGCATAATTGAAACAAATATAAACATAATGAAAATGTCACAGCTAACAAAGAAGTTATAGATATTATTTGATTAGAGATCACATGTGCCCTTCTAATTCTCTAATAAAACCCATTTTCATCCAAAAATGTTTTATTCAAATTGCAGTTTCTGCCTACAAGGGAAAAAAACAAATTTTGGCCGATGGATATAAATATTCCCCTTGCTCTATATTTAAAATGCGAATGTTTGTTTAGATGGCATTACTACAGAATATGATAACAGTGGAACGTTGGTGCACTGGAGGCCTCTACCTTTCAACCTCTGATAAATGTTCCCTGCACATTGTGCATGGTACAATTTACCATCACAACTTCAGAGTGTGCAAAATGAACAGAATTGGAATAATATGGTCAGAAAGAGGAAAAGAGGAGAATGTTGTGGACAATGTTTCCCCACAGAATTGTTAGCTGAGCAGGTGAAGTGGAGGGGAGGGGCAGATTGGTCAGCCATAAACAGCCCTTTTAAAATCTCCACAATCCACAAATGGTAGCAGAGAATGATGGGCTGTTTTAATACTGCCTGGATTACCTGGATCCTAGAAAATTCCAAGAGGCACCGTTCAACCTTTGCTTCTTTTAACTGGTGAATTAACTACGCTCAGGGAAAACCCTGTTTTGGAAATGCAATGCAAATCCCTGTGAATCAAAATCAAACCATTACAATATTCAAATGAAGTGATTACACATTGGAATCCCCATGGAATGTATGGTAAATTACCCCAGGCCTAGATTCAGTCATTTTTTTCACTTCATTGAGATGTTTGGCTAGGAGCAAGATATATAAACTTCAGGTCAATAATCTTAAAGTACTTTCATTTTTTAATCGGTAGCATTAAATTTTAGGTGTTTAAATACTTGTGAAAGTTAGAGACATTTGTGAACATTCAACCTTTGACAGATTTGACAGCCGGCATAGCCTGGAAGCATGATTAGTTGGCGATCAAAGTCTTTTACTATTTCAATGAACATGGTTTGTTTGGATTTCACCACTTGACACCATTTATGACTAAAAAGCCCTCAGCAGGTGTCACCAAGCTCCAGCTGGTCTATGAAGTAAACTGTTTCGTGAGGATCTGTTGAAGAAAAGCTTAAAATGCACAGACATAGGCAGCGTGGCTGCTTCAGTTTAGTGTAGGGATACAGCGTGGAAACCGGCCCTTCAACACACTGGGTCCATGCCAACAAGCGAACACCCTTACGCTACTTCCATCCTACACACATGGACAGTTTTACAATTCTACAAATACGCACGTCTTTTGGGTGTAGAAGGAAACTGGAGCACCCAGAAAAATCCCATGCTATCATACGGTTAACTCCGCACAGGAAGTAGTCGAACCCACTGGTGGGTAAGGCAACAACTTTCCCACTGTGTCACCATGCCACCCAAGCTGCTGTCATTCCAAAATTCACAACCATCACTGAATCACAAAACTGGCGCAAAGTACATCTCAAGGTGCAATAATGTCATCTTGTGTACTACAAAGGGTTAGAATACAGATGATAAAAAAAGAAAAAAAAATTTACTGCAGACTAATAAAACAGATTATAGAGGTGTATAAGATCATGCACAGAATAGACAGGGTATATCCAGAGGACATGGGTTTCAGGTCAGGGGGAGAAAGATTTAATAGGAACCTGATGGGCAACTTTTTTACACAAAGGGTGGTAGGAATATGAAACAAGCTGCCAGAGGAGGTCGTTGAGGCTGGTACTACAAAGCTTGAAGTGACATTTGGACAGGTGCATTGATAAGACAGGTTTAGAGGGTTATGGGCCAAACGTAGGCAGGTAGGACTAGTGAGCCCGGTGGGGGGGGGGGGGGGGGGGGGGGAAGAGTGCCCGGGGGGGGCACGGGGGGGGGGTGGAGAAAGAGCCCAGTGGGGGAGGGGGGGAGAGAGCCCGGGAGGGAGGAGAAAGAGAGAGCCTGGGGGGGGAAGAGATAGAGAGAGCCCGGGGGGGGGGGGGGGGGAAGAGCCTGGGGGGGAAAGAGAGGGAGAGAGAGAGAGCCCTGGAGGGGGGAGAGAGCCCACGGGGGGGGGGGGGTATAAAAGAGGCTGAAGGAATTAATAGCATTTTACCATAATTAACATTTTTGCTACATACTGTATTACTGGAAATTTCATTCACAACGTCAAACATTGCAGCTTCAAGTATTTGAGCCAGAACATTTTATTTTACTGTTGAATTGCAATATCAGAATCAGAATCAGAATCAGAATCAGGTTTTATTCACCAAGTATGTTTTGCAACATACGAGGAATTTCACTGGCCAGGTCAGTCATACAATGAAAAGCAACAAACTCTAAAACACATTTTAACATGAACATCCACCACAGTGACTCCTACACATTCCTCACTGTGATGGAAGGCAAAATAAAGTTCAGGTCCTTCCTTTCGTTCTTCCTTGGTCGGGGCTTCGAGCCTCCATTGACGGGATGATCTTGACTCCCATAGCCGGCGGCGTTCGGGCCCCCCGCGTTGAGGCGTTCAGCTCCTGCATCAGGGGGGGTTTTCAGCTCCCCCGTGCCGGCAATCGAACCTCGCGTCAGGGCTGGTCGAATCTTCTGTGGCGTTGGAGCTCCCGACTAGCCTATCCCGAGACTGCAAAGTTTTGATAGTAAGTCCGCAGTGGGAGCGATCCCAGGCTAGGGATCAGCTCCGATGTTAAGTCTGCGCCCCGCGGTGGGGCTTAAGAAAGTCCGAGTAGGCCTCCAGCTCCAGCGATGGTAGGCCGCAGAGCCCGGAGAATGTGATCCGAAAATTGATCACATCTCTGGGAAGGTAAGAATTTGAAAAAAAGTTTCTCCCTAACCCCTCACCCCTCCCCCCACATAAAACAAACCAAAGTACATTAAAACAAACTTTTAACAAACGCTAAAAATAACAAAAAGACGAAAAAACGAACAGACTGCCGGCAGGGCTGCCATCTCCCCGGCGGACTTGTGATCTGGTATTGTGGTTTAATGTACCCAACGCAGGCTGGCATTTGCACTGTGCAGAACAACTCACATACATTTTATCAGACTAATTAAGTAGAGGTAATACTGGGATTTCTTAATCCAGCATTTGTGTATAATTTTCTCAAACTAAAACTCTAGGAAAAAAAACACTGCCAATGGAACAATAGGCTGACATTGGGATTTTGCTGTATCCAGTCCCAAAGGAAGCAATATTTTTGCCGTTGTAGAGTCCTGCTCTACGTTTCAGAATTAGTGGCATCCCTCTCTATCATTCCAGCAGCTGCTCACCCTAGTACCTAAACTATAAATAACAACTTTTTATTACCATAAAGAAAATTTGATTTTATATCAAAACAACCTATATCATTTAAATTACATATGGTAATTTAATTCTTATCAAGTGGGTATTGTTGTAAAAAAAATGTATAATTAATTGATGCTAAATATAATTGTTGTCTTACATGCTTGAATAATAAATAAAATGAATTGTGAAACAGCAATGTTATGGTGATATTAAAGTTACCAGCCTGTTTCTGGTACAGGTGATAATTTAATAAGAATTATCTTCCTGCTTCTCTTCTCACAGTCTGAGGAAGGGTCTTGACCCGAAATGTCACCCATCCATATTCTCCAGAGTTGTTCCCTGACATAGAAACATAGAAAATAGGTGAAGGACTAGGCCATTCGGCACTTCGAGCCTGCATCGCCATATGATCATGGCTGATCATCCAACTCAGTATCCTGTACCTGCCTTCTCTCCATACCCCCTGATCCCTTTAGCCACAAGGGCCACATCTAACTCCCTCTTAAATATAGTCAATGAACTGGCCTCAACTACCCTCTGTGGCAGAGAATTCCAGAGACTCACCACTCTCTGTGTGAAAAATGTTTTTCTCATCTCGGTCCTAAAAGACTTCCCCCTTATCCTTAAACTGTGACACCTTGTTCTGGAATTCCCCAACATCGGGAACAATCTTCCTGCATCTAGCCTGTACAACCCCTTAAGAATTTTGTATGTTTCGATAAGATCCCCCCCTCAATCTTCTAAATTCTAGCGAGTACAAAACGAGTCTATCCAGTCTTTCTTCATATGAAAGTCCTGCCATTCCAAGAATCAGTCTGCTGAACCTTCTCTGTACTCCATCTATGGCAAGAATGTCTTTCCTCAGATTAGGAGACCAAAACTGTACGCAATACTCCAGGTGTGGTCTCACCAAGGCCCCGTACAACTGCAGTAGAACCTCCCTGCTCCTATACTCAAATCCTTTTGCTATGAATGCTAACATATCATTCACTTTCTTCACTGCCTGCTGCATCTGCATGCCTACTTTCAATGACTGGTGTACTTTACAGACATTGCTGAGTTACTCCAGCACTTTGTGCCCTTATGTGTATGTAGATGATATGTGTATACACCTTTAATTGATAGTGACGATGTCCATGCTAACCACTACCCCACCAGTTAGTATAATTGTAACCCACACGCCCCTAGCTCTCTCTCTGGTGATCGTGACAGACCACGTACAGCTAGGGCTATATGATGTATGATTAATAAAGTAGTGAAGACCTTAAGGTGTCTGTGTACCTTCTCTACAGTGTATTAACCAGCATCTACAGTTCTTTATTTTTACTCTCTCTTTATATGCCTGACTGTTACCCATCAAAATATGATCCTATGGAAAATTAAAAACCTTGATGATGCTGACTACAACATGTAAATCTGCAAACTGCTAAATGATTTTTATCAATGCATTTATTTTGCCAGCAGATGGAGACTGTGAACCAAACTGTCCACCAACAGGATGACATTTTGCTGTATTCAGACAGAGACTGGCACCCTCAGCACCACACTATTTCTTGCAGCGTCAGGCATTTTACAATCAGTATGCATTCTAGTCAGCGATATTTCAAGGAGTTTTCTCAGGCCGATGGAAGGCAAGGAGCGGGGGAACGACCAGACTAACTCAATTAGGATGCAAAAGTGGGATAACATTGAACTAGTGTGTGGGTGATCGATGGTTGGTGTGGACTCATTGTTTCCACGCTGTACCTTTAAAACTAAAAAAACTAACCAGCATATTTGATTAACCAGCACAGATTGAATGGCAGACCAGGTTACCAGCTAGTTACCTTCTTTTAAACTCAAAACAAACAAAACCCTGGTGAAAGGGGTTGAAGACGTTCTCCTCCTCCCTACGGACTATCTCCTTCGCTCCTTAGATGCTACTGCACCCGCTGAGTTTCTCCAGCTTTTTGTGTAACCCCCCCCCCTGGTGAAAGGGGTATGTAGCTTTATAAAATATGAGAACTCAAATTAAAATTCATATAACTTACTGCAACATTAAAGTTTGATTTATGATATCATGTTGAACATCTGAGCAGTACAGTATATATGTGTAGGAAAGAACTATAGATGCTGGTTTAAATCAAAGGTAGACACAAAATGCTGGAGTAATTCAGACAGCATATCTGGAGAGAAGGAATGGGTGGCGTTTCAGGTCGAGACCCTTCTTCTGGACTCGAAACGTTACCCAATCAGTATAGTATACAGTTGTTTAAAGTGTAGAATGGTATTTTTGTCACAACTAACCCCACCAAATTATTGCACCTAGTCCTTTGAGAGTTTAGTTAATATACTTCCTCGGTATTGCAGTAAACATAGTCCACATTTTGGAAATGTGATTAAATCATAGCGAGCACTCAGATCTCTAAAAGATCATAACTGAACCACATCACGCAGACTTAATCAGAAACAAGATGAAACTGTTTAAATTGTGGATAGGATTCTGGTTTTAGATGTTTAATCAAGACGTCACATTGTGGTAAGTCAATAGATTTAAATGCTGAGAGTCAGGTGGTCTGAGAATATAATTGGCAACAAGTTCCATAACAGCTGCTTCACTCCCTTCTTCAATTACATTCCAGTTTATCGACTGCCTTGTTTCCATTGGTCAGAGCAAGTCCAGGTCTTTTTTTAGTTTGCTTCTATTCTACCTTTGACAGTTTGTTTGTAGCAACCAAAATCATGAAACATTATTGCTTTTGGGTTACTTTGTTTTGGTTAAAAGTTGTGCATAGAACAATTGCTCTACCCAGGGAATTTAATGCCCATATTTCCTATGGCTTCTTCCTGTGTTATGAGCCTGGGCTTTCAGCAGCTGTATGATAACCATAGTCATTTATCATTTGCATTGGGCCAAAGGGTAGAAACATTGTGTACTAGTTGAGACGTCTTCTCGCATTTCCAGTAACTCAGGCTCAATCCTGACATCTAGTGTTACCTGTGTGGAATTTACACAATCTTCTTGTGGCCACATGGGTTTCCTCTGGATGTTTACAGTTTCATAGAAACATAGAAACATAGAAAATAGGTGCAGGAGGATGCCTTTCGGCCCTTCAAGCCAGCACCGCCATTCATTGTGATCATGGCTGATCGTCCCCTATCAATAACCCGTGCATGCCTTTTCCCCATATCCCTTGACTCCACTAGCCCCTACGTTTCCTCCCACATTTTAAAAAGGAGCAGATTTGTAAGAAAATTAGCCACTGTAAATTGCTTCTAGTGTTTAGATGAGTAATAGAATTGGGAGAGTTAATGGAAATGGAGGGCAGGATTAGTGTAAACATGGATGCTTGGTCAGAGCAGACCGGGTGGGCCAAAAGGCCTGTTTCTGCAACTCTCCTCGTCTCCATGATCTATTGTTACCTTCTTAGTCTCAACAACAGTCAATACCTTCAGATAATGATTGTACAATTTCCTTTATCATCTCCTTTGGATAAATCTTTTGTTGCTTACCTCATCATCCACTTTTTCCTTGCACGTCCTTTGTTCTATCATTTAATCCTTCCTGAATGCTACCCTATTGTGTTTTAGCATTGTTCTTGCCTCGCCTCTTCACTTGAACTTGTTTGTTTCTAATGTTTTCCTATCCTAATGGAAGATAATTGTCCCGAAACACGTGCTTTATTCAATACACCCTCACCCCATGCTTGTGCTACTGTAATGGTAAAATATTCTGGAATTTTCTGTATTTTTTTCCGACTTTCAAAGTCCATATTACTCTTTGTTGTGATAATGTAAATCTGGGCGTTTGTTGGGGAGTGTGTGCTGTATGGGCAGAAGGACCTGTCACTGCTGTAATATTTGTAATACTGTAATATATGATCTACATGCAATACATGATTTACATATGATACATGTGCTGTTACGAACACATAGGATGACCTTCCCGCTCACAGCGCCAGCCTGAACTGCTAGCAACCTTTTGTTTAGTGGCAGGTCGAGATGATAATAGATGTCAGTCGATAGTCTGTCTCTTGTGCTGGAGACGGTGAGATTAAGAAATGGTAGGGGGATGTCAGAGATGGTCCAAGTGAATTTAACTGCAGGATGGAAATTAGTAATGACGTTAATGAAGTCCATGAGTTCTGCAAGGGTGGTCCATTGTGGAACGGCACGGTAGATGGCGCAGCGGTAGAGTTGCTGCCACACAGCGCCAGAGACCCGGGTTCGATCCTGACTAGTATGGGTGCTGTCTGTACGGAATTTACACGTTCTCCCCGTGACCGTGTGGGTTTTCTCCGGGTGCTCTGGTTTTCTCCCACACTCCAAAGACGTACAGGTTTGTAGGTTAATTGACTTGGTATAAATGTAATGTTCCCAGTGTGTGCAGGGATCGTTGGTCGGTGTGGACTCAGAGGGCTTGTTTCCGCGCTGTATCACTAAACTAAACTAAATAAGTCCCTTGGGTACACAAAAGGCTGGAGAAACTCAGCGGGTGCAGCAGCATCTAAGGAGATAGGCGACGTTTCGGGTCGAGACCCTTCTTCAGACCCGAAAGAAGTCCCTTCCCTCCAGAGATGTTGCGTGTCCCGCTGAGTTTCTCCACATGACATGTTGTGTCTGTCTGGGACAAGCCGGGCATCAGGCCTCAGGCCTCGGGCCTAGGCCACGCGTTGCCGTGGCAACCCGCCGCGTGACGTGTCCCCGCACCGCGCTCTCGCGAGATGTCAGTGTGCACATGCGCGGTGAGCCGGGCCGGGCCGGGGAGCGTCGAGGCGAGGGCGGCAGGTAACGGGGGCCGGGACAGGGACAGGGGAGAGCGGGGGCCCGGGCTCAGCGGCAGCGGCAGGGGCAGGTAACGGGGGCCGGGACCAGGACAAGGGCCGGGCTCAGCGGCAGCGGGGCAGGTAACGGGGGCCCGGGCTCAGCGGCAGCGGGAGGCGGCGGGGCAGGGGGCCATGGCGCGGTGGGTGGGTGGGCCTGTAACTACTGTACACCTGCCAGTCTGTCGAGAGATCCCTCGCCCAGCGTGCGGGCGGGCGGCCGCAGCCTGGGCTGGGCTGGGCTGGGCTGGGCTTGGGGCCACAGCGCCCGCAATGAACCCAAGCCGCACACTACCCGCCTCGCACATGCCCACACATTACCCGCACCCGTGCATATACTGCCCGTCCCGCACAGTACCCGCACACTATGGTAATATACAGGGAGGTGCGTGGCCAAACGGTACAGTACTTACTAGGGTTTACTTTTAATCGGAAGTTTCTCTGCCGCAAGTTTGACGAGAGTACATTTCGGCGCGCTGGCAGCCTGTAAATCAATTTCATAGTTTGTAAAGTAAGAAACGTGGGCATCTGAAATGTTTGGATGCAAACTCGCGGCGTTTACTTTTGAAAATAAACTAAATCCATGGGTGAACTTATTGAAAACAAAGGTAGACAAAAATGCTGGAGGAACTCAGCAGGCGAGGCAGCATCTGTGGAGAGAAAGAATAGGCGACGTTTCGGGTCGAGACCCTTCTTCAAAAAAACGAGTTTTGGGGCGGTCATCTTGGGCTCAGTGATGGTAGTCTTAACTCTCCAATCTGAGCAGTTTCAGTTTAGACTTCAATGCAACGCTGCAGAGTTGTGGACGTCAACATTTAAATTTAACTTTCATCATAAGGCACACCTGCTTTGCGATTTTGTAAAAGGATCAAGGATAACGCCATTATTCCAAATGCAGCAATACATACCTGTTATCGTGGGGAAAAAGTTAGCTCTTGGAAAATGGTGGGAATCAATATTAAAGCTGTGGTAGGAACCACAACACAGTCACTGTCACAGATGTGTAGGAAGGAACAGCAGATGCTGGATTACACTAAAGATGGCAACAAAATGCTGGAGTAATTCAGCGGGACAGGCAGCATCTCTGGAGAGAAGGAATGGGTGATGTTTCGGGTTGAGTCCCTTCTCCAGTCTGAATAAGGGTCTCTACCTGAAACGTCACCCATTCCTTTCCAGAGATGATGCCTGTCCCGCTGAATTACTCCAGCATTTTGTGCCTACCACTGTCACAGATGTCAGATTTGCTTGCCTGAAAACAAATCCATGGAAAGCAACTGTCATGTATGGAGTGCCCAGCCATGTCCGCAACCTGGGAGGTCCAGAGAGCAGGAGTATTTGCAGATATCTTTAACCTCTCTCTATTCTGTGCTGAGATTCCCAAGTGTGTAAGAAGACCACTATCATCCATATACCAAGGAAAAGCAAGGCATCGTGCCTTAATGACTACTGTCCAGTGGCTGACATCTGCCATCAGAGATTAGTCATGACACACATTAACTCTAGCCTCCCCAACAACCTTGAGCCACTACAGTTTGCCTACCATTACAACAGGTCTATGGCAGACACCACCCCTCTGGCCCTACACTCATTGCTGGAAGGTCTAATTAACAAGGACATCTACGTCAGACTCCTACTTATTGACTACAGCACTGTTTTCGGCACCAAATTCCCAACCAAACTGTCTCCAGCCAAACCAACCAGGAGCCAATACCCCTCTGCAACTTGAACCTCTACTCCCTAGCCCATTGACCGCAATCAATGAGGATTGGCGCCAAAATATCCTCTATGATAATTCTCAATTCTGGCGACCACAGTGATATGTCTCAGCCCCTTACTGTACTCTATAAACTCACGGACATGCGGACAAATTATGCACTACATTTGCAGATGACACCTGTAGTGGGCCAGATATTGAAGTACGAAGTCGAGACATGGGTACAGGAAGTTAGAGAACTTAGTAACATGGTGTCAAGATAACTTCTCTATCAATGTCAGCAAGACGAAGGAGCTACTTATTGACCAGATGGTGGTGTACACACCCCAGTCTGTGGTGCCAAGGAAAAGATCAACCACATTTATGCTATGGCCAAAAAAGCACACCAACACCTCTACTTCCTCAGAAGACTAAGGAAGTTCAGCATGCCTCCAGCAATTCTTACCACTTTCTACAGATGCAGCATAGAAAGCAAGATGCATCACAACTTGGTTTGGTAACAGCTCTGCCCATGAGTGCAAGAAATTGCAGCGAATTGTGGATGTAGCCCAGTCCATCATTCAGACCAGTCTCTTACGCCCGTCAACTCCACCTACACTTCACGCTGCATCGGGAAAACAACCAACATAATTAACATAGAACATAGAAAAGCACAGCAAAGGAACAGGCCCTTCGGCCTACCATGTCTGCAGAAGATGATGCCAAGATAACCACCAGTTATTCAATTTCTCCACACTCTCGAGCTGAAGTTATGATAGCTCTAAAGCCATGCCACGTGATTCAGGAACAGCTTATAAAGCCATGCCACTAGATTCAGGAACAGCTCCACTGTTCCTGAAC
Organism: Okamejei kenojei; assembly: GCA_035221665.1. Taxonomy (NCBI): domain Eukaryota; kingdom Metazoa; phylum Chordata; class Chondrichthyes; order Rajiformes; family Rajidae; genus Okamejei; species Okamejei kenojei. Next base: position 862,094 of record CM069147.1, on the reverse strand, counting down.
AATCCTTCCCTAGGCTTGGCGATAATCCCGATCTTCCAACCTACCTTATTGCGGGCCTTGTTCTTTTTATCTGTAACTAACTTGATAATGCAGTAAATCCTATGTTCTGCATTCTGGTATTTTTCTCTTTGTACTACATGCTGTCCTTGTGCATTGCTTGATTGTACGTAGTATGATTTGACTGGATAGCACACAAACAAAGCTTTTTACTGTATCTTGGTATACGTGACAATAAACCACTATCAAAACTAAATTATGTTTGACATAAGAAATAGTAGCTAGAGGAGCCTGCTCTGATATTCACAAGGTCATGGCTGATCATACATTTTCCCTGCTCTCTCAACATATTCCTTGATTACTTTACTAACCAGAAATCTATCACTGTTTTTAATACAGAACTGGGCTAGGCTAGTAGATTCACCACTAGAGTAAATGCATTTATTCTCATTTTCTACCTTAAATGGCCAACCCTTATTTTGAGTCTGTGACTCGCTAGAACATGCCTAATGCCAAGCTTTGGAACCCAGCCAACAGTTAGTGCTGGTTTGTCACTGTATCATATTGGAGTATAGTATTAATGGACACGTCATGTCATACAGTCCTGGTGGGTACAGATCTGACACTGTGCATAGGAACATTCACGGTGTGGTGAATTATCAAGGGACAGTAACACAACAAGGTGGCAGCTAAGCTGTGCAGAACATGAGTGGCCCTCGGAAGTGATTTAGATTGTTAATCCAGTCTACTCTACAGTATTGTTTTATGCTGCTGAGATGAAAGGACAAGTTTGCCAATGATTTTGTTATCTGGAACAGGGAACAGGTGGAAGATACCAAAGGCTGTAAAGAAATGTAAATAGGTTAAGTGAGTAGGTACAAAGTGGCAGCTGGGGTACAACGTGAGAAACCTGTAGTTACTTATTTTGAAAAGTGGAATTGAAACCAATTTTGAAATGATGAGAAAATGTTGTACAGTGAAATTAATGTGTTCTTGCAAAAATCATAAATTAATCTGCAGGCTCAACAAGTATTTACTGAGCAAATGTTGCCTTTTATTGCATGGTAGTTAGTAGGAGTACCATGGTAAGAATGGTTTGCTGCTTTTGTTTCCTAGTTTCATGAGATATGCAGTTTTCATCCATGTATTTTAGTAAGGGTATAATTTATTTGGAGGTTTATGGTAGATTCCCCAGATTGATGCCCTTATAAAAGTGATTTGTACTTTCTTTATAAGAAGGAACTGCAGGCTGGAAAATCGAAGGTAGACAAAAATGCTAGAGAAACTTAGCAGGTGAGGCAGCATCTATGGAGCGAAGGAAATAGGCAACGTTTCGGGTCGAGACCCTTCTTCTGACCCTTCTTTTCTCCAGCATATTGTCTACCTGTACTTTCTGTATTCTCAGTAAAAGATTCTTGTAGAAGTATTTACTCGGGCAACCTATTTATTATTTGGAAACTTGAAAATAAAAACATAATGTACCTTTTCCGTTTTCGGTACAAGTTTGTAGTGTAACTACACTTTCCTCCGGTATTGTTGTTCCATCTGTTGCATTTCAGAAGCCACCTTGCTTTTATTACAAAACCAAACATTCTCAGGTCAGATAGCATCTGTGGAAAGAAATAAAAGCCAATTTTTCAGATTGGTAATCTTTGAATATCTTTCTATTTGCAGATGTTTTTATTTTATTTTGAATTTCTGCACCTGCAGTATATTGAACTTGGCCTGGCTTTCTCTGGCCACAGTTCCTGCCTGACCTGAGGATTTCCAGCATTCCCAACCTCATTTTAGATTTATAATATAAATGATGTTTTGGATTTGTGCATATGTTAATTTATTTTAACATTTGCAGGTTATGGACATTGCTAGCATGGCCAGTATAATGATTATCCATCATCACTCTTAAGAAGATAATATTGAACGGTTGCAATCCTTGTAGTGTAGGTGTTTCCACAGTGGTGCTGGGTAGGGGGTTTCAAGATTTTCAGCAAACGTGAAGGAACAATGTGATATTGAGGATATCCAGAATGTGATGATGCTATTGCCTTTACACTCATGGTTGCTAGAGATCACTATAAGATGATCTCTATAAATGTCACCTCTGCACACTGGAAGGTAGAATAATTATGAGCCAGTTCTGAAACTCTGGGATGGATGGGGGGGAATGAATGCACCAGGGAGAAAGACAGAGAATGATGTGCTGGATTCAAGGTCATAGGGTGAAAGGTAAGTTCCAGGAGGACTCTACCTCTGTTCTGTCTGAAGGGAGATGGGATGAGAGCGGGATTGGGGGGGGCTTCACCATCCACTGTATAGCAATGTTACAAAATGTTGAGATTTAAAAAATCAAGTCTGCAATTTATCCCATCAGATAAAGCATAAAAAGAAGTTTAATTTGACACCTAATTCACTTTCATATCTTCAGTATTATAAAAGTTATGGCCATTTTCATACTTGGAAATTAGCATCTTGTTCCCTATTGCTTTTCCATTGACTTTACACAAAAGCTGTGATCGAGGACAGTCAAAAGCCCATAACTTTCTTAAAAATTAAGAGAACTGAATGAAATTTGAAGTTATTATAGATTGAAGCATTCTGAAACAAATGTGAAACAATCTTACTTGGATGACCTGAAATTAAAGCATATAATTAGTTACTTAATTGTAGCTAATTGCAAAATTACTAGACCTAAACATCTATCCATTTCTTAAGAAAGGGTTAACATTTTTAAATAGCCTAAGTGTCCAATTAACATTCACACAAGATTCCACAATATAACATGATTTTTAAATCTCATTGTCATGAATTTATAGGCCATATGGAAGGAATTTAATGTTTAATTCCCGTAAATTAATGGGCATTTAACTCATCTTGCGAGTGGGTGTTTCTGGAACGCGATCGATTGGAACGTTGCGGTGAATTTGAACCCTATATCGGCAGGAAAAACACTGCCGGGGCCAAAATCACATTTTCGCCAAGGAAATTTTGATTAAAGTCATCCTAAGAAGCAAGTTTATATGTAAAATAAACAACTTACCCCCGTGTTTTGTCCCCTACGTGAGATCTGTCCTGTTGTAGGCGTTGAGGGCGTTAGAAGTAGCTTTTTTATTTTACTCCAGCCATTAAATTGTCCTGTAATTTTTTTTTTTACTTCCGAGAACGGAAGTCGGAAGTAGAGGGAACACCACATTTATAAATCCATGTAATGTGAGCATAATTGTCCTATTCGGCCCATCAAGACTACTCTGCCATTTAATCGTGGCTGATCTTTCTTTCCTCAAGCCCATTCTCCTGCATTCTCCCTGTATCCTTTGACACCCTTACTAATCAAGAACCTGTCAATCTCCGCTTTAAATATACACAAAGACTTGGCCTCTATAGCCATCTATGGCAATGAATTCCACAGATTCACCGCCCTCTGCCTAATTAAATTCCTCCTCATCGCCATCCTAAAGATTCCTTTTATTCTAAGTCTGTGCCATCTGGCCCTATACTCTCCCACTTGTGAATACATCATCTCCATGTCAACTCTATCCAATCCTTTCATTATTCTTGAAAAAGGGGGACATTCCAGATGACATGAAGTGGAAAGTTTCATCTTGAGTGCACAAGTGGTGGAGATAGAGAAACTGAGAAAAGGAGTGGCATCCATACAAGAGATGGTGGCGAGAGATGTAGTCTAGGTAGCTGTGGAAGTCAGTGGGTTTCCATGGCTCCATGGTTCGTGACTACAACTAGAGGAAAGTACCTTGGATTCTACCTTGGTAGTCTACAAACCAATGGCATGAACATCAAATTCTTCAATTTCGGGCAACCTGCACCCCTCTGTTCCTTTCTCCTAATCCAGGTCCTCCTTCCATCATTCTTTCCATCTGCCCTTTCCCCCACCCTCAACAGCTTCCTGTTACCCAGTTTCTTTTCTCCAACTGGCTCAATCTGCCTATCATCCACACACTCTACCCTCTAGGTCCTCTATTCCCCCTCGTTGTTCATCTGTCCAGCGTCCCATCCTTATCCTGTTGCACTCATTACCCTCTTTTCCATTCAGATTCCATAATCTGCAGCCCTTTCTAATCATCTCCCAGCCTCTGTCACTATCCCCACTCTCCCCTTCCCCACTTGGCTACGTACCCATCAACCCTTCCTCATTAGACCCACCTAATGCTTGCCAACTCCCGCCTCACTTCTTCATACTAGGTATGTATCTCCCCTTTATACAGTTAACGTTGATGCAAGGACTCAAAGCCAAACATTGACTGTCACTTTGCCTGACGGAGACAGGCTGACCCACTGAGTTTCCAGCGGTATATATTTGCTCGGAGTTCCCTGCATCTTTATATGTCTATTAATAAAGAGGAAGTTCTTGCCACAAAGATTACTAGATCTTTGCTTTATATTCTTGAGGTCAGCAGCAAACATCCACATTGACCACAAAAGCAGTAGTACTATTTCTGTCTTCAGGTCATACTTGGAATCGACTTCGGGAATGGACAAAATCCATTATGTCTGCAGCTCCCTGCACATATCCTGCTTCAGGGTCTGCTAATTCCATATCATTTTGTCCTGTACTGTCTGAAATTTAAACATTTATCAACCTCTTTAAATCTCTTTAGAGTATCACCCCCTACTAATTTCTAAAATATGCTACACTGTGACGACCCAAATCTTTACCTTTCCTGTAAGTCTGCACCTCTGAGTCCTTCACTTTTCACATTCTGCAGCCTTTCACCCAACATTTACCCTTCAATCATCACTGAGGATCCTCATTCTATCATCCCACCCTTGAATTATTTTTGAAACTTTCTCTTTTAAGGCTGATGTGTAACGTTTAAAATGTTGGGGTGTTTTTCTCTATCAAACATGTTTATGTATTGACTTGAATGTGTAACAATGACATTTGACAATACAAATTAAAGCTCTATATTTCAAAGATGGGATTCCCATAATTTGTTCTTTGTGACCCCATGAGAGAGAGAATTGGATCCAGTGAAATGTTAACACTTGCCAGCTTTTTAAAAACTTGAGTTCATCATAAAATATGTTATGAAGAAGTGGTGATTTTCATATGAACTTATAAAAGTAGCTGTTTTTCTGTGTTTGTAGGTGTGAAGATATCTAACAGTGTCACACTGGATGACTTCAGACGTCATGATGGAGACTGAAAGCCGTGGCTGTACAACGAAACATCAGTGTGATGGACATCTCTTGAAGCAGATAGCAGCTCATTCGTTTGTGGATGCTAACATTATGTCAAAAATGGAAAAACCAGGCTCATTAATTCAAGTTATTGAAAAGTTGAGCAAGATAGTGGAGAATGGAAGATCAAAGCAGTGTTCTCTAGCTGGTCAAAAAAGGCCTTATTTTAGTGCCTCTGATACAAAAAGTGCAATACTTGAGCAAACAGACAGCTGTGAAAGCACAGCCAAAAAACATATGAATTCAAATCAGGAAATAAAGGAAAACTTGTCAGTTAGACCGACTTATTTTAAAACAGAAGATCTGCCACAGAGTTGTAACGGACTAGATCTACAGACTCTTGATCCTGCAGATAAATCTAAATCTTCAAAGAGCTTCCATTGTACCCTCTGTAACTTCGTAACTGTAGTGCCATCTGTCTATTACACACACATACGTAACCATAATGACATTAGCAGCTACACGTGTGATCAGTGCAACTTTGCAACTACAGTTTCTGAAGATTTTGTGACGCACAAGTGTTCGCATAGGAAGCTCACTCGATACCAGTGCAATTTATGCAAATTCAGTTCATTGACTTTTTCACAGTTAAAGGAGCACTTTGAACTGCATGGGAAGTCAGGTGAGGTGCTGTTGATGTGCTCTGAGTGTTGCTTTGTTTCCAAAAAGCAGGAGGAACTTGAAACTCATATGTGGATGCACCTTGAAGATACCCAGATACAGAGGAAACAGTCGTTGTCACAACAATTAAGGCCAAATGTTATGGATAATGTGGATGGTAAAAATGCTAAATCAAGAAGTATTGGTTTTGATGCTGAACCAGGCCCGAGAAAGTGGTACACCTATGATCAGTATGGCATGTACAGGTGTTTGATTTGCAGTTATGCTTGTGATCGTCAGCGGATGTTAAAAACTCACGCATGGAAACATGCTGGTGAAGTTGATTGTTCTTATCCAATTTTTGAGGAATGTGAGCCAACTACCTCAGCAATTCCTTCCACATGTCTCACAGCTCATGAGGATGAATCAATAATTGTTTTCACACCTGCTGACAAATCAGAAAGTGTGCACTGCGATAGTTCAAATCCATTGCAGTTTTGTGATTCAGCTCCAACTACTGTAACAGACTCGTTGAACTGCAAGCCCTCATTGCCTGACACTGCTGTTGAAAGTACTGATCTCACTGAATCAAAAACAACTCCGTGCACTGTAGTGGAAATTGTTCAAGATACACCCCTGATGCATGATTGTGAAAATGCAAGTACAATTTCAGATAGCCTTCTTTCCTCTGCACAGAAGATTATTAATTGCAGTTCTAACAAGGCTGGGCATGTCAATGTCATAGTAGAACGTGTCCCAGGAGCTGAGGAGAGTGTTCCAGAAAAGCCCTTTCTGATGTCACCAGATATTGAAGTTGAAAAGAGGCTTATCTCTGAAAAGTCTCATATGATCTATTGTGAGGATTCTTCAGACATGTATCAACAAGCCACGAGACCAACTGAACTGGGAACGGCCGTCTTAAGGTGGAATCCCGAAGAAAGTAATGATGCGTTAAAGTCTACTGAACCTGCAGCAGTTGATGAAAATGTTCCCCCAGCACGGAGGAGAACTCATTCTGAATCTTTGAGGCTTCATTCATTGGCAGCTGAAGCACTTGTTGCAATGCCAATGAGAGCACCAGAATTTAGCAGAACAAATGTCAAAAATCCTGAGGCTGATTCCACACAGATAAATCTGGACGTCAACTCTTGTGTTCCTCCACTTCACAATTATTCTGAAGATTCTCCAAGCAATGACTTGCAACTTGAAACTAAATCAGGCTTCTCCGAAGTGCCAATCAGAATGGGCATCAGCATGTCACTACTGACGGTGATCGAAAAATTGAGAGAAAGAACTGACCAAAATGCTTCTGATGAAGATATCCTGAAAGAATTGCAGGATAATGCACAATGCCAACCTTCAAGCGAACTGAGTTCACCTGGCAACCTAGTGGAATACATACCAAACACAGAACGGCCTTACCGTTGCCGCTTGTGCCATTACAGCAGTGGCAACAAGGGATACATCAAGCAGCATTTAAGAGTTCATCGACAACGACAGCCTTACCAGTGTCCAATCTGTGACCACATAGCAGCTGATAGCAATGATCTGGAGAGTCATATGATAAACCATTGCAAAACTAGGATGTATCACTGCAAAAGATGCAATGCAGCATTTTATTATAAGGTAAACCTTTCTAATACAATATGTGTAGGAAAGAACTGCAGATGCTGGTTTAAATCAAAGATAAACACAAAATGCTGGAGTAACTCAGCGGGACAGGCAGCAACTCTGGAGAGAATGAATGGGTGACGATTTGGGTCGCCTCCCTTCTGCAGACCGATCAGTCTGAAGAAGGGTCTCGAACCAAATTGTCACCCATTCCTTCTCTCCAGAGATGCTGCCTGTCCCGCTGAGCTATTCCAGCATTTTGTGTCTATTCTTTCTAATACAATACAATTGTATTAAATACAATATATTTTTGAGTAGGAACCACAATCATTTGTTAAAATGGCTTTGCAAATTATTCTGAATGGTATAGTAAAGCACTTTCAATAATGTGCAGTTTATGTTATAATTATTTGTAAATTTAAAGTTCCTTTAAGTTTAAAGAAAGACTATAATAAACTGAATTTTGTATGCTTTTGATTTAAATGCTTTGATTTGATATTTGATTCAATCAGAATTTCTGTAAACTTATTAACGATTGTCTCAAAGATTGAATTTAATTAACTTTGTACAGTAACCATAAGGCTTTGAATGTAACATTTAAGGGCTTGCTGAGTTAAAATGCATATTTGGATTGCTTGCATTTTGCTTGCATTATGCGTGCATTATGGCCAGATGCATGCTTTATGGCCAGATGCATACTTTTCAAGGCATTGACATCTGATTATAATTCATTGTAATTTCTTCACAGTTGCGGCAATGCCAGCGATGGATTACCACATTAAATGTGGTTGCCTTGTAAGGACGTGGTGGATATTGTTTAATGTTCATTGTGTTTACCATTCTGATCAACTTTCTGACAGAGTCAACTGCGGAACCATGAACGTGAACAACATAGTCTTTCTGACATTTCCTCAAGTGCGGAATCAAATGATGAAAATACGGAATATAGTGGTGAACGGAAAATGGGAAACACGCAAGAAGGTAATGTCAATAGTTTCTTACATTTTCTAACATACCACTGACTTCTGGTTAAAGTTATTTTACATAAGGCCCCCTACCATTTGGATTAAGCAGTTTACATAGAATGAATATCATAGCAGAACATCATGGAGACCTCAGAGTGTTCAATTTACAAAGGTTCCCGCTGGCTTATAAATGGAGTTCCACTTGAACAGACCTTATTCCAGAATTCAGATCATGTCATTTCGCAACTATTTAAAATGGGAGGTGCAAATAACTTATCTGATTTTGTTTCAAACAGCAACAGACCTTCACACTGTATATCAATTACAGTTCTTTCCCTTTAGACATTGTACATGGCTAATACTCATCTGAAGGTGTTGCTGAGACATCTGTCCACCAAAATAAAGGGGGGAACACGGACATTGGTTCGAGGAGTGATGTTGAGCAGAGTTCCCAAAACCTGCCAGGTGCTGGGAGCTGCCACAACTAATTGTAAAATTCCGTGTTAACATTCCTTGTGTGTCAGAAAGACCAAAGTGCTTCCCCACAACCATGTAACTGGCACTGTGTACACCTCCCTGCACTGAGCTGACCAGGGACATTGGACCAGCGTCAGGCTCTGCACACTCGCCACCTCCCATTTACCCCAGAAGGCCGCGATATATGATCCATAACCTCCAATCATTCCTGCTGGAACTTCACATTGTGACAGGTTGTATTTTGTGGCATCAAAAACTGTTTTTTGGAGGTATTTCTGTACTCTGCAATGATCATGGTCCAATGTAATTTGTTGCTAGGTAATATTAAGTACTCTTTTCATTTCATGTATGATGTCCGTTTAAAAATGATGCATCCTTTGTTGACTGCCTAGGTAGCCAGTATTGAACTCAACCTTTCGAAAACAGAAGAATTTTCTAAACTTTACAGGTTTGAGGGAACAAAATGCCTTCCTTGTAAATGAAGAAATTGTTTAAATGTAAATGCCCTTTGAAAAGGCTACTCAGATGAAGGACAGTTACAGAGAGGCAATAAATACTAGCTTGGCCAGCCATATAAAGATTCATAAATAAGAAATAAGCAATGAAGAACAAATCACAATTAATGTTTCTTGTGGTGGTAATGATACTGGTTCATTATTGTCACAGGTACTCAGTGACAGTGAAAAACATTTGCATGCTATCCAAGTTAAAAAACATCCAAACATCCTTACAATCAAAATCATCCATGAGTACAATAGCTAACGCAAAGAAAACCGCATTGTGTTATATTTTACCTCGGAGTCACGTGAGTGACTACGTGAAGAAGACCCCGCCTGGCGCATGCTCGGCATTACGTCGACGCATGTGAAGCTCCGACAGGGTGGAGAGCGCAGCTCCCACCAGCGTATGTTTAACCCGCAGGTAAGTAGATATTGAACTTTCTTGCTAGTGGGTTTAAACTCTGTAAGTCTGCAGAGCCAGCTAGAGTGCTGATGTATTTTGAATTTTTTTTAAAAACTCTGTAACTGGCTCGAAATACGGAGCCAGCTAGAGTGAATGTATTTTTAAACTGCGGTAATTGAATAGAACGCGCTGGAACCGCAGTTTCCGATTTAGATCGGATCGGGAGATAAGGGCTGCTTTAAAAGCCGCCTCCCGCTATTTACCGCTATTTAGATCGGGTTTGGAGATAACGGCTGCGCTAAATGCCGACTCCAAATACACAGTAATTGTAAAATAAAGTCTGCTCTGAGTATATGTTTCCAGATGCAGTTTTCTTTATGGAAATGTATATAATCCTGTGTGATACTGAGGTTAATACAAATATTCTGCAAGCAGAATGTGCCTGTCAGAATTACAATTTTAAACATATATGGTTTATGCACAAATACAAAACAGTAAAGAAGTAACTCTCCTCCAAGGGAGGACAAGAATGTGGGGGAGGCTGGAAATGGAGAAAATGCTCCACACTTGACTTAGTCAAGGGTTCTTGACCCAGGTATGTATTCCTGTAAGGCAGGCTCCAAAGGAGTTTCCATACGCTGAGTATGGTGCCTATGAAAATGGGATTCTGATTCTCCAGTACCTTGGTAAGCTCTGGCTGAGATCCCTAGAGCAAGATAAAATGCTCCGAATTCTAATCAGTCAAGGGTTTTAAGACCTATGAGATTCTAAGGCAGGCTCCGAAAGGAGTATGGTACCTATGAAAAATGAGAATCTCATTCACCAGTACCTTGTTTAGGTCTGGATGAAGTCTCCTAGAGCAAAGACTCGGGAGTACCAGGGCAGGATGAAACTGACCCTGAAGCTGGTGTCCCTACGTATGTGTATACACCAGAGCACAATAGAAACGCTCCGGGTATTCCCGATGTAGCACCCAGTTTTGCTATATCGGTATGGACTGGTGAGGCTATGGATGAACCTGGCGGCCAACATTATTTGGTTTCTCACCTACTCCAAGAAACTGTTATGAAACAGTAAAAAATATATAAAACACCCGTCTATTGTGCCTCGCTCAGGGTGCCAACAGTAACTCAGTAATTGGGCACCCATGAGAGTAACGATGCGAGGACAGGAAATGCGTTCCAGCATGTCCTCTAGCTGATATTGTTGGCATCACTGCATTTGGGGAAGACATACATGGGTCGATAATGTCCAATACTTTTAAGACATGCTTGCGTTACTCTGCAATGCATATTCAAACCCAATTGTATGACCAAAATAGAGCAAGTCTCCGCCGCAGGCGTTTGGTGGTTCCAAACTGGTATTGCTTCTCGGCCTTTTGGCTAATATTAAGTGTAATATCTGTTCTTATCAGTTTAATATCTGATGCTTCCCTTATCTAGGGACCATTACTACACAGCCATTGTTCCCATTGGTGCTCAGAATGATGATTCAGACATTTATGACAAATCCCAGGTGCAGTAATTGTTGATACATCCAGTAACAGCAGAAGTCATCCATTATACGACCGTGTTAATTGTTAATCTGCAGGTTCTGATGGAATGTCAGATAGGACCATGGATGTCATAACTGCAGCTTGGAGATATAACACTAAGAAACAATATATGTTTCATATAAGGAATGGGAAATCTTTTGTATACAGTCAGATATATTTTATCATACTGCAAACATATCGGATGTATTAGAGTTCCTTGCTATGTTGCATCTGAGTTATAGTACCATTAATGGAGCTCGGAGTGCTTTGTCCTCCTACTTAGGACAATTTTCAGAATGACAATTTATCGGGTCTCATCTGTTAATATCCCGATTTATGAGAGGAATTTTAATAAAATCCTACCAAACCCAGATATACAGAAATCTGGGATGTCAGTATAGTTCTCACATTGCTTCAGCAATGGACTCCAATTACGTCACTGTCTTTTCAGAAGTTAATATTTAAAGTGGTTATGCTGATGACATTAATATCAGCACAATGAGTACAAACATTACAAATGGTGCGGTTACCTTGTATGCAGTTGTCTGTAGATAAAATGACGTTTTATGTCAATGATCTAAGCAAGCCAACAAAGGCTGGAACCAATGTAATCTTTAAGACATACTCTGTCAACTAAACATTGTGTGTGGTTAAGCATCTGATTTAATATATATTGAATTAAGAGTCTCCGAGATTGTGAGACACCAATGTTCATTACCCACAAGAAACATATAAAAAAGTGACAGTACAAACTATTTCTAGATGGATAAACAGGTTCTGGATTAACTGGAGTAGACACTGATGTGTTTAAATCTCACTCCACAAGGGTGGTATCAATGTCCGCAGCAAAGGTGCAGGACATGCCGCTCGACCAAATTCTGGAGACCGCAGGTTGGTCTAAAGAGGAACTTTTCTAGATTTTATGATAAACCTGTTGTCACAGTGCCAGGGTAGCACATGCTGTGTGGGTTCTGTTCAAATTGTTTGCTTTGTTGCATATCATTTGTTGTAATTTCCCCAGGGATAGAGGGGTTATTACTTTTCTTTTTATTATTATTATTTTTAAAATATTTATTGCATAATTTCAAGCAATATATATTATTTACTCACTACTGTGTAAACTCAAGCAGTGCGTCGTATGGAATGATCTACGGCATGAAAATCACAGAGCTTCAAAATCTTCACATAGTCACTCGCGTGACTCCGAAGTAAAATAGTAAGATTAAACGAGAACTTACCAGTTTGAAGTTTGATCGTTATTTTATGAGGAGTTACGATGAGGGATTACATGCCCTCCACTCCCAACCCTCATAATTTAAATGATCATCTGGTAGTTCTAGTCTATGTAAGCCTTACTATCTTACTCCGGCTATTGGTTCTGTTTTTCACGCTGCTGCTTTGAAGTATGCCGAGCATGCGCCAGGCGGGGTCTTCTTCACGTAATCCCTCATCGTAACTCCTCATAAAATAATGATCAAACTTCAAACTGGTAAGTTCTCATTTAATCTTACTAATATACACTATATATACAACACTAATATAGTGTTGTAGCTAGAGAAAAGGTGCAGGTAAAAATGAAGTGCACGGTCCGCAATGAGATAGATTGGGAAATCAGGAATACATCCTTAGGTAGTGAGAGATCCATTCCAGAATCTGATACAACAAAGAAGAAGCTGTTTGTGGATCTGGTAGTTCATGCTTTCTAGCTGTTGTGTTTTCTGCCTGACAGGAGAGGGGAGAAGTGAGAATGACCTGGGTGTGAGTGATTCTTGATAATGTTGGCTACTTTCCCTAGGCAGCATGAAGTGTAATTAGTGTCGATGGTGGGAGAGGGGGGTGGTGAGAGGCTTGTGCTCGTGGTGAACTAGGCTGTATCAACAACTCTACCACCTCTTGAGGTGTTGGGCAGAACAAACTGAGCTGTGATATATCCCAATAGGCTGCTTCCTATGGTGCATCTGTAAACATTGGTGAGAGTTATTTGCGACGTGTGAAATTCCCTTGCATTATGATGCTCCTTGACATGCTTACATCAGAGTGCTATGGCAATACTGTTGCAGACAAATCAGCACTAGTGAACTACATTCAAGTCAATATTCTGGCAACCTGGTGATGAGCCTATCTACTTGCTGAAAGCACAATTATAGCCCTTTTCACATAATTTGAAAGAGTATTGGTTTCTTGGGCTCCTCCAGGAGACATGGTAGATTGGTGTGTTTATTGATTCCACTGTAATTGTTCAGCAAGAGCCATTCAAACTTTATATTTTATTGACCATTCACTATACTGTCTCCATATTTATAGTTTGTCATAATGTTGGAAAGGACATGAGATGTTTGCTTTAATGCAAATGATTGAAGCATCTAAACCAACAATTAAAGTTCACAAAATCAAGAAACGACTATATTGTCATTTATATTTTTGTTTTATGCTGCTGCCAATTAGTCTGAACTAACTATTGAAGAATTACGTGAAGATAGATATTTAAAACATTATCCTTGTTGCCACAAATCTATGAGCATTTTAGCACAATATGTACAGTGCACTTGGAAGACCTATGGTCCCCGTGTTATTAAGCAAGATAGATTGATAACCCAATAGTTCTAAGAGGCAGTCGTGTGAGCACAGGTCTCAAACTTCCTGAAAGGTTATCGCTGTCATTCTGAAGGTAATCCTACATTGGATTCTTCATGGAATTCAGAGCTGGTAGAGTTTCCCAGTGTTTCATAGCAGATAAACAAAGACATTTCCCGCTCATCCAAGGGGACTTGCTGTAGGTTCAGACTTCTGTCTGTTCATAGGAGTCTTATAACAGCTCCTAGAGTAATGGTATAAGTGAATTTACATTCTTCAATCGATTGAGTCAGTGTAAATGTATTTACACTGATGTATTAAATGTATTTAATTGTTTTTAAGTATTGTAGCATTTTAGTGTTTTGGTAGTATGAACATTTAATTGGCTTTGATTGTGTGTGAGAGAGTGACATGCACAGGCTGCTGTGTGACAGCCTTTAAGCTATGGAGAAGCACTTTACAAGATACATTTATTTGTCACATGTGCCAATTGGCACAGTGAAATGTGATCACCATACAGCCAAACAATAAAATAAAGAACACAACACACAATAGAGTTCAACATAAAACATCCCCACACAGCAGAATAAAAAGTTTCCCACTGTGAGGGAAGGCACCCGTCAGTCATCTTTCTCTGATGTTCACCCGTGGTCAGGGCCTCCGGAGCCCTCCGCAGTCGCCGCTACGGGCAGCCCGCAGCTCAGGCCCGCTCGCCGGGATGTTGGAACTCCGACGTCGGAACGGGAGGCCAACCGTGGCCGCTTGGAACTCCAAAACGGCCACCGCTTCCCACCGGATTCCGCAGCTCCCGACGTCCCCAGGCCGCGCTGGGTGGAGATGCAACGCTTGTGGCCCTCGGCAAAGGGCCCTAGGGACTCCGCGATGTCGGTCAGCACCGTCCGCGCTGGGAGCTCCACGAACCACAGCCCCGCGATGTTGGAGCAGCGGGCTCAACACTCAGGAGCTTCGAATGGCGATCCAAGTAGTATGCCCGCTCCTTGGTGAATCCAGCGCCGTGCCATCGGTTCCGAAGCTCTGGTGTGGTCCCAGGTCTCCGGTAGGAAAGGCCGCTGTGATCTTGCTGGTAGACCGCGAGGTGGGAGGGCGAGGACTCGATTCGGAGAAATAGTCGCATCCTTGCCAGGAAGCGACTGAGAAGCCATTTCCCCCTTACCCCTATCCCCTCCCCCACATAGAAAAACTAAAGAATCCCCAAAACACAGTTTAGACAAACTAAAAAAAAATTTAAAGGAAAAAATGGACAGGCTGTAGACAGAGGCGCCTTCAATGCAGCACCCCTAGTGGACCCAGTTTAATTGACTGGCTAAAGCATTTCAGGGGTAGTGGCAGGCCCCTCAGTGGAATAAATATAGTCATCAGGAGCGGATTTCAAGAACTGTTGCCCAAGATGGCGCACAACCCAGGCGACTACTTGCGTGTTAGCCAGAGAAGCAGATCTACATATTATAATCGTTCCACACTATTAAATCTCTATTCCCACAGCAACATTTCTTACTTTAACTATGATATTCTCTTATCATGTATCTATACGCTGTAAACAGCCTGATTGTAATCATATTTTGTCTTTCCGCTGACAGGATAGCAAGCAAATAAAAGCTCTTTGCTGTACCTCGGTACACGTGATAATAAACTAAACGGAACTGAACTGATGCAGATAGGCAGCTGAATGAGACATATAAACATAGAAATATAGAAAATAGGTGCAGGAGTAGGTCATTCGGCCCTTCGAGCCTGCACCGCCATTGAATATTATCATGGCTGATCATCCAACTCGGTATCCTGTACCTGCCTTCTCTCCATACCCCCTGATCCCTTTAGCCACAAGGGCCACATCTAACTCCCACTTAAATATAGCCAATGAACTGGCCTCAACTACCTTCTGTGGCAGAGAATTCCACACTCACCACTCTGTGTGTGACAGATCAGGCAGAACTGTAGATACGGATGAACTCTTCTTTCCACTTACACTTTCTATGAGCACCATAAAATGGTGTAAATTAGTACATACTGACAATATATCCTATGCCATTTTTATTGTATTTGCATTTGATAATTAAAATACTTACATAAATTTGTGGCGAATCTGAGCTAATACCCTAAACAATACTATTATATCTCCTATCTAGATATGCTTTCACCTCAAAAACTGTACAAGTGCGATGTGTGTGACTACACAAGTTCGACCTATGTTGGAGTACGGAACCACAGAAGAATCCACAATACTGATAAGCCCTACAGGTGTGTGTACTTCATAAATCTAGCTCGATCTTCAGAGACTGTTGCAGCATGTAATGGAAGCCATTGTTCACTGTCCGCTCTAGCCAATAATTATACTCAATCCCTCCTTTCACAGCAACATTTAGTATTTATCTAATTGTTAGAAGTTAGCCATTGTACCTTCATTCACTGTTTCACCATTATTTTGGTAATGCAGTTGGGGTCAGCCTGCTGTGTAAAATCAAGGTTTGTCATGTTATATGTAGGAAGGATCTGCAGATAATGGTTTAAACCGAAGATAGACACAAAAATCTGGTGTAGCATAGTGGGTCGGACAACGTCTCTGGAGAAAAGGAATAGGTGATGTTTCCCCGTTCTGTCCTGGGCCTCCTCCATTGTCAAAGTGAGACTGATCGCAAATTGGAGGAACAGCATCTCATATTTCACTTGGGCAGCTTACAACCCAGTGGTATGTATACAGATTTCTCTAACTTCAAGTGACCCCTGCATTCCCTTCTTTCCACCCCTCCCCCACCCAAGTCGCACCAGCTTCTTCTCTCCTAACAATCAGCAAACAATAGCCTGTTTCCTTTATCACCGTTACTTTTTTTCCACATCTTTCATTCATTTGTTCTATATCTCCCTACTTCACCGTCTATATCTCTTGTTTCCCTTTCCCCTGACTAGTCTGAAGAAGGGTCACGACCCGAAACGTCGCCCATTCCTTCTCTCCAGAGATGCTGCCTGACCCACTGAGTTACTCCAGCATTTTGTGTCTATGTCAGGAATTCAATGCCTGAAGCAGATTCCTCCATGCATGTAAAATTATCTAAATGTGCACTTCAAGTTCAATAACCTTGCCTGGTTAACCCTCTACTATTGTCATTAAATTGTAATAATGTACACTAATTGCCTATTAAGTTCACCACCAAAAGTTGTTGGTCAATAACATCATGTGCCCAATTAAGAATTTTATTCATTGTAATTTTCTCTTTTACACAGGAAGTGAACAGTGTGAAATCACATTCCTTGAGGTCATTAATTGATTTACACAATTAAAAAAATCTCAAACGAACGCAGTCTCCATAAAACTGAGAGGCTCTAACATGGTGAAACACCTTGGTGAATTCTTCTGCACTCTTCTGGTGCAATCATATCCTCCTGTAATGTGACAACCCATAACTGCACACAGTTCAGTTGTCAGAGGTTGTGGGGAGAAGCAAGGAGAACGGGGTTAGGAGGGAGAGATTGATCAGTCATGATTGAATGGCGGAGTAGACTTGATGGGCCGAATGGCCTAATTCTACTCCTATCACGTATGACCTTACTGCAACGTTGCCAAACCAGCGGTAACCATCTTCCCCAATGTTATTTATTGGGGGTGTAAATCCTTAAGTTAATCAGTGCAATTACCCAATGCGTCTTCAGTCCATGTCTACCGACATTGCCACCTTCAGGGATCTTTGGGCCTGTACTCTAATGACCCTCTCTTCGTTGATACTGACCGGAACTTTACTATTAATTTTGCCTTTCCTAGCCATACTAGTCCTCCCAAACGCTTCATCTCAGCGTATCAGGATTGTTACATATGCTATTGCTCTGCCCATCTTACCAATACATCAATATTGTCCTTAGACTAAGACCACCCTCCTCACTCTCAATACTGCCACTAATTATCATATCATCTGCAAAGTTCCTAATTACATCTCCTACATTTACATAGTCTAAGAGTTCCAGTATAGTTGCTGCATCATTGCTGTCTGCCTCCTATTACCAAACCAATGTTGGTGCCAATTTATACAACATGGAAATAGGCCACTCATCCTACCACGGCCTTGCCCACCAGTAGGCACATGTCTTTACTGATCCCATCTTTCAGCACTTGGCATGTAGTCTTCAATGCCCATGCAATTCAAGTGCAAACTGAACACTTGTTAATTACTGTTAGGGACTCTGCTTCCACCGATGTCTCCAGTAGTGTCTTCCGGGTACTCTAAATCTATGTTGGTTAGTTTTAATTGGAATATTCACTGACTCCTCTTCCTTGGTCATTGGGTATTCATTTCATATAGGTCCAGGCACAGGCCACCAATTTGGTCCCTTCTGGGGATTTTAATTGGGATTGCTCTAGCACGCAGGGCATGAGTGGGATGTGTGTTCCGGAAAGGTTTATCAATCAATATGTAGCTGGTCCTATTAGAGAAGGGGCAAAACTCAGTCTCTTGGGAAGGAAGAAAGGACAGGTGACTGGAGAGTCAGTGGGGGAGACCATAATTCTAGCAGTTGTAAAACTGTTATGGTGAAGGAGAGGACTGGTCCAAAAGTTAAAGTCCTAAATTAGGGAAAGGCCAATTTTGATAGTGATAGACAGTAATTAGAGGGCTACACAGTGGCGCAGCGCTAGAGTGGGGTTTCTCCGGGTGCTACGGGTTCATCCACATTCCAAAGACGGGCAATGTTTAGGTTAATTGCTTCTGTAAATTGTCCCTGGTGTTTAGCATAGAACCAGTGTACGGGTAATCACCAGTCAGAACAGACACGGTGGGACAAAGGGCCTGTTTCCATTCTATTGTAAACTTTCAGACGTTGATTTGGGGAGGCTGTTTGCATTTGAACTAAGGTCTGGTAGGTTGGAGGCTTTTAAACGTGAGACAGTGGGTGTTCAAGGCCAGCATGTTCCTGATAGAGTAACGGGCAAGGCTGGTAGAATTAGGGAACCTTGAATGACAAGAGATATTGGGACTCTGGGCAAGAAAAAGGCATGTGTCGGGTATTGGCAGCTGTGACCAAGTGAATTATTGGGGGAGGAAAGAGGGTGTATGAAGGAAATCATGAAAACAAAAAGCAACATGACATAGCTTTTCCAGACGAGGGAATTCTAAGATATTCTACAAGTATATTAAGGACAAAGGGGTAATTAGGGAGAACATTTGAGGATGCTAAACTAAACTTAAACCTTGGATAGACACAGAAAGTTGGAGTAACTCAGCGGGACATGCAGCATCTCTGGAGAGAAGGAGAGGGTGACATTTCGGGTCAAGACCCTTCTTCAGACCTTAATTAATCAAAACCTTTCTTAAACCTTTATTTGTGATGCAGGCAATTTGAAACACAGTTTTGCAGAATGTTTATAAATACACGTTTTTCTCTGGATACATTTTCACATAAATTAATTTCATATCAATAAATAATTATTTTCAAGTAATTATTTTTGAATTATTGTTTGTATTATTCATGAGAACTTGCAGGTAACAGTAATTCCAATTATTTTGTTAATTCTGATTATATTCTCTGGAAAAACTGAAAGTATTTTTCTCTTAACTCTGGCATTCTCCTCTTGATAATTACAAATTATACAGTGCTTTCCATAATGTTTGGGACAAAGACCCATCATTTATTTATTTGCTCTTGTACTCCACAATTTGAGATTTATAATAGAAAAAATCACATGCGGTTAAAGTGCACATTGTCAGATTTTAATAAAGGCCATTTTGGTTTCATTTAGAAATTACAGATGTGTTTATACATAGCCCCCCCATTTCAGGGCACCATCATGTTTGGGACACAGCAATGTAATGTAAATGAAAGTAATCTTGTTTAGTATTTTGATGCATATCCTTTGCATGCAATGACTGCTTGAAGTCTGCGATTCATGTACACCACCAGTTGCTGGGTGTCTTCTCTGGTGGTGCTCTGCCAGGCCTGTATTGCAGCCATCTTTAGTTTATGCTTGCTTTGGGTGCCAGTCCCCTTCAGTTTTCTCTTCGGCATATAAAAGGCATGCTCAATTGGGTTCAGATCGGGTGATTGATTTGGCCACTTAAGAATTGACCATTGTTTAGCTTTGAAAAACTCCTTTGTTGCTTTAGCAGTATGTTTGGGATCATTGTCTTGCTGTAGAATGTACCGCCGGCCAATGGGCTTTGAGGTATTTGTTTGAACTTGAGCAAATACGATGTGTCTGTACACTTCAGAATTCATTATGCTACTACCATCTGCAGTTGTATCATCATTGAAGATAAGTGAGCCAGTACCTTCAGCAGCCACACATGCCCAGGAAATCACACCCCCACCACCGTGTTTCACAGATGAGGTGGTATGCTTTGGATCTTGGGCAGTTCCTTCTCTCCATCATACTTTGCTTTTGCCATCACTCTGATATATGTTAATCTTCGTCTCATCTGTCCACAAGACCTTTTTTCCAGAACTGTGGTTGCTATTTTAAGTACTTCATGGCAAACTCTAACCTAGCATTCCTATCATTGCGGCTAACCAGTGGTTTGCATCTTGCAGTGTAGCCTCTGTAGTTCTGTTCATGAAGTCTTCTGTGGACAGTGGTCATTGACAAATCCACACCTGACTCCTGAAGAGTGCTTCTGATCTGTCGGACAGGTGTTTGGGGATTTTTCTTCATTATAGAAAAAATTCTTCTGTCATCAGATGTGGAGGTCTTCATTGGCCTGCCAGTCCCTTTCCAATTAGTAAAGTGCTCAGTGCTCTCTTTCTTCTTAATGATGTTCCAAACAGTTGATTTTGATAAGCCTAAGATTTGGCTGATGTCTCTTAACAGTTTTATTATTGTTTCTCAGTCTCGTAATGGCTCCTTTGACTTTCATTGGCACAACTTTGGACCTCATGTTGATAAACAGCAATAAAAGTTTCCAAAGGTGATGGAAAGACTGGAGGAAAGACTAGGTGCTGAGAGCTGTCTTATACCTGAATTAAGGAGGCAATTAAACACATCTGAGCAATTACAAACACCCACGAAGCCATGTGTCCCAAACATTATGGTGCCCTGAAATGGGGGGACTATGTATAAACACAGCTGTAATTTCTACATGGTGAAACCAAAATGACCTTTAATAAAATCTGACGATGTGCACTTTAACCATATGTAATTTTTTTCTATTACAAATCTCTAATTGTGGAGTACAGAGGCAAATAAATAAATGATTGGTCTTTGTCCCAAACATTTTGGAGGCCATTGTGTGTGTTCCCAGCACATTGTACAGACAAATTACACTTCTGAGAAAGATGTTATGGTGTTTTGCTAAATCTCACTTCCGTGGTTTATAAAATATTACAGTGGAGATCAGTACTGTAATTAGATTAACCATTTAAAAGTGCCTGGTTCAGTCCAGTTTCTCATTGCTTTATAGGTGCAGTAGTTGTGAGTTTGCAACAACAAATATCAACAGTTTAAAGTGTCACATGAAACGCCATCCACAGGAACAACAGACTGTTCAGTTGCTGGAGCAGTACAAGTAAGTAAATCACAAACCACCTGTATAAAGGTTGCTGGTGATTTCATTTTTTTCCCTGATGGAAAACTATGTTTAAAAGAGAAATTTGTTAAATCTACAATTAAATTGAATATAACTTAAAATGTATTTATTCACGGGTGGCACGGTGGCACAGTGGTAGAGTTGCTGCTGCACAGCGCCGGAGACCCAGGTTCGATCCCGACTAGTGCTGCCTGTACGAAGTTTGTACATTCTCCCCGTGAACTGCGTGGGTTTTCTCTGAGATCTTCGGTTTCTTCCCACACTCCAAAGACGTACAGATTTGTAGGTTGATTGATTTGGTATAAATCTAAGTTGTCCCTAGTGTGTGTAGGATAGTGTTAGTGTGCGGGGATCACGGGTCGGTACTGTCTCAATGGGCCGAAGGGCCTGTTTCCGCGCTGCATCTCTAAACTAAACTTCTTGTTACTAATCTGTTGATGCTCAACCAGCAAAGCAACCAGTGCTGCTGTTTACATGGAGATATCACAATGTATTCACTTTATACAGTTCACATTTTATCTGAGCTAACACCTGATTCAGTGGTTATTTAAATATGCATCTAAAAAATACTTTAGTGAGGTTACTGAACTCGTGTAATTTATTTTAAATTGGTGGTTTATGTTTTTCTGTGTAGATACAATATTGTATAAAGATTCTGCAGATGATTAACCGTTAAGTTAATTATTTGGATGGATCTTATTCAAATATTGGCATGGAAAGCTACTGAAAATGCTTTCTTACTTATTTTTTAAAGAAAGCCTCTGATACTTCAATACTCAAATAGTGTTGACGTAGTTGCTTATTTGCCAGCTTTTCAATTCTATTACATTCATTCTTCTCCATTCTTCTCTGCATTAATAGTACTTTTAACTTCATAACACTTAAATATGGTAACTAGGGAACATAAGAAATGCTGCATTGTTTTGAGCATCAGGACTACTGTTGAAGAAGGGTCTCGACCCGAATGTCGCCCATTCCTTCTCTCCTTAGATGCTGCCTCACCCGCTGAGGTACTCCAGCATTTTGTGTGTACCTACTGTTGAAGACATTCTTTGCACACAAGCCATCGTCATGCATGCTGCATTTTAACCATCTGAGTTATATGATTTCTATAAAATCTAAATTTGCTTTCATATGTTTGCAAGATGTTTAATTACATGAGGGAACAGTTATCCTTGTATTGCTTACATTTGGTTCCCACCTTTCTCCACAGCCAGGACAGCAAGTTGGTCTGGTCACCAACTTTGCTTCATTCTTGTTTTTGTGTTTCATGACTACCTGGGAATCGTGTCCCAACATATGAAATGTAGGTAGATACTAAAGATCTGCTTGAGTTTTTCAAAAAATATTGTAATTTAGTGTTTTACTTCATAATTAAAGTGCAATGTTGTTGTTTTGAGTATTTTTAAGAAATTTTACCCAGATAAAACAAAAACAAAATGTGAATTGGTTTGTCTGATTTTGTTTCTTGATAGGTGTTCTTTATGTGGTTATGAGTGTAGCCATCCACCCTCGTTGAAGTCACATATGTGGAAACATGCAAGTGACCAAAATTATAACTATGAGCAGGTGAATAAGGCCATTAATGAAGCTATTTCACAAAGCAGCAGGTGAGACTCGATGCTTTTGAATCTTCCATTTCTAATGGACTTATGGTGTGAATCTTTTTTATTCACTCGAAGGATGTGGGCTTAGCCGGCTGAGCCAGCATTTAATTGTCCATCCCAAATTACCCTTGAGAAGGTCGTGGTGAACTGCCGCCTTGAACTGCTGGAGTCCTTGAGCAGTGGATGCATTCACAAAGCTGATAGGGATGGAGTTCCAGGATTTTGACCCAGCGACAGTGAAGGCACAACATATTTCCAAGTTGGGAGAGAGATGTTGCTTGGAAGCCACTTTCAATGGTGGTGTTCCCATTGCTTCTGAAGCCTTGGTCCTTCTAGCTGGTAGAAATGGTGGGATTGCAATGAGTCTTGATGAGTTGCTGCAATGCATCCTGTAGTTGGTACGAACTGCTGCTAAGGTGCATCAGTGGCGGAGTGAGTGAATGTTTGTGAATGTGAGTTGTTAGGTCCTGCACAGTGCCAAGCTTCTTGAGTGTTTAAACCACACTGATCCAGGCACCACACTCCTGATTTGAGCCTTTGAGACAGCTTTGGGGGAGTTAGGATGCAAGTGACAAAGTTATTAGCCACTGTTTAAGAAAGATCTACAGATTCTGGAAAAATCAAAGGTAGACAGAAATGCTGGAGAAACTCAGCGGGTGAGGCAGCATCTATGGAGCGAAGGAATAGGTGACGTTTTGGGGTCGAGACCCTTCTTCAGACCCTTCTTAGAAGGGTCTCGACCCGAAACGTCGCCTATTCCTTCCCTTCATAGATGCTGCCTCAAATGCTGAGTTTCTCCAGCATTTCTGTCTATCTTCAAGTTACTCCCCAGCCCTGCATTGTCCAGGTCTTGCTGCTTTTGGATGTGTAACGTCCAGAGGTCCAAGAAGCCTGGCCGCGTATCTCTGGCCAGTCCCAAGATGCCAGTTCACTGGAGTTTTACCGTGATTGAGAAGGCACACTTGCATCTCTGTCTACATTTGCCACGCGAGGTGCCAGCCACCGCAGTGTCAGAAGGGAATCCCATTCAGAAATGGACAGGACACACAATTTAAGTCGTAAACAGACCACTGAACATCATTAGGAGTGAAATTATGTTGGGACGTACTTTTTAGCACTTTAGTTAGTAAATATTTATTCTGTTTATATATTTTGTAACAAATCCTTAAATTGTTTTAGGTCTCAGGAGCCCCAAAGAAAACTTTCAGTTGAGGAAGTTGAAGAAATATCCTCACCAACAGATCATCTTCCTCTTGTACATTCTGATAAACCTTTGGCAACTCCAGAAACAATAAGCCACATCACTGGTGAAACCAGAAGTCCTGAAAAACACCAGAGGCTGAATTCAGATTTAAATGTGAACAGTTCACCTGGTAAAAGTGAATGTCCGTCTCGTTCTGGCACAGAGTACTGTGTCTTACTGTTCTGCTGCTGTATCTGTGGGTTTGAGTCCACCAGCAAAGAGCTGTTGATGGATCATATGAAGGAGCACGAGGGCGAGATCATCAACATCATCCTTAACAAGGACCACAGTTCCCCAACACAGTAGCACAGATCAAACTGAAAAAAACTGGGAAATCTATATTTTATTCTCTCTGGATGAAGGCATGAAATAAGCTTGTTTTAGTGTGAACAGAAAATGAATGTTAATATTTCAAAAATGGATTTGTCTTTTAAAAGTTGCCTGCATTGCAGTTTTCACACACAATAATTAGTGCAAGTAATAACAGCAATGTAAATAACCTGGAAGCAAGCAAGATGCTGAAGGATTACTTTAATGTTTCTCTACACTTGTCCACCTTGTGTTCTTAATACTGACATTTTTGATACAGATTGTATTTCTGTATTTAACTTTTTTATATTTATGCATGTAGTGTTCAGCTGTTATAAAGAGTGAACTGTTATGAGGCAGTCCAGTTGTATTCACAATGCACTTTGGTCACGGTGCTATTTTATATTTGTATCACTGAACAAATCTTTTGAGGACAACAGTAGGGGTTGGAGAGGTTGATAAAATCTTTGTTCCTGATGGCAGCAATATAAATATAGATGGAATAAACGTTTTATTTAAAGTTTTGCTTATCCACGTCTATCCAGGGAACCAACCTTATCTAAGTCTGTATAGGTTTTACTCTGAATCACAGCAGACCCACTTCAAGTTCACATTGACTTTACAGTTCCACTGTGGATGGGAAGTTGAGAATGGAGGGATTAAAATCTTATCAGGTTAATTTGTCTCTTAATAACATAGGATTTGTACATCTTTAAAAAGGCTGAAATACTTTTATCTGCTGATTATCTTTTTATTGGTCATGCATATAATGTTTAACTACAAATTATTTTTGTAATTCCACACTGCTGCGGATTTATTTCAGAGGGGTTGGAAAATCTCTTTTGTTTCAGCCATAATGTATACTTGACATTGTAAGACTGCCTTGTTACGAATGCGTAATTGTTAACTTCTTGCATTGTTTAGTTCAGATCAATATTTAAGGTTTAGGAGCATTCATGAGGCTTATGCTTCAGACTAAAACTATTGAAATCTATATTTATGTTCAAGGTATACAGTTTGCTATGTTTTCATCATGAATGAAAATTATTCAAAAGCATCTTTATTGACTAATATTTATAAAACCGTTAATTCCTCAGTCGTTTATCCAGGGCATTATTGTCGGAACGTAGTCTCCAACAATAAAATTGTGGTTAATATTTGTTCTGAGACATTAAAAAGTTGTAAGATTTGATTTTGCTGTTTAAAGTCGTGATATCCCTCATTTGGTATGCTGAGCAAGCACATTATGATGCCCTGCTAAGATTCAACTTGTAACTAATGAAAACGGCCATGCAAGCAGGAATCCATCCATCATTCTGATTACATGTCTAATTTGTGCTGGACATATTTAACCAGTAAAGGAGAAATTCTATATTAATTTATCAATAATTTTACATTGCATGAGAAGTAAAACATTAAACTCCTTTATTGTGAGTAAATGATGGTTAAGCAATTTTCTTTTTTTTCTTTTGAATTGTTCAATTTTGAAATATGTTGTTCAATTTTGTAAAAACTAACATTTTAACAATTTAGTTGAATCAGTGAATTGACAGATATTAAAAGTCTCAAATCTACGTAAATTTCAAATATTTATGAGGAATAGCCCCAATGACGTCTAAAGTACAGACAGGATGACAAATATAAAGGCAGCTCTGCTTTCATCAAGTATATGACAAAATTGGCTTTAGTAATTTTTTTTTAGAGTCCTAACAGGGAATGAATGATTTCAATTCAAGCTCTCATGCTGCTTGTTTTTCAACAGATGTGTGAAGTTTGCCGAACACTTACTCTTGAATCTGGTGTCTCTTTACAATGTGGAGCTTAAGTTTCAGCAAGAACTACCTTGCCCATCGCGAGGTGAACTTGTATGGTATAGTTAGTGTTGTTTGCACGCTCCAAGTACTGGACATGGAGCCTTTTGTTTTTTAAAGGATATGTAAAGGTGCTGGTATTGGACTTTACCATCTTTTCAATCCCTTGATCCCTGTTCTTCATATTGTAGAAGTATGAGTCATTTGGTAAATATCAATATGTGCCAATCCCTTTTGCCTAAAATGGGTAAAAGCAAGGCTTGGATTAGAGTGGCCATATAAGTCAACATTCTATCAGGAAGTATCATTGAAACCTGTTTAGACTGGTTTGAATGTTGACTTGAAACCCAGCTGTTCAGTCCAATCTTTTACATGTTTGATATAATTGACAGTCCAGCAGTGAGTTTAAAGGCGCAGGAGTTGAGCACGATTCTCCTTCATTAGACTCTTGCAACTAATTTCCACTGTGATAACATACTGCCTTTAAATTTACTGTAGCATTCTGCAGCATTTGCATTCTGCAGCTGTAGCATTTACTCGAGTAAGCTGCTCACTGCTGTAAGTTGCCAATTTGTAATGGCCTGTTTCAGCTGTCTAAGGGGCAAATAGATCTGAGACATCCCACGTGGAAATAGGCCCTGCAGTCCATCCCACCTATACTGATCATCGTACACGTCTATACCACTCCATTTACCAGCACTTTGTCCGTAGACCATGCTTTTGTGATCAAGGGTTTGTTGAGATGCTTTTAGATATTTTGAGAGGACACGTCTACATGTCTACTTCCCACAGCCCAACCATTTTTTGGATGAGAAAACTCTTCTGTACAACACTAATCTCGTGTACCTCATCCTAAACCAATGCCCTTCAATTCTGGTGACGCTGCTATCTGGAAAACATTCTTTCTGACCAATCTATCTACCTCCATCAGGTTCTCCCTCAGCCAACTCTGGTTTTACCTAAATTCTGCCCGTTGTTAAAGTTGAGACCAAGAGTTACATATCTGATTCACTCTGAGGATGGATGAAAGGTTATTTGCAATTCAGATCAAAATTGATTAGGTATTAAATTGAAATATAAATGGGACTATGTGTTTGAGAAACTGACTGGCTTTATAGCCCACTGACATGGAAGAAAATATCCTAGTTCCAAAATGATTTAATTCATTATATATTGTAGTTTTTGACATTACAACGCTTTTGGTTACATTGGTAGAATCTCAAACTTGTTAGGCTCCACCATTAACACCATACTCATTGTGGGCCATTATTAACCTGCTTTGCATTCAGTAATAAGTTGCCATCTGACAGACAGATTTTGTTTTAAATGGTTAAAAGCTGATTATAGATAGTGATGTTTCCACGGACAGAAACAATAATAGTAAGGGTCTATTTCTAAATAATTGTCTAAAATATTTTTATTTTGCTTCACTCGGGCTGTTTTGTGTGATCTTGTAAGTACGTGCGTACATTGAGTCATGAAGTAGACGGAATAAGGTCAACTATGCAATGCTGTGCAACGCTGCCAGAGAGAATCGCGGAACATATACAGGTGTCAAATGTATGACCATTCTGCACAGATATGACGTGCCTGTTGGCTTTCAGGAAATCATTAAAAGGCTTAACCTGAAGTCTTCTGATACCTACTTTATTTTCATTCCTGTTATTTTGAGATCTATTCACAACAGATGCCACATTTCATATTCACATTAGTAAATGCTTGCATTTACAATAACGGAAGTATTAACTAAAATAAAATTCAAGAAAAATATTAAAACAAAACCATAAGATATTCCTTCAACATTTTTTGATACCTTGAAAGCACTTAGTTAAAATGTAATATAAAGTTGTTAAAGATCCATAACTACAGCAGGCAATTTTTTAAAACATTTGATATGAGATGATCATTACTTGTATAAGTAATGTAATGTAATTTACTATTGAAGAATAATTTTAAATACATGTTTTTTTTTTCTTCTCAAATATCACCAACTACACAAACATTTTTTCACCAACGCATTCATTTAAAGAAACCTGTAAACTCGTGTGTGCATGCGTGCCTGGGTACGTGTCCAAGTACAGTTCGCATATTGAGCTCCATGCCTTACTGCCAAAATCTGTAGAGATAATATACAATTGTACAGATCACGTTTTGTCTATGTTAATTAAACTAGACTTGTAGTACCTTTGTAATAATTTTGTCTTATGGAAATGTCCTGTAACAGCCTAATTTATTTTACTTGTAATATTTGTCATTGTTATATTTTATTTAGTATACCATTTGAAACTTGGTAATAAACCTTTGTCATAAAAGAGAAGCAAGATACATTTAATGGAATAGTTAAGTTATTTTTCCATAATTTAGGTTTTACTCAAATATTGTTTGTTTTCAGTCATTAACAGTTCTGTGTTCTGAACCCTTGCCCAAGCAAAGTGTAGCCACGCTAGAAACAGAGCACGTTGACGGTTATCCTGTGTGAATAATGTTTGTAATCTCATACCTCCACTATATTCCCATATTTCTTTATTATCTCCTTTAATCATCAAGTCAACCTATTTCTAAACGTTGACCTGTGAGGTGAATGTCAGATGTCATATTTTAATCACTATTTTGCTCAGCTATAAGTTCCCAGCTCTTAGTAAACCTGTTTTCAGCTAACAGTGCATGAGTGAAATGCATCCTAAGTTTGAACATTTCACTTGTGTCAACATCAACATACATTGAAGAGTAAACTATAGGAATCTAAAAATGTGATTGGAATAAATTGGTTAATATTTATTGCAGTTTTTGAACAAGGATTGTCGATTTTTAATTCTCTTTACTCTGTCAATTGGAATTTTTCTACAATTAAATACTTTATTTTGACTCCTTGGTTTGGGATGCTTCCTGCACTGCCAAAACGTCACTCATTCCTTCTCTCCAGAGATGCTGTCTGTCCCGCTGTTACTCCAGCACTTTGTGTCTATCACACAATATATGAGTTTTGTAAGCTGAAGCAGTTTGCAAATGCAAATCAGCGTAAAGGTCAATGTGACCCAAAGTCTTTGAGTTTGAGGCATGAAGCACAAAATATCAATAATATCATTAGTATGCAGATGTTTAGTTTCCACATGTGCACCAAAGCATACATTATAAAAATAATAGCAAATAACATTTTGAATAGTTTACAGGTACTTTAAAGATTAAATTGGATAGCCACAAATTACAATGAACCTGACTTTCATGCCAGGCAGACAACACACTAGCCTTTTACAGTCTGCTCACTTGCCCAATGATGTGTGCAGACAGGCAGCTGCAACTTTTCTACCGGGTGAGCACATGAGTAACAGGTTTAATTTCATGACCCAAATTGCTGCAAGTTATCCTGTAGTGCTTGGAGAATGTGCAGTGTTGAAAGGAGGTGTGTCTGAGAGCTGCAGTAGATACTTGTGGAGCCTGCTCCTAGCTGATAGACCCAACACCGCAGTGGTTGGTTTGGTACGGGGGGGGGGGGGGGGGGGGGTGGAGGATTTCAGAAGTAGTTTATTCTGTGCGGTGTCTGAGCCTTCCAGGCATCTGCTGAGGGCAGGGATTGTGGTGCTGTTAAAATATCTCTGATATTATCAGTCAGTTTAGTTACAAAACCTTCCAAGGACAGTTTTCAAATAGATTTCAGAGACCACCCCCCAAATTTCCTCTCCTGCGACCAGTTTCAGCCAGGATTCGTACGTAACCCACCTGTACAGTACGCTTACCACTGCTGTGGTGTTGGTACTCGTCTGTCTACCTGCAGACAGTGCCAGCTGTTCACCCACTACATGCACATCCCCCACCCTAGTACTGGGCAATCTCAAGAGCACTCGGCCACAACCTTGCTTTCACCGAGGAGACGCTCATAACTTTGCAGTGGCATAGCATAGCGGTAGAGTTGCTGCCTTACAGCGCCAGAGACCAGGGTTCGATCATGACTACGGGTGTTGCCTGTATGGAGTTTCTACGTTCTCCCCGTGACTTGCGTGGGTTTTCTCCGAGTGCTCCGCTTTCCTCCCACACTCCAAATATGTACAGGTTTGTAGGTTAATTAGCTTCAGTAAAATTATAAGTTGTCCGATCAATGGTTGGCATGGACTCGGTGGGCCGAAGGGCCTGTTTACGCACTGTATCTCTTAAGACTAAAATTTAAACCGAGGCAGCTGTTGCTGAGTATGTGACGAACAGTGATAGGAGATCCATTGAGGGCGACAACTACCTAATGAAAAATCCTCCTCTTTGCATTTAGTTATCCCTCGCCTCTACTGATGACCAAGTTGCAGTTGGTGCATTTGTGTATCTCTCACTGTGTCCCTTCTCATTCTCCACCTCCGCCCCCTTGCTCAACACCCCAGAAGCTGCATGTTTTTCCTTTCACACATACAAGAACTGAAGTCAGAGCAGACACTGCTCAGGAAGATAGCATTTCTGATCCTACAGTCATATCAAACCACCATCCTGTTGTGTGGTGGGAACTGATCCATTGGAACCAACATCCAAACAAGGAGAATGTGAAGCAGGTCTTTGTAGCCTTTAACAACTTGCTTATTACTTGATTGTAACAGAAATGTGGACAATCTTTTGTAAAATCTCGGTTCCTTTTCTAAAAATTCACAGCATAAAGAATGCATCTAAATAGTATCAAGGTCAAGAAATATTTTCTGGAAGAAGAATTCTATAAAGGCACACGTTGATTGGATTTTCTATTTCAAATTACATCGGAAATAACATCTGAAGAAGGGTCTCGACCCGAAACGTCGCCTATTTCCTTTGCGCCATAGATGTTGCCTCACCCGCTGAGTTTCTCCAGCATTTCTGTCTACCTCAGCAATAACATGGTTTTTCATTCTCATTTAAAAAGTCTGTTTGCCCATCCCCCGCTCCCAAACCAAACCTTTCATAAAATATAACTTACATTGGCCGGATGTGCACAGATGTCATTGTTTCTAAATTACCGAAACAAAAATTAAGTGTTTCCTGTGATGGAAAACCATTGTGTAAAAATCTGGGCTTGTCAACAGATAGTTCAAATGGCAAGAAACACATTGTCGGTGTGAGAAGCTTTAAGTCCTGGAGAGATGGCGCTGGAATGTTGGAATATGTTATTGATACTTTTAATACTGGGTTTTGTAAGGCACACAGCTATGCTTTCTTTCCGTCAAAGGGCTGAGTTGTTAATGAAAAATACTTCACTGATTGATGGGTGAGTAAACGAGATTTGTTTTGTCAAGCCTGAATCTCATACTTTTTGCTTCACTGTTTTATTCACTGCCTCAAAACTATAGAATAACTTCAAACCTGTGCGTGCATGTGTAGAAACTAGTGTCAATTATAATAATATTTGAATGAATATACCATTACTTTTACCCTTTGTTTGTCTAGATTCCCCTTAAGTGCAGTTGTGTTATGTTCTTAGACTACTCTTCATGGTGAGAAGTTCTGCTTTCTAACCAATCAGAGTAAAAATATTCCATTGCATCTCTTACCGGACGCTTTAATGATAATACAGCTATTCCCCTGATTCCAACTTCACTCTGAATTGGAAACATCTTTCAACAATTTCTTGTTTCTTTGCAGTTATATTTTTAATTTACTGTTTTGCCAACTTTTAAATGTTGATTTTGTGTCATTTATGTTTTTGTATCTGCCTGTGTTGCTGTTGCAAACAAGAATTTCTCCTGTACTTCATTGAACTTGTGCACGTGACAATAATCACAGATTATTTCAATGAAGCAGATTACAGTAGCAACAGAGTTTTTCTCTTGTCTCATGTCATATCATTTACTTACCGGTATATATCATGCAGATTTTCAAATGTAAACAAAGCACATCTTCATCTCTATCTTTAAAATAAAAATTCTGCTTGCAGGAATCATTGTTAATGTCAATTAAATCCAAGAATGTAATTGTGTAAACCAGGGCTCCTCCAGCTGAAGTGTAACAGAGGGGGAAGTGTTCTGGTTCAGGGAGGGATAGACTGGTTGAGGGAATATGTCAGAGAGCAGGAGGCCAGGGTTGGGGTGATTTTGATAAGCTGCTGATGAACGATCGGTTGAAGGCCGTTGGAGAGAAAGAAAACAAAGCAAATGTAAAAAGTCGTGACGTGTAGGGCAGAGCTGTGGGAAATGTTCAGACAGTGTCAGTGAAGAGGGAAACAGTTACTATTGCAGATGATGCAAACAGAAGACAAGTTATCTGAGATTGTTGAATTTGATATTGAGTGTAAAAGACCACAACATCCCAGATGCAAGGTGTGGTTTAGTGCCTTAGACTACCTGGGCATCAGACAGGTAATTCGGTTCACATTAAGAGTGGGATGAAACCACTTTTAGTCCTCTGTTCCCTTCTCGCGACTAACATTGTCCAGCTCACATCTGCTTTAGACGACATCGTTGTTTTCTTTCAGTGAAATTGTCCTTCTTAACCCAGCCACCAGGTGGCTTCATCAATAACGTATCGCAAAGGCAACTGGTCTTGCCTGTAGAAGGGTCCTGTCTAAATCTGTCTCAAATATGGCTTATTTTCCGATGACAGATCTTCAACCTGAATAATTGTCTCTTTTCGCAACTGTGGTTTTACCTGACAAATTGTGCATATTTCAGCAGGTTCTTTCAGTCTCAGAAATTGATTTTTGCGTCTCACGTGGCAGATGAATCTGAAGAAGGGTCTCAACCCGAAACATCATCCATTCCTTCTCTCCAGAGATGCTGCTTGTCCTGCTGAGTTACTCCAGCATTTTGTGTCTATCTTCGGGAGATGAATCAATGCTTCTGTTCAATATTTCCACATGCTAGACTCGCTCAGGGACTGGATGCTGTACCTGTTGCTCTTTTAATTCACAATTATTCAGCACAATTATTAACCTGTTTTGTAAGGATCCACTTTGTTTTCAATGTTAACTTTCCTTATTTCAGGCACAATGACCTTCCGTGGCAGCTGATGAAGAGAGTGAGTAATGATCTTTCTGCTGTGGACCTCAACACGTGGAATGTTACTCAGACCAACCTGCAGAAGCTCCGGGCCGGTTTGGTTGGCGCTCAGGTACAAGGGTTCTCATCCCAATTCTCATCTCTTCCTTCTTCCATCTGTCAATCTATGTTTATGGAGTAGGACCATTAGTTACAAAATAATCTGGACCATTAACAAGTTTAGAATAGAGTTTCATTCGAGATCAGGCCAGTAATCCTTTATCACTTAAGGCATTGTATTGAAATCAACTACAAACAAAAAGGAAAAGAGTTATTGTTAATCTAACAATATATGCTGAAGCCCATTGCACACACATCATTGCTCCTTTCAGAAGCTGGGACCGTGCAGGTGTGTATCGCAAGGAAGCACTATTATCATTCTTGCCCTGGTGAAGGCTGCTCCACGATGGGATTGGATTGTGAGTTCCAGGATTTAGACTTGCCAATAAGGGATGAACATCAAAATATTTCCAAGTTAGAATGGTGTGATTCCTCTTTCTTGGTGGTAGTAGTCCTGGTTGTGATATTTCCAACATGGTCTTGGTTTGTAGTGTCAGGTGCGTCATCCAACTTCTGATTGTTTAAGAAAGAACTGCAGATGCTGGAAAAATCGAAGGTAGACAAAGAATGCTGGAGAAACTCAGCGGGTGAGGCAACATCTATGGAGAGAATGAATTGGTGATGTTTCGGGTCAATACCCTTCTTCAGACTGATGTCAGGAAAAGGAAGGAAGTAGGCAGAGACAGTAGGACTTGTGGGAGAGCTGGGGAGGGAGAAAGCAAGGAAGTCAATTTGCGCTGGGCCTCACTCTGACAATGGAGGAGGCCCAGGACAGAAAGGTCTGATTGGGAATGGGAGGGATAGTTGAAGTGCTGAGCAACCGGGAGTTCAGGTAGGTTAAGACGGACTGAACGGAGGTGCTCAGCGAAGTGATTGCCGAGCCTGCACTTGGTCCACTGATGTAGAGAAGTTGACACCCGGAACAGCGGATACAGTAGATAGCCCTTGCTTTCTCCCTCCTTCCCCTCCCCCTTCCCAGTTCTCCCACAAGTCCTACTGTCTCCGCCTACTATCTTTCTTCACCCCCCACCATCAGTCTGAAGAAGGGTTTCGACCCAAAACGTCACCAATTTAAGTACTGGTCAGTAATGACCTCCAGGATGTTGATATGAGGGGACAATGGTGGATCCATTGGATGGGACTTTGTCTCCACAAGTTCTAGGCAGCAGTCTCTTTTCCAAGTCTAAATTTTTCCAAGTGTATCTATCTTGGAGGACTGATAAAGGTAATGGCAAATAGGTTAATCTTTCATGTTTTGATCACTATCTCACATTTGTGCACTTTGTTTATACAATTGTGGCTGTTGCTTTTATGTCTGGGCATGACAGATTGTTGCTTTGGTTTGGTGCTGGCTGTATTCATTATTGCTGCAGTTATTCATGTTGTGACCATGTGGGAATCTGGGCTCGATGGTGGCCAATGTTTGGATGCTACAAGTGCTGAAACAAATAAGCAAAGTATCCAACGTGACTGATGAATATCAGCTGAGTCTACAGAGTGAATCACATCTTATAGACGTGTACAGTCATGAGGGGAGTTGATGGGGTGCATGCACAGTCATATACCCAGAGTAGGGGAATCAAGACCCAGAGGTCATGGGTTTAGGTGAGCGGGGAAAGATTTAATAGGAACCTGAGGGGCAACGTTTTTACAGACAGGGTTTTGGGTGTATAGAATGAGCTGCCAGAGTAGAGAGTTGAGGCTTTTGCTATAACAACATTTAAAAGACACTTAGATAGTGGGATTACTACTGTAGTTGGGGCTTTGGGTCGGC
This sequence comes from Okamejei kenojei, assembly GCA_035221665.1. Taxonomy (NCBI): domain Eukaryota; kingdom Metazoa; phylum Chordata; class Chondrichthyes; order Rajiformes; family Rajidae; genus Okamejei; species Okamejei kenojei. The sequence goes on along the minus strand of CM069147.1, from coordinate 826,933 downwards.
ATGGGCAAGTGGTGCTGAAGGGCCGGTTTCCGTGCTGTATGACTGTGACCATAAATGCTATTCCTTTGTACTTCCATGTCCACCATCTGCTGCAGCATAGCTGGGGTTTAAGGGCTGAGTGTCATTTCTCTGCACTCCAGAAATTGTGTACATCTTACACAACATTTAAACCATTCTCTACCCTGCTGAGTTTACATATGAGCTGCCCCGTAATCTCCACAATTTGTGGATGCAAGATTCTTCCTCTTGTGAGCAGAAACTTTCGTTGATGAATTATATTGAGTCAAATGCCACTTTATTACCTTTAACACAGCACCTCCTTCAGGTGGTCTTCGGCATTGTCAGTTCCAAGAATCTAACAAAAGTCAGTTGTATTATTGGTGGTTGATTTAAACATGTATTTACATGTTGAAGTGTAATTAGAAAGGCGTTTATTACTTCGAAATAAGGGTTAGGGTGAGATGAGCATGAAGCCACCATGTTTGTGACTAATCTGTTGGCCCAGTTTCATGTGTCTGCTTTGTTGCATTAGTTCTGGGTTGCCTATGTGTCATGTGCTGCACAGAACAAAGATGCAGTTCGCCGTACCTTGGAACAAATAGACGTGATAAAGAGAATGATAGAGATGTTCTCGAAGGATTTTCAGCCTGCAACAACAGCGGATGGTACGTAACGCAAAGATGCTTCATATCCACACTATTACCAAAGATGCGCCGTACACACGTTGCATGTAATCTGAGGAGCCGGCAGCTGATGGAAAAATGCTTGACAGGCCTATTGTTAGTAGAATCATCGAACGGTACAAAATGCAACAATATTGACCAATTATTTTAAAGGAATCGTGCAAGTATTTCGTAGTGGTAAAATAGCCAGCCTTATCGGTGTGGAAGGTGGCCATGGAATCGACAGCAGTCTAGCAACTTTGAGAATGTTCTATGACCTTGGAGTCCGTTACCTGACATTAACGCATGGCTGCAACACGCCATGGTAAGACATTCTTTAATCATGTCTAATATTCATAGCAATGTTTCCTGTGAGTTGGTAAACATGAGTTGAGCGGATTTTGGTTTTCCAGTCCCAGTCGGGTAGATGAGCGGGAGTTCACTCACTGAGCAGAGGTGCAATGATGTTTCATGCAGAAAGCATGCAGGTACAGCAGGCAGTGAAGAAAGCGAATGGCATGTTTGCCTTCATAACAAGAGGTATTAAGTATAGGAGCAAAGTGGTCCTTCTGCAGTTGTACAGGGCCCTAGTGAGACCACACCTGGAGTATCGTGTGCAGTTTTGGTCTCAATTTTGGCAAATTTGAGGAAGGACATTCTTGCTATTGAGGGAGTGCAGCGTAGGTTCACAAAGTTAATTCCCGGGATGGTAGGACTGTCATATGCTGAGAGAATGGAGCGGCTGGGCTTGTATACTCTGGAATTTAGAAGGACGAGAGGGCATCTTATTGAAACATATAAAATTATTAAGGGTTTAGAGGAATTATTAAGGAATAGAGGCAGGAAACTTGTTCCCGATGTTGGGGTAGTCCAGAACCAGGGGTCACAGTTTAAGAATAAGAGGCAAGCCATTTAGAATGGAGACGAGGAAACACTTTTTCACACAGAGTTGTGAATCTGTAGAATTCTCTGCCTCGGAGGACACTTTTAAGAGATAGATAAAGATAGCGGAGTCAGGATATGAGGAGAAGGCAGGTACGGGGTACTGATTGTGGATGATCAGCGACGATCACATTGAATGCCAGTGCTGGCTCGAGGGCCCGAATAGCCTACTCCTGCACCTATTGTCTATTGTCATTGTTTTGTGTCACAACTCCATTCTTTACCACAAGTGTAGATTGCAGCTCATGGAGGTGTCGCACTCATTCTCACTTCTCTCGGTTTGCAGGGCAAATAGCAGTACAGTGGACAGTGACCTTGTGAAGCCTGAAGTCCAAGGATTGTCCCATTTTGGAAAAGTTAGTAACTTATATCCAAAGTTCATAAAAGCTGCTTTTGGGTTTTGTAATGGAGCAACTCTGTGTTGTCCGCCCATGTAAAGATAATATTGCATGTTGTGAACATGTTTGCAGTGTGGGAGGGGGAAGCACACAGCTAACTACCCATGTAAAACACACCCAATTACATGTATCCTTCACCTCTGAACCACCCAGTTCTTCAAATATAAAACGCTGGACCTTGAGTACTAGTCATTTATAACTTCATTTATTTTTATAACCCCAATCCTACAAGCCAACCCACACAGAGTGTGTGCCTTCTCTCCCCTTGACATCGTCATTGTTGGTTGTCTCTCCTGCACTCTGGTAATCCCATCCCCAAGTCTGATTTACTCTCTCCCTTCTCCTGGCATCCCAATCAGGGGCTTGGTTTCTCTTCCTGACACTTGTACATAATTGATGATGGTGGATCTATGTATTTTACACCTGCAAAACACCTCAAGATGCTTTTCTCCATTAAATGTGATGCATAAATACGAGTAGTTATTTTCCATGCTGAAAGGCAAGGACATATGAAATGTTTGCAGTGTTTGTCTTTCAGGAAGTTGTGAAAGAAATGAATCGTCTGGGAATGTTAGTTGACCTGTCCCACGTCTCTAAAGATACAGCTCTGGCCGCGCTGGAAGTATCAGCCGCTCCCGTCATTTTCAGCCATTCCTCCGCATTTACTCTGTGCAAAAACTATAGGAATGTCCAGGATCATGTTCTACGTAAACTGGTTTGTGATGGTGTAAAGCCCTGGCAGCAGCGGCTCGCCTGCAGTCCGTCTGATTTTCTTTTTATTTGTTGTTTTCTTGTCTTGTTTTAGCGTTAGTTTGAGTTATTATGTAGTGTATGTGTGTGGGAGGGGTGGGAGAAACATTCTTAGTCTCTTCCTTTTGGGGGGGACGCGACTTTTCTTGTCATATCCTCCGTCTCCGTCTGCGCTGAGGCCTATCGCGGAGCTGGCGGCCTCCAACTTGAACTGCGACCGACCTCGAGGCTCCGGAGGTAGAGCCAGCCAGGACTCACCAGCGCGGGGCTGGCCGACTTCGGGGCTGCGGCGGGTTCAGGCGTTCCGGCGGCCCGACTCGGAGCTGTGGTGGCTTTCCGGTGGCGGTGGCGGCGGCAGTGACTTCGGAGACCCGGCCGCGGGCCCAGTGGACGACATCGTCGGGAGCTCGCAGGTCACAGGTTGGTGACCTGTTTTTCCGGAGCTCCCGCGGCAACAGCTGCATCCGCTGGACTGGAGGGCGGCAGCTTCGACCGCACCGGGCCGCGGAGTTGTACCGGCCCGCTCGCGGAGCGCGGTTCACCCACGGGACTTATTCACATCACCCGGTGAGGTCACAACATCGGAGGACCGGGTCGCCTCAGCTCAGAGGAAGATGAAGAGGAAGAAGGGAAGAGACAAAGACAAGATTTTTGCCTTCCACCACAGTGAGGAGGTGTCTGGTGAACTCACTGTGGTGGATGTTAAATATGTGTTTATTGTGTGTTTTTGTTATTTACTATATGTATGACTGCAGGCAACGAAATTTCGTTCAGACCGCAAGGTCTGAATGACAATAAAGTTTTCCAAGTTCCAAGTTCCAAGTATATTACCAACTAAAATAAATACATGATCTGGAAATACAATCATGACAGGTAAATGATACCAACCATTATAAGTCTACCAATCAGACAGCAAAGGAGCCATGTAGGCCAGTGTTGTTTTCCCGTTCACTGGCATCGTGGGTGATCTGATCTTTGCTGCCCAATCCCCATTAACCCCTTGATTTCTTCTGTGGTTGAAAAATCCACCTATCCCTGCCTTGACTACACTTAATGACAGCTCTCTAGGTAGAGATGTCCACGTGTTTACATGCTCTGAAAGGAGATATTTCTCCTTACTTTCGTTTTAAATGGCAAATCTCTGATTCCGAGACTACGACTTCTAGATTTCACCTGTAGAAACATCTTTGCAGCATTTAATCTACAAATCCCCTCAAAATCTTTCTGATTCAGTGAAATACCTGTCACGCATCTGAACACCAGAGGGTATCAACTCTGTAATCAATCTAACAAATGTGCGTTCCACTCCATCTTTCTACTCAAGTTCAAGTTACATTTATTGTCACATGCACCAATTGGTACCATGAGATTGGAGTTACCATACAGCCATACGAATAAAAAGAACACAATACACGACAGAATTGAACATGAACATCCCCACACAACGGAATCAATGTTTCCCACTGTGAGGGAAGTCAATAAAGTTCAGTCATCTTCCTCATTGTTCACCCGTGGGTCAGGCCTTTGAGCCCTCTGCAGTCATCGCTATGGCGGCCCGATGTTCAGGCCCTCTTGCCGGGATGATCGGAGCTGCGACGTTGGTACGGAACAACACACTCAGCGGCTTGGAGTTTCCGAATCGGCCACTTCTTACCAGGGACCAGGGCTTCCGAAGTCCACAGGCCGAGCTGGGCGGAGCTCCAACATTGGCGACCCTCAGCGAAAGGTCCTAGGACTCTGCGATGTTAAAGTCAGCGCCGCCCACGGCTGGAAGCTCCGCAAACCGCAGTTTTACGGTGTTAAAGTCGGCAGGCCCAACACGCCGGAGCTCCAACACGGCGATCCCCGCAAGGCATCGTCCCGCTCCGCAATGGAATTCAGTGCTGCACCGCTGTTGAAGCTCTGGCCGAGTGGCCGGTCTCCGGTAGAAATGGCTGCACTAATCCAGTTGGTAGGCCACGAGGGGGGGGGTAAAGATATGACATGGAGAAAAGACGCATCTCAACCCAGGTAAGTGATTGGGAAACGGTTTCCCCCTATTCCCCCCACCCCCACATAAAAAAGACTAAGAAACCTTTAAAAACATACTTATAGACACACTAAAAATAACAAAAAGGGTGAAAGGACAGACAGTTACTGGCAAGGCTGCCACACTCGATGGCGCCACCCGATTGTCACCAGAAAAAGCATCTTACAAGTAATACCTACCCCGTGGTTTACTGTTCAGTTTAATTGGGCAATCTGCTTTATTTTTCAGGCAAACAATTCAGGGATTGTGATGGTAAATTTTTATCCCAAGTTTATTTCTTGTGAAGAAACTGCTACCTTATCCCAAGTGGCAGGTTAGTATGACAAGCAGCTGTTTTATCAAAGGCCTGCGTACATTTCTGCATTCTCTCAATATTTTTGTTGTAATTTAGATCATCTTGATCACATTAGAAGTGTTGCTGGTGCAGATCATGTGGGCATTGGGAGTGACTTTGACGGCTTTGGAAGGTACACAGTTGCAGCCATTTCTCATTTCTCACTTTAGAATTATTCATTTGTTGCATCTACAACAATGTGTTTTTTTTTGTTTTAAAAGGGGACCTGTTGGTCTGGAAGATGTTTCAAAATATCCTGATTTGACTGCCGAGCTTCTAAAGCGTAACTGGACAGAAAATGACATTAAGAAGCTGCTTGGTTTAAACATTTTACGAGTCTTTAAGAAAGCTGAAGAAGTGAGTAGTTTATTGTAAATGTTCACAACAACTAGCTTTATAATTACGACTGGGCAACTGCAGTACATTATGAATTTGATTATATTATTCAGTGATTATTGTTCCATTTATATTCTGTGGAAGTTATATCCCAATCACAACCAAACCATCATCTATTAGTGGATTTATAAATCAGGGTGTTTTCAGATGGTCATTTTTATGCCTTTGATGAATGAATGAGTGAATGAATGATACTTTGTCACAGATATTCTTTGTTTTGCATAGTCAAGGTATGCAAAGTGTCGCAACGTAAACGGCGCCGACTTTATGAAGAAGTTAAGGCCATATTTTTAAAAGGGTTGCTTCTACTTATGTTACTGCATTGAGACTTTGACATGGGAATTGGAATGGAAGAATTAGTCAGTCACCAGGATGTTTGTTACAGGTACATTTGGTGCTTCCACGATCATTCACTCAGCAATGATGGGGCCTGGATACGGACACGATGCACAGCTATTTATTTTATACAATAGTAAGAACAGGAAATACTGACGTGCTCAGATGGTCTGGAAGCATCAATCGGGAGACAGATTGGGTTAGCACCAAAGGTTGATGATTTATTTCAAATTAGGAACAGAAAACTAGAGTTGTACCAACGTTTATGCAAGTGCAGAGCAATGTTGGAACAGATATTTAATTTCACTTCTATAAGAAGGTGCCTTACAGAGATATGATCAGGGTTCAGGAGGAGGTCCCTTGGCCCCTCGATGTCCCACTGATGTGATTAGATCATAGTTAATATTACTGTAACCACAAATGCAGACTCCTGTCCACCATTGATATCATAGAAACATAGAAAATAGGTGCAGGAGTAGGCCATTCGGCCCATCGAGCCTGCACCGCCATTCAATATGATCATGGCTGATCATCCAACTCAGTATCCTGTACCTGCCTTCTGTCCATACCCCCTGATCCCCTTAGCCACAAGGGCCACATAACCATATAACCATATGACAATTACAGCACGGAAACAGGCCCTCTCAGCCCTTCCAGTCCGTGCCGACCATTCGTTTTCCCCAACACATCTAACTCCCTCTTAAATATAGCCAATGAACTGGCCTCAACTACCTTCTGTGGCAGAGAATTCCAGAGATTCACCACTCTGTGTGAAAATTTTTTTCTCATCTCGGTCCTTAAAGACTTCCCCCTTATCCTTAAACTGTGACCCCTTGTTCTGGACTTCCCCAACATCGGGAACAATCTTCCTGCATCTAGCCTGTCCAACCCCTTAAGAATTTTGTACGTTTCTATAAGATCCCTCCTCAATCTTCTAAATTCTAGCGAGTACATATCGAGTCTATCCAGTCTTTCTTCATATGAACGTCCTGCCATCCCAGGAATCAGTCTGGTGAACCTTCTCTGTACTCCCTCTAAGGCAAGAATGTTTTTCCTCAGATTAGGAGACCAAAACTGTACGCAGTACTCCAGGTGTGGTCTCACCAAAACCCTGTACAACTGCAGTAGAACCTCCCTGCTCCTATTCTCAAATCCTTTTGCTATGAATGCTAACATACCATTCGCTTTCTTCACTGCCTGCTGCACCTGCATGCCTACTTTCAATGACTGGTGTACCATGACACCCAGGTCTCGTTGCATCTCCTCTTTTCCTAATCGGCCACCATTCAAATAATAGTCTACTTTCCTGTTTTTGCCACCAAAGTGGATAACCTCACATTTATCCACATTATACTGCAACTGCCATGCATTTGCCCACTCAGCCAGCCTATCCGTCACCTTGCAGCCTCGTAGCATCCTTCTCACAGTTAACACTGCCCCCCAGCTTCGTGTCATCCGCAAACTTGGAGATGTTGCATTCAATTCCTTCATCCAAATCATTAATATATATGGTAAATAGCTGGGGTCCCACCACCGAGCCTTGCGGTACCCCACTAGTCACTGCCTGCCATTCTGAAAAGGACCCGTTTACTCCTACTCTTTGCTTCCTGTCTGTCAGCCAGTTCTCTATCCACTTCAATACTGAACCCCCAATACCATGTGCTTTAAGTTTGCATACTAATCTCTTATGTGGGACCTTGTTGAAAGCCTTCTGAAAGTCCAGATATAACACATCCACTGGTTCTCCCTTATCCACTCTACTAGTTACATCCTCGAAAAATTCTATAAGATTCGTCAGTAATGATTTACCTTTTATAAATCCATGCTAACTTTGTCCAATGATTTCACCACTTTCCAAATGTGCTGCTATTCCATCTTTAATAACTGACTCTAGCAGTTTCCCCACTACCGATGTTAGACTAACTGGTCTGTAATTCCCCGTTTTCTCTCTCCCTCCCTTTTTAAAAAGTGGGATGACATTAGCTACCCTCCAATCCTCAGGAACTACTCCAGAGTCTAATGAGTTTTGAAAAATTAACACTAATGCATCCACTATTTCTGGGGCTACTTCCTTAAGTACTCTGGGATGCAGCCTGTCTGGCCCTGGGGATTTATCGGCCATTAATCCATTCAATTTACCAAACACCACTTCCCGGCTAACCTGGATTTCACTCGGTTCCATCTCATTTGACCCCCGGTCCCCTGCTATTTCAGGCAGATTATTTAAGTCTTCCTTAGTGAAGACAGAACCAAAGTAGTTATTCAATTGGTCTGCCATGTCCTTGTTCCCCATGATCAATTCACCTGTTTCTGACTACATTTGTTTTAACTAATCTTTTTCTATTCACATATCTATGAAAACATTTGCAGTCTGTTTTTATGTTCCCTGCCAGTTTTCTTTCATAATCTATTTTCCCTTTCCTAATTAATCCCTTTGTCCTCCTCTGCTGGACTCTGAATTTCTCCCAGTCCTATGGTAGGCAGCTTTTTCTGGCTAATTTGTATGCTTCATCTTTTGTTTTGATACTATCCCTGATTTCCCTTGTTATCCACGGATGTACAACCTTCCCTGATTTATTATTTTGCCAAACTGGTATTCACAATTGTTGTAGTTCATCCATGCAGTCTTTAAATGCCTTCCATTGCACATCCACTGCCAACCCTTTAAGAATCAATTGCCAGTCTATCTTGGCCAATTCACGTCTCATACCTTCAAAGTTACCTTTCTTTAAGTTCAGAACCCTTGTTTCTGAATTAATTATGTCACTCTCCATCCTAATGAAGAACTCAACCATATTATGGTCACTCTTGCCCAAGGGGGCACGCACAAGACTGCTAACTAACCCTATCTTGGCCAATTCACATCTCATACCCATCAAAGTTATATCCTTTCCACCCCCTTGCTACTGACTGTTTGAGAACAAACTTTGCCTCCAATCCTTTAATGGTGATATTGTCTCAGATCTAGATTTTCACTTTGGATCCTCATCACATGGGTTTTCAAGTTGTCTCTCACTTTGCTAGAATCAGCTGCTACAAGCCTAGCTATCCAGCCTTCCCCACCAGATATTTCCCGTCCCAGGTATCAATCCAGTAAACCATCTGAACTGCTGTTAACGTATAGGAAACTGTCTTTAAACAAGTTGACCAGGATTGCGCAGACCCCTGTGAGAATGTTCAAAGATAGACACAAAATGCTGGAGTAACTCAACGGATCAGGCAGCATCGCTGGAGAGAAGGAATGGGTGACTTTTCGGGTTGAGACCCTTCTTCAGATGAAAGTCACGGGAAAGAGAAATGAGAGATATAGACGGTGATGTTGAGATATAGGACAATGAATGGAAGATGCAAAAATCTAACAGTGATAAAGAAAACAGGCCATTTTCAGCTGCGTTAGGTGAAAACAAGAAGCTGGTGCGACTTGGATGGGGGAGGAATAGAGAGAGAGAGAGGGAATGCCGGAGCTACCTGAAGTGAGAGAAATCAATATTCATACCACTGGGCTGTAAGCTGCCCGAGCAAAATATGAGATGCTGTTCCTCCAATTTGCGTTTAGCCTCACTCTGACAATGGAGGAGACTTAGGACAGAAAGGTCGGTGTGGAAATGGGAAGGAGAATTAAAATGTTTAGCAACCGGGAGTTCAGGTAGGTCCATGCCGACTGAGTGAAGGTGTTCAGTGAAATGATCGCCCAGTCTACGTTTGGTCTCACTGATGTATAAGAGTCCACATCTTGAAGAATGGATACAGTAGATAAGGTTGGTGGAGGTGGTCTCCACACTGCCCTGTACAACTCAAGCAGAAACTTCCCACTTTTGCATTTGATTTGTCTGGCAATAAATAATAGCATTCTGTTAGTTTTCCTAATGGTTTGTTGTACTGCATACACAAAGTCTGTGAGCTGTTCTCCAATAAACCCAAATCCCTGATTTAGATCCTCCTAATCTCCCATCGTTTAGATAACGAGAAGGGTGGCAGGATGATGAGGCAGCAGAAATGCCTAACATGATCACGAACATGAACACTTCCCCTGAGAGAGAGGTTTCTCATCAAATAATTTCCTTCCACCATGTGTATAAATAAATACCTTGCCAGGCAATGGTAATGTAAGCCTTGTTAAACCTAAGCCATAACAGGATATTTGATTGCATGACACTTCATAGAAATATATTATTTAGCATTGTTATTTACACAATTAAAAGAAGTTTATTGAAATAATTACTCAATTAAACACCAAAAGACAAAGTGTGACCACCACTGATTCTGACATCTTCAAGCAATCAGCCTCCCAAGCTTTGACCAGAGGTTACTGCAATCGACATGCTGTTTCTTTACACGGGACTTTTAGGGTGCTGCTTACAAGAGAAAATGCAATCCTCTATTTCCATTGGTATTACTTCAAGCAGTCTCCATGTTTATCTTGGGCTGGAAAATACCATAAAAATACATGGTACAGTAATATTAATGGTACATTTTTCAGATTCTAGTACTTTTAACATCAGTGCCCAGAATGTTCTGCAATGGGGCATCTTATGTATCCTGCAATTTGCCATGCTCTTCAATGAAGATATTTGTTCTTGTGAGTGTCGAGTTTGGGGTGATAATGGTGAAGTGTAGCCAGGTAGACAGCTGGTACATTTGTGAGCTATGGGACCAAGGTCTGTTTGAACAATGAGATAGAGCAAGCACCAACAAGGATCCAGATATTTGGATGGGGGCCGGAGGGCCATGGGCCAAAGGCAGACAAATGAGACTAGCCCGGAATGCCAATTTGGGTGGCATGGTCAAGGTGGTCCATGACGCCTATTTACGTGCAATTCAGCTCCATGACTTTAAGGAATGTGAATTAAAATGGCTGAAAGGGGAAACCTTTTCTCATCTCCGACATCCATATGTTTTAAAGCTTACTTTTTAAAGCAGTTGTTATGGCTGGTTTCAAAATGCAATGTAACAATAATGAACTGCACATTATCCTTTTCACAAAATGAAAGTTGCAGATCAGATAGTAAGCTGTAGCTATTTGCAAGTGACAGCATATCTCCACTGTCCATAACTGCTGATTGACGTGGATGACGTGGACTATTCCCCATGTGTTTGTGGTTAATGACCGAGACACCTAGAATGGGAATATTATCATAGGAGGAATGATAATATAGGTGAGGTTTATAATCGTGGAGTTCACAAGAGCATGCGATATGATATCATTGAAACATGGACGCTCCTGATGATGAAGGGAGAATCCAGAACCAGTTCTCTAAGTCACAGTTGATGTAAAGTATTTTCTCTCAGAAGGTCATGAGTTATTGGAATACTAAAAGCATGATAGATGGAACGTAGAACAGTACAGCACAGGAATAGGCCATTCGGCCCACAATGTCTATTCAGAATAGTTGGATATTTTTATGGAAGTGTGATTTTTGATCAGCAAGGGAGATGGTTACCATATAGATGGGCATATAGGATTGAGGTTGCAATAAGAGGAGCCATGATCTTACTGAATGGTCAAGCTATTTGGTATTGCTCCTAATAATGCTTCCGCAGTTACCAATTAACATCTTTAAGCCAGAAAGTGAACAGTTATAAATGTAGTGCATCATGCTTTGAATTATTATTGAAACAGGTTTTCTTTAATTGGATGCTTTCTTTACTCAATTTGATCTTTATTTCTTTAATTTGGTTGTACAATGAGAGGGTTCCATTATTGGACTTAACACAAAATTCATGAGAAGGAAGAGATGGCTGAGGAGAATAGAAGATCTCGAGCAGGATCTTCTGGATGATGTTTAGACTTTGCAATTGTTAAAATATGAATTATATGTATTATAGTGGGTGGTAACTTGACGATGTAATTACACTAAGATGCTGGTCTTCCCTATTCTGTTAATTGAATAATGCTATCTGTGAGGTTAACCGGATAATATTTTGTTTTGCAGGTAAGCGAGCAGCTTCAGAAAACCAACAAGCCATCAAACGCTGTTATTTCTCAGGATAAGGTGCAGAGTACATGCAGAACATTTCTCGGTTCTCTTTCTGCAGCCCCTCTCTGCACCAGTCATGTTATCAACACAGTCATGCTCATTGTTTCTTCACTAATCATAACACTGTAATAAATACAATATTATAAATGGATTAACATACAGAGGACTTGTATAATCACCAATAGAAGAAATGAATTAGAAAAAATATCTACTCTTAACATGTTCCTTGAATTACTGTATATATCTCCAAGCAGCTGAACATAAACTTCCCAATCCACACTTAGATGGAAAATAGGTTTATGTTCATGGCCATTTAAGACTGCTATGTACTTCTTGATTGAACTTACATTTTATAATATGCTAGGGTCTTGTGGACAGTGATAGTCTTTATTCAGCCAGGAGACTTTGTGTACACACATTTTGCAATGTTCTATGAAATTTTGACAACTGATGATGCAACATATTGATGTACAAATATATGTAATCATTCATTCAAATTTATATAAACTACCAAAGAAGACAAATGTTTCTCAGGATGAATGAAGCAGCACTTTAATGACAGTAGTGATCAGTCAGTTCTTTGATTGCTGCAAGAGAACCCTTTGACTGCCCCATATAATGGATCAGCACACTTTCCATTGCAGATTGGTGAAATGGGTTTTCATATTTTAGTAAATCCAGCCGCAGGTCGTAGAATGCGCTTCGGGTTGCTAAATAGTCATTATTATTCTCTTCATCAAAATTATGGGGTTTTTTCTTCAGTCTCACAAGCCTAAGTTGAAAGATTTAGAACTAGTTTTAAACCCTAATGGACTGTTCCACAGGAGTCTACCAATGTTCTCACTCACACTGACCGCTCATACTGACCGTTCACACTGACCGCTCACGCTGACCACTCACACAGATAATATTTTTTTGAAAGTTGTACAAGAGCTCAAAATAAGATGAAAAGAATTACAGAATCACAAAATGGTTATGGCAGAGGAGCAGGCCATTCGCCCATCGAGTCTATCCTGATCCTGTGGACAAGCCAACCCCAAGTGCCATTTACATTTGGGCCATTACCTTAAGGTACCTATCCTGGCCCTTTCAGAAAGTTGTCATTGAGTCTTCCTCCACTGTCACCTGTGGCAGTGCTTTTCACATCCTAAACACCTCCAGTTGTAGTATTTGCTTGGGCCATTTTTGTTTATTTTGCTAATTGTCTTCAGTCTCTGTCCCATCACTGATTCAGCTGCTGAGAGCTGGCAGGGATCTTTATGTCATAGTTGGTGAATAAGTGGGGAGGATAATTTTGGAGTGGGTGGTATGTTTCAGTGGTAGCTAAGATAGGAATAGGAGTGTTATGGTGTAAATAGAGTGAATGAGAGGGCAGGAGTTCAGCTAGGGTTCAGATGGTGTGCTGAGATTGTCTAAGATAACACCTAAAAAGAGAGATAAACTTGACATTAAGCGGAAGAGGTCCGTTGTGAGTCTTCTGAAGTGGGTGAGGAGCATGTGCAATGTAAAGTACAGAGGCAACAGGCAATGCTGCAGGTCATGTTGCTAGTGGGGAAGCTAACCCAATGGACAAGGCCAACATTACCAAGATTTTCATAACAGGGAGGTAGGGGCGGAGGACAGATACTCTAGAGACTGTGAGCGCAAAGATGAAAGGGTAATTCACTGCTGGATACACTCCAGATAATGAGAGGGGAGAAGGCAAAGCAAGTCTGGTGATAGAGCAGAGAGGCGAGAACAGACTGTTCGTGGTAAAAAAATATCATGAGCAAAAACCTACATTTGTTCGAAATATGAAATACTGTAAATACAGAGAAGGCAAGCGGGCATTATTGAGAGAAATAGTGAAAACAGCTCAGGTCGATGATCTTTCAACTGATCTGAGAAAATCAAACATGTTTTAAATTTCAGGGAATAGAGAGGAGTGGGGAAAAGAAAGGGAACATCAGTGAGAGGTTGAAAACCGGGATCAGACTGAGGCATGTGGCAATAGTGGTGCTTGTTAACCGTTGATTGACCGGAGATACAAATAGAAGATGAATAAAACAGGAAAAACACAAATAATCTGAAGCTAGTTACATACTGAATATTGCAAAAATGGAAACAAGGAACTGCAGAAGCTGATTAATACATAAAAAGACACAAAGTGCTGGAGTAACTCAGCAGGTCAGGGCCAAGTCCCAACCCAGACGATTATTTGCATGCTACCCACAGAAACAGATGCACAATCACATATTACAATCGCTCTACAGTTTTACATTTCTATCTATACACTGCGAATGGCTCGATTGTAATCATGTATTGTCTTTCCGCTGACTGGTTAGCACGCAACAAAGGCTTTTCATTGTACCTCAGTACACGTGACAATAAACCAAACTGAACTGGTAAACTGAATCCTGGAGAACATGATAGGTGACATTTTGTATGGAGACACTTGTTCCCAAACGTCACCTCTCCATGCTCTCCGGAGATGCAGCCTGACCTGCTGACTTACACCAGCACGTTGTATCTTTTTGAACATTGCAAATATGCAGAAACTGGAAATCTGAATTAAACAAAGAATACTAGAAGCAGCATGTCAGAATGTGTGAGGATGTTACCACTATTAAGAGTTATCTTAAATGATGATAACATACAAACTTAAAGCACACGGTATTGGGGGTTCAGTATTGATGTGGATAGAGAACTGGCTGGCAGACAGGAAGCAAAGGGTATGAGTAAACGGGTCCTTTTCAGAATGGCAGGCAGTGACTAGTGGGGTACCGCAAGGCTCAGTGCTGGGACCCCAGCTATTTACAATATATATGATTTGGTTACAATAATAATGATTTGGACGAGGGAATTGAATGCAACATCTCCAAGTTTGCGGATGACACTAAGCTGGGGGGTAGTGTTAGATGTGAGGAGGATGCTAGGAGGCTGCAAGATGACTTAGATAGGCTGGGTGAGTGGACAAATGCATGGCAGATGCAGTATAATGTGGATAAATGTGAGGTTATCCACTTTGGTGGCAAAAACAGGAGGGTAGACTATTATCTTAATGGTGGCAAATTAGGAAAAGGGAGATGCAACGAGACCTGGGTGTCATGGTACACCAATCATTGAAAGTAGGCATGCAGGTGCAGCAGGCAGTGAAGAAAGCAAATGGTATGTTAGCATTCATAGCGAAAGGATTTGAGTATAGGAGCAGGGAGGTTCTACTGCAGTTGTACAGGGTTTTGGTGAGACCACACCTGGAGTATTGCATACAGTTTTGGTCTCCAAATCTGAGAAAAGACATTCTTGCCATAGAGGGGGTACAGAGAAGGTTCACCAGACTGATTCCTGGGATGTCAGGACTTTCATATGAGGAAAGACTGGATAGACTTGGCTTGTACTCGCTAGCATTTAGAAGACTGAGGGGGGATCTTATAGAAACTTACAAAATTCTTAAGGGGTTGGATAGACTAGATGCAGGAAGATTGTTCCCGATGTTGGGGAACTCCAGAACAAGGGGTCACAGTCTAAGGATAAGGGGGAATTCCTTTAGGACTGAGCTAAGGAAAACATTTTTCACACAGAGAGTGGTGAGTCTCTGGAATTATCTGCCACAGAAGGTAGTTGAGGCCAGTTCATTGGCTATATTTAAGAGAAAGTTAGATGTGGCCCTTGTGGCTAATGGGATCAGGGGGTATGGAGAGAAGGCAGGTACAGGATGCTGAGTTGGATGATCAGCCATGATCATATTGATCATGATCATAGGAGTCAATAGACAATAGGTGCACGAGTAGGCCATTTGGCCCTTCGAGCCAGCACCGCCATTCAATGTGATCATGGCTGATCAACCCCAATCAGTGCCCCGTTCCTGCCTTCTCCCCATATCCCCTGACTCCACTATTTTTACGAGCCCAATCTAGCTCTCTTGAAAGCATCCAGAGAACCTGCCTCCACCACCCTCTGAGGCAGAGAATTCCACATACACCACTCTCTGTGAGAAAAAGTGTTTCCTTGTCTCCGTTCTAAATGGCTTACTCCTTATTCTTAAACTGTGGCCCCTGGTTCTGGACTCCCCCAACATCGGGAACATGTTTCCTGCCTCTAATGTGTCCAAGCCCTTAACAATCTTATATGTTTCAATGAGATTCCCTCTCATCCTTCTAAACTCCAGAGTGTACAGGCCCAGCTGCTCCATTCTCTCAACATATGACAGTCCCACCATCCCGGGAATTAACCTTGTAAACCTACGCTGCACTCCCTCAATAGCAAGAATGTCCTTCCTCAAATTAGGGGACCAACACTACACACAATACTCCAGGTGTGGTCTCACTAGGGCTCTGTACAACTGCAGAAGGACCTCTTTGCTCCTATATTCGATTCCTCTTGTTATAAAGGCCAACATGCCATTCGCTTTCTTCACTGCCTGCTGTATCTGCATGCTTACTTTCATGGACTGATGTACAAGGACCCTCAGATCCCCTTGTACTTCCCCTTTTCCCAACTTGACGCCATTTAGATAGTAAAAGACAGCGGCAGCAAGTTAGTCACTGGATCCTGTCTTCCCATTCAGTACTATTAAGATTCATTAGTATTTAATTATTTAATTTTCTTTGATCCATGTTTTCCTTGATAGCTTATTAAACAAAATACTATTGGTATCAGTTTTGATATTTTAAGAAATTGGGAGTTGACTTCATACACTAGGATATTTGATTTGGAAGATAATACTGAAGCTGAGTAACACATGTTATGGCCCATTCTGGTCAGGTGATAGATGCCTGAACTCATTGGCTATCATATGGGAGCAAACCAGAGGCCATATTAATCATGACTAAAGAAGATAAGGACATGAAAAGTGGAGATGAAGGAAAGGTTGAGTAAATAGGTGGGAGTCTGGAAATTGCAACGACATGTTTGCTTTCAAGAAACACATGAGCCAGAGAGTATTGGAAGAGAATCCAAGATAATGAGAGGTCAGATCAGTGGTTGTAGATGCATGGTCGAAACTATTATAGTCACGATAATGGATAGAAGTTAAGGAAGAAAAAGGATCTAATAAAGAGAGGTCAGAGAAGCTGTGAGGTAGATTGGACTAAACAGCATATTTTGAACAAGGTTGTGGGGTTTAATATGGTGATAATTTTAAGGAAGGAGCGAAGTGGGAGAAAATAAATGAAGCATCTGGGCAGTGTAGGCAAATGTATTACAGGCAGCAGGGAGGTAATGGCAAGACATTGCTAACCTTGAGCCTAGTCAATCAAAGGCACACCAGGGCAATTGTTGAGTTTGATTTGATAAGGCAGTGGCCTAGCTTTCAAATCAACACGCACCATGGAGGGAATGTATTTTTCTTTTTACTGGGAGGTTCAGAAGGAGGATCTACATCCAAAACCTACAGACACTTGTTCCCAACATGTTCTGGCTTTGTCTAAGGATTATGCCTCCACTATATTTTCTCATCAATTTAATACGTACAAATGTACACAGAGGCAAAAGTAAATCCTCCTCCAGAAATACTTAAATAAAACCCTTTAACAGTTTTTAATACTTAGGTGAATATATAACAAATAAATATTTTATAGTGAAATGCAGGATTGAACAATGTCCAAAGGAACTATCTAACAGCTTTAGAGCAGAATATGTTACCTGGTGTCATTTCTTTTACTTCTGACTGAATGGCTGACTCGCTTTTTAATATGGATTTTGTCCCTCTTGTTCCTGTAAGAAATCATTAAATATAGTTCACCAAATCAAATTGGTGATAGATTGATAGGTTCATGATTAGTACGGGTGTCAGGGGTTACGGGGAGAAGGCAAGAGAATGGGGTTGAGAGGGGAAGATAGATCAACCATGATTGAATGGCATAGACTTGATGGGCTGAATGTCCTTATACTGCACCTGGAACATGAACTTTATGGACAAATACTTTGTACGTTTTAATAGTGTTTTACAGTTGAAAGCAGCATTTAACAGCAAATAAATCATGAGGTAAAGTGATGAGGCTGAGCTTCAGGGTCTTGCAAGGTAATTGAAAAAGATTCTATGGATGTAAAGATCATTGTTTGATACTTAGAAATGAAATACAACAAGGAAAAGGATTCTGCCCCTTTACGTACATGTAGTGCAAATATTGCTTGCACATTATTAATGACAATGCCATGTGTTAGAAAGGCAAACATTGAGAAGAGAACCAAAGAAATACTTAATTATATCATGTCGGATACCTTAAACTATATTAGGTCATAGTTTTGGAAAGAACTGCAGATGCTGATTTAAACGGAAGATAGACACAAAAAGCTGGAGTAACAGCGGGACACGCAGCATCTCTGGAGAGAAGGAATGGGTGACGTTTTGGGTCGAGAAGAAGGGTCTCCACCTGAAACGTCACCCATTCCTTCTCCAGAGATGCTGCCTGTCCCGCTGAGTTTCTCCAGTCTATCTTATGTCCAAGTTTCATGGGTTAATTAAATTCTATGCAAAATATAAGATTAGAAGAACTCAGTGGATTGAACAGAATCTGGGGAAGCAGAGGGATGGTTGGTGTTTCGATTCAATTAATGGATTTATAGTAAACGTATCTTTTCTATACAGATGTAACAACCTCTAAAAATAAAAATTACCAGACTACGTCGCAAAAAACGAAGGATTTCAAAATAACATTTAGGTAACTTTTTTTCTGCCTTCTTAATTATGCCTTTTTACAAAATAAATGGGAATTAAACGAAAAATATTATGTTGATATTCACATCTTATCTGGTGTTGCAAAAAAAAATTGGCAGATAATGATCTGCAAGGTGACTTGGATAGGCTGGGTGAGTGAGCAAATGCATGGCAGATGCAGTATAATGTGGATAAATGTAAGGTTATCCACTTTAGTGGCAAAAACAGGAAAATAGACTATTATTTGAATGGTGGCCGATTAGGAAAAGGGGAGATGCAATGAGACCTGGGTGTCATGGTACACCAGTCATTGAAAGTAGGCATGCAGGTGCAGCAGGCAGTGAAGAAAGCGAATAGTATGTTAGTATTCATAGCAAAAGGATTTGAGTATAGGAGTAGGGAGGTTCTACTGCAGTTGTACAGGGTCTTGGTGAGACCACACCTGGAGTATTGCGTACAGATTTGGTCTCCAAATCTGAGGAAAGACATTCTTACCATAGAGGGAGTACAGAGAAGGTTCACCAGACTGATTCCTGGGATGGCACGACTTTCATATGAGGAAAGACTGGATAGATTCGGCTTGTTTGTACTCGCTAGAATTTAGAAGATTGAGGGGGGATCTTATAGAAACTTACAAAATCCTTAAGGGGTTGGACAGACTAGATGCAGGAAGATTGTTCCCGATGTTGGGGAAGTCCAGAACAAGGAGTCACAGTTTAAGGATAAGGGGGAAATCTTTTAGTACCGAGATGAGAAAAACATTTTTCACATAGAGTGGTGAGTCTCTGGAATTCTCTACCATAGAAGGTAGTTGAGGCCAGTTCATTGGCTATATTTAAGAGGGAGTTAGATGTGTTCCTTGTGGCTAAAGGGATCAGGGGGTATGGAGAGAAGGCAGGTAAGGGATACTGAGTTGGATGATCCGCCATGATGATATTGAATGGCGGTGCACGCTCGAAGGGCCGAATTGCCTACTCCTGCACCTATTTTCTATGTTTCTATTACAACAGAACAGAGATCACGATTAATATTGACTTTCGAATACTGTAAAATTGTAGTTTCAATGCAATGGGCGGAAGCATACAAATATGATCCAATCCTTACAATTAAAAGCTTTGTATTTGGTTCACATATCAGCTGTTATTAATAAAAAATATCTGTTCTAAATTCTAATTAATACAAATATCAATTATCTTGTTAATATATTAATATAGTCAGACGCGAAAGGTATTAAACAAGAACACAACACAACCGATTTAAATCAGCCACTTTCATTAAAATTACTTTCTGGTAACATGGAATTTAAACATATTTGAGAGGTGGCCATGGAATCAAAAGAACCATCCTCTCTGCACCATGGACTATATCTTATCCAAGAACAGGCTACAGAAAAGCACGTCTTTTCCAAGAATATTCTCTTGCTTCCCCTGTGCTGGAGCTGCTTGCTGATGTTCAGGGATGTTTAGATAATTTGATGAAAGTTGGTTGCCAAGGTTTCATAGGCAAATGATACAATTTGAAAAAGCCTTTTTTTGGATAGGGCTTTTCAGTCCCTCAAACTTATTCTGTTATAAAATGAGGGCAGAGTTGATTTGTACTTCATCTGTGTTTAAACACTATGGTCCACAGCTTGTGCAACCAATGAAATATGCTCAGTCTCACTCCACACAGCACCAGATGTGACAGCTCCCATTCCAATTCGGAGGCAGATTTTACCATCCACTGTGGAATAAATTGTCATCATATTTTTGTTCTAAATCGCGTGCGATGAAGTGATAGTTTGGTGTGCGTTCGACTGACAATGTGATTATCCACAGTTTTTAACTAAACGTACACTCAGATCACGTTGTCAAATCTAACAAGAGCATAACTAAATTAATTTTAAATCATTTGTGGAATAAGTTGATAATTCTTATGTTGAACTTTGATATGATGAATCATTTTAAATTCAAACTTAATCTCTGACTGGAGTGGAGATCATCTGATATAAATAATTAATTCAAGATATTAATGAGAGGTAGGAGATATCATCTGGTATGGATTCATGAGCTAAAGTAATGAAGAAAAAACATCCAGATATTCTCTTTTCTTTCATGATCCTAAATTGTACAATGACATAATGCAACTAACAATTAGTAACATATAGAAAAATAGATGCAGTAGGCCATTTGGCCCTTTGAGGCAGCACCACCATTCAATATGATCATGGCTGATCATTTAATATCAGTACCCAGTTCCTGCTTTTTTCCTATATCCCTTGATTCCATTAGCCAGAAGAGCTAAATCAAACTCTCTCTTGAAAACATCCAGTGAATTGGCCTCCACTTCCTTCTGTGGTAGAGTATTCCACAGATTCACAACTCTCAAGGTGAAGAAGTTTTTCCTCATCTCAATCCTAAATGGCCTACCCCTTATTCTTAAACTGTGACCCCAGGTTCTGGACTCCCCCAACATCGGGAACATT
Source organism: Okamejei kenojei (assembly GCA_035221665.1). Lineage (NCBI taxonomy): Eukaryota > Metazoa > Chordata > Chondrichthyes > Rajiformes > Rajidae > Okamejei > Okamejei kenojei. Next base: position 806,007 of record CM069147.1, on the reverse strand, counting down.
TTCCCTGCATCTAGCCTGTCCAATTATTTAAGAATGTTATATGTTTCTATAAGATCCTCTTATCCATCTAAATTCCAGTGAATACAAGCCCAGTTGACCCATTCTTTCATCATTCGTCAGTCCCCCCCCATCCACCCATCCCACGAATTAACCTGCTGAACACGCTGCACTCCCTCAATAATGTCCTTCCTCAAATTAGGAGACAAATTGCACACAATAATCCAGCTGCGGTCTCACCAGGGTCCTGTAGAACTGCAGCAGGACCTCTTTGCTCCTGATCTTGCAGTTAAGGCCAACATGTCATTAGCTTTCTTCACTGTCTGCTGTACCTGCATGCTTGCTTTCAGTGACTGATGTACAAGTACACTCAGGGCTCATTGCACCTCTCCTTTTCCTAAACTGACACCATTCAGATAATAATCTGCCTTCCTGTTCTTGCCACCAGTGGATAACCTCACATTTATCCACATTATATTGCATCTGCCATGCATCTGCCCACTCATCGAACCTATCCCACCCTGCAACCTCATAGCATCCTCCTCACAGTTCACACTGCCACCCAGCTTTTTGTCATCTGCAAAGTTGCTAATGTTACTTTTAATCCCTTCATCTAAATCATGAATCTATATTACCAAAAGTCTGATCTTGACCACTTCCTGTTGTTCTCTATATTGATTTTAGAAAAAAACGCTGCCATTTATGGCTGTGATTTTTGGCCATGTTACCCAGTGCCCCCCTCCGTTGTGCAGGACAAGAGGATTTTTCCCATCGATTAAAAATAAAAGAGTTATTAGTGTTTAAAAAATGTTGAGATTCACTCTCCTGAAGGCCACGCCCCTTCTGGAGGGACTATAAAACTCAGAAGTGTTGAGTGCCTCAGTCAGTCTCTGCAAGATGGGGGAGCAACGGGGTCACTTCTCTCAGTCTGAGCTGTGAATAACACTGAACACATGTCTACTAAACTGTGAGTGTGGTTTTATTGACCTTGTATGCCCTTAATGTGGTTTGAAAATGAAAATGGTGGTGGTTGGTTTGAAGTGAAGCACAGCAAATGGCAGTTGGTGGTGGTTGGTTCAAAGTGAAGCATAGCAAATGGCTTTTGGTGGTGGTTACTTGACAACTTCCTGTTTGCACTGTATATTGATTTTAGATAAAATGCTACCACTTGCGGTTGTGATTTTTGGCCATCTTACTCAGTCCCCCTCCGCTCATCAGGTGCAGAGGATTTTTCCCATCAATGAAAAATAAAAGTGTTATTAGTGTTTAAAAAATGTTGAGAATCTCTCTCCTGTCAATCACGCCATGAAGGCCACGACCCTTCCAGTGGGAGGGGGGAGGGATTATAAAACCCGGAAGTGTGGGTGTGGCTCAGTCTCTGCAAGATGGGGGAGGGAGAGGTCAAGACACTGTCTGAGCTGTGAATCAACTGAACACACTGAATGTCAACTGAACGGTGAGTGTGGTGTTTATGTGGTGTTTTGTGTGGTTTTATGGTGGTTTCACCCTGCTTGAAATGGTATGAAACTACATTTGAATGTGGTGGCCTTGCACACTGCATGAAACGGTAAGAAACTGCATTTAAATTTGGTGGCCTGGCACCCTGCATGAAATGGTATGAAACTGCACTTAAATTTGGTGGCCTTGCGCCCTGCTTGAAGTTACATGAAATTGCACTTGAATTTGGTGGCATTGCACCCTGCTTGAAGTGGCATGAAACTGCACTTGAATTTGGTGGCCTTGCACCCTGCTTGAAATGGATTCAAAGAATAGCCGTGAGCCAACTGCCAGTCCACCAGCCGTGAGTGAGTGAGCTGCCAGCACATCAGGCTTGAGTGACTGAACTGCCACCCCAAGAATCCATTTGGCTCACAATGTCCATACTAGCCCTCTCAAAACCAGTCCCTTCAGCCCACAACACCCATACTATCACTCCAGAAAGCCCCCCCCCCACTAGCCACCAATATTGGAATTGGTGGAGCGGTGGAATATTGCGTCGGAGGACCAGCCCTCCCATGTGAACATGGGATCCAACATGTCCCACTTAGTCCAGCGTATATTGTAAATAGCTGCAGTCCCAGCACTGAGCCTTGCGGTACCCCACTAGTCACTGCCTGCCATTCTGAAAGGGACCCGTGAATCCCTTGTTTCCTGTCTGCCAACCAATTTTCTATCCATGTCAGTACCCAACCCCCGATACCATGTGCCCTAATTTTGCCCATTAATCTCCTATGTGGGACCTTATCAAATGCGTTCTGAAAGTTCAGGTACACTACATCCACTGGCTGTCCCTTGTCCATTTTCCTAGTTACATCCTCAAAAAATTCCAGAAGAATAGTCAAGAATGATTTCCCCTTCTTAAATCCATGCTGACTCCGACAAACCCTGTTACTGCTATCCAAATGTGCTGCCATTTCATCTTTTATAATTGACTCCAGCATCTTCCCCATCATCGATGTCAGGCTAACTGGTCTATAATTCCATGTTTTCTCTCTCCCGCCTTTCTTAAAAAGTGGGATAACATTAGCTACCCTCCAATCCACAGGAACTGATCCTGAGTCTATAGAACATTGGAAAATGATCACCAATGCATCCACGATTTCTAGAGCCACCTCCTTAAGTACCCTGGGATGCAGACCATCAGGCCCTGGGGATTTATCAGCCTTCAGTCCCATCCAGGCACGTGCCGTCAGGGTAGGCAAGGTAGGCACTGCCTACCCTGACTAAAATTATGAAATGGCAATTATTAAATATAAATAGTAAAGGCATGGGAAAATGATGCCTATCTAAGAGATCGATCTCTTATGTAGGCATAATTCTCCGTGTCTTTCATCCGCAGCGCTTGAAACACACGAAGCCCTGTGCAGCCCACGGGCAGTCAGCGCTGCCTGAGCCGTCAGTTTCAAGGGAAGCTGAAGGCAGCAGAAATTCTGCCTTTGCAGTACTGCGCATGCGCAGCAGCCTGATGCGCATGCGCAGCGCGAGTTTCTTGGCGGGATTTTCAAATATGGATTGCCATTATTTTAATAGTATCTCAGGAAACAAAGAGTGAAGAATGGACTTAATGTACCAATAACGTGGTAAGTGCATTTCTTGGTGCTTTATGTTTTTAAATGCTGTATTTCCCGGGGTGGGGGGAGAGCTCCGTTCACAGTGATTGGGGAGTCTGGCGTTGTGAAGGAGGGCATTGGGGTCAGTAACCCACTTGCCACGCTCCGAACTGAGTGCAGGTAGATGGGACTAGGTGAAGGTAAGTGTTCGGCACGACTAAAAGGGCCTGTTTCCGTGCTGTCATTGCTATATGGTTTTATTGTGGCCGGGGAGTGAATTAGCTCGAGTGGCTGCCGCAGCACTCCGGGCACGGACAGCACAACTGGCCGCCACTTCCGAGGAAGGAAGCAGCTCGGGTGACTGTGAGTGGCCGCCGGGACCCTGCCACTTCAGCCACTTCAGCCCCTTCTGCTGGTCCCCACACACCGCTGGCAGTGCTCTCCGTCTGAACATCTCTCACCTGCCGCTCGCCGGCCGGCTTCCCGCAAATCTTTAAATTCCGACAGTACGTTCATGGGACCAGTTGAGGTTACTTGGCTGTGGGAATTTAAGGATTTGCGGGACGCGGTTGACATGAGCGAAGCCGGCGAGCAGCAGGTGAGAGATGTTCAGACGAAGAGCCAGAGGTGATCAGAAGGCGCTGAAGGGCAGCCGCTTCTGGTGTCGACCCAAGCTGCTTCTATCCCCGGAAGTGGCGGCCAGTTCTGCTGTCCGTGCCCGGAGCGCTGCGGCAGCGGTGAGTTACTGATATGATCTTCGACCCTCTCTTTCTCAACACTTCTGCCTTCTCGCATCTTCAACCCCTGGCACAGACTCTCCACACGCTGTGAAAAGAACTCTCCCTCCAATTGGACCTTTGAATTAATACTAATAAGATGACAACTGGTTCAACGTCCCGGTGTGCTCCCGTTTTTCCCACCATCTCTCCACCTGCCTTCATTCCCCACCCATTCAATAATTTAAAAATGAAGGAGATTGAGAAGCTTTGGGGAAATTGAATTGTTACTTTTATTTTTGACGAAGAGAACAATCTGCGCATGCGCAGTTTAAGATTTTTTTTAAAAGCCGGCTGACTGCCTACCCTGAGTAATTACTCACGGCACGTGCCTGGTCCCATCAGTCTACCCAACACCATTTCCTGCCTAATGTGAATTTCCTTCAGTTCCTCTGTCATCCTAGGTCCTCTGCCCACTAGTACATCTGGGGGATTGTTTGTGTCTTCCTTAGTGAAGACGGATCCAAAGTACCTGTTGAACCCATCTGCCATTTCCTTGTTCCCCATAATAAATTCACCTGTTTCTGTCATCAAGGGAACCACATTTGTCTTAACTATTTTTTTCCTCTTCATGTACCTAAAGATGCTTTTACTATCTTCCTTTATATTCTTGGCTAGCTTACCTTCGTACCTCATCTTTTCTCCCCCTATTGCCGTTTTAGTTATCTTCTGTTGTTCTTTAAAAGTTACCCAATCCTCTCGCTTCCCGCTCATCTTTGCTGTTATACGTCTTCTCTTTTATTTTTATACTGTCCTTGACTTCCCTTGCCAGCCACAGTCGCCCCTTATTCCCCTTGGAATTTTTCTTCCTCTTTGGAATGAACTGATCTTGCACCTTCTGTATTATTCCCAGAAACACCTGCCATTGTTGTTCCACTGTCATCCCTGTTAGGATCTCTTTCCAGACAACATTGGCCAGCTCCTCCCTCATGGCACCATAGTCCCATCTGTTCAACTGTAATAATGATACTTCTGATTTTCCCTTCTCTCTCTCAAATTATAGATTAAACTTATCATATTATGGTCACTACCTCCTAATGGTTCTGTTACCTTGAGTTCTTTTATCAAATCCAGTTCATTACACAACACTAAATCCAGAATTGCCTTCTCCCTGGTAGGCTCCAGTACAACCTGCTCTAAGAATCCATCAGGGAGGCACTCCACAAACTCCCCTTCAGGGTCCAGTACCTACCTGATTTTCCCGGTCTACCTGCATATTGAAATCGCCCATAACAACCATAGCATTAACTTTACTACATGCCAATTTTAACTCTTGATTCATCCTGCACCTTATATCCAGGTTACCGTTTGGGGGCCTGTAGATAAGTCTCATTAGGGTCTTTTTACCCGTACAATTCCTCAGTTCTATCCATACTGACTCTTCATCTCGTGATTCAATGTCACTCCTCGCAAGGTTCTGAATTTCACTCCTTACAAACAGAGCTACCCCAGCCCCTCAGCCCACATGTCTCTGTCTTTTCGATAGGACGTACACCCTTGAATATTCAGTTCCCAGCCCTGGTCCTCTTGCAGCCATGTCTCTGTAATTCCCACAACATCATACTTGCCAATCTCTAACAGAGCCTCAAACTTATCCACTTTATTTCTTATGGGGGGGGTTCCACGTAAGGTTACTGGGTCAAAGGGCTTGACGCACGGAGCCGCTCAATCCATCTGGAGGACATCGCAGCTACCGGTATATGTTGTTAATACATGAGAAGCGTACTTTAATACCTGTTAAAAACCGCCAAAATTGTGAATTTGTGCACTGTAAATAATTGTGGAAGTCGAGGTAATCGTGAGAGACATCTATCCTACTTCAGAATTCCAAAAGTAAAGAGAAATTATGGTAAAGAGAAGCGAGACCTGAACGGACAACAGCAGCTAAAATCGTTGGCGAACATTGGCCCTGCAGATATCAAATTGGAAAATATTGGGAATTATTGCGTTTGCTCACGGCATTTCATCAACAGTAAGGCATTATGTATGTTTTTTCTTTATTCATTTGGTATCTAAAAAGTACTTTATTCATTTGGTATCAACCTCAGCAAATTGGCAATAACCTGTGAAAGGGAGTGGGTGTTTAAGCTGTCAGAACATTTTATTATTTGCCAAAATATACATCTCAATAGCATAATGATAGAAAACTTACTTTTCCACACACCACTCATAAATCTGGAGATTTTTTTAATGTTAAATTTAGCTTCAGAAGCGTTTTCTTTTTGCATGTAAAAACCCACTTGAGAACCATGAGCGATTTTAAAATTTTACAGCCAGATTTATCACTTCTGAAACTTTTTAGATGACAAAGAAATCAAGAAAAAACACAAATAATGCCTTACTGTTGATGAAATGCAGTGAGCAAACGCGATAATTCCCAATATTTCCAATCACGATATCTGCACGGCCAGTGTTCGCCAAGCACTTTGGCTGTTGTTGTCCCTTCAGCTCTCGCTTCTATTTACCGTAATTTCTCCTCACTTTTGGAATTCTGAAGTACGATAAATGTCTCTCGCGCTTATCTCGATTTCCATAATTATTTACTGCGAAAAATTGACCCATTTCGGCGGGTTTTAACGGGCCTGCTAAGCTAGAAACAATGGTCAGTGCTTACCTGCAGTTCATCGCGTGTACTCCAGTTGGCGTAGCATAGCAACAGTATGGGTCACTGCCCGTACGTAGCAACAGTACGGGTCACGTGACCTGACTGCCGTGCAACCTCCCTATACGTCAAGCATTCACATGCAACACTTTAACTTCAGTATTCACCTCCCCTCTCTCACCGGTCCCTATTGGCCCTGACCTTACTCTCTTATCCTTTCTCAAACTTTGCTTCCCATTAATTCAGGAGTCTTTTGTAACTTTTCCTGTACTCACTTCCCCTTTAACTCCATCTTTATACTCCCAATTTGTCAAACCCTCCCCCTGCTATTTAGTTTAAACCCACACGTGTAGCAACTTATGCCAATTATTTAACGTTGTGATAACTGATTTCCTTACCAGTTATTCAGTTGTTCAGTCAGAAGGTCAGGTATCATGCTGTTGCAGAAAAGAAATAATTGGTAGTTGGCTTACAAATAAGTTAAATAAGTCAGAGTTTACCACACAAACTGACCGTTCACCTCAGATGCAACATCTCAGCTCCAACAAGTCTCCTCCTTCCAACCCCTTTCTCCAATTTCCTCTCACCCACCCCGTGAAAACACAGTGTTCTTTCCATCCTCTTGTGATGTCAACATGGTTGAAGGGCTGAGTGTATTTCAGTAACGTACTATAAAAATGTTCAAAGTATCGGATCCCAGCACTGCTGTTCCAGACATCACAGGAAAAGCAATGATTTTGATTTATTCAGATCCAGGCATAGGATATGTAACATATGCAGATATAGGTAGAAACTAAATGCTGGAGTAACCTAGCAAGGCAGGCAGCATCTCTGGAGAGAAGGATTGGGCAAAGTTTCGGGTCGAGACCCTTCTTCAGACTGATGACAGGGGAGTGGGCGGGACAAAGATAGAATGTAGTCGGAGACAGTAAGACTGGTGGGAGAACTGGGAAGGGGAAGGGGATGGAGAGAGAAAGCAAGGGCTATCTGAAGTTAGAGAAATCAAGCAAAATATGAGGTGCTGTTCCTCCAATTTGTGCTGGGCCTCAATCTGACAATTGAAGAGGCCCAGGTCAGAAAGGTCAGATTGGGAATGGGAGGGGGAGTTGAAATGCTGGGCCACCGGGAGATCCGGTAGGTTACGACGGACTGAGCGGAGGTGTTCAGTGAAATGATCGCTGCGCTTGGTCTAGACAATGTAGAGAAGTTGACACCTGGAACAGCAGATACAGTAGATGAGGTTGGAGGAGGTGTAAGTGAACCTCTGCGTCACCTAGAAAGACTGTCTCGGTCCTTGGATGGAGTAAAGGGACAGGTGTGGCATCTCCTGCAGTTGCATGGGAAAGTACCTGGGGAGGGGGTGGTTTGGGTGGGAAGGGACGAGTTGAACAGGGAGTTTCGGAGGGAACGGTCTCTGCTGAAAGCAGAAAGGGGTGGCGATGGGAAGATGTGGCCAGTAGTGGAATCCCATTGGAGGTGGCGAAAATGTTGGAGGATTATATGTTGTTTGTGACGGCTGATGGGGTGGAAGGTGAGGACAAGGGGGACTGTTCTTGTTAAGAATGGGGGGAGGGGGAGTAAGAGTAGAACTGCGGGATATCGAGGAGACCCTAGTGAGAGCCTGATCTATAATGGAAGAGGGGAACCCCCGTTTCCTAACGAATGAGGACATCTCCGATGCCCTGGTCTGGAACACCTCATCATGGGTGCAGATGCGGCATAGACGGAGGAATTGCGAGTAGGGGATAGAATCTTTACAGGAATCAGGGTGGGAAGAAGAGTAATCAAGATATCTCCAGGTATAGGATATATATCATATCCAGGGGTTCACCAACAGCAAGGTGTACACTGATTGCCCACCCACCACTGCCCATCCCCCTTAGCCATTCCAAGTGTAGAACTGAGCGAGCAATTTGGAACTCTGCCGTTGATGTACTGAAGGTCCATACATTGTTCGTCGCTGATGTTGCAAAATGTTAAACAAACAAAAGTGAAAGAACATTGACATATTTTCACATTAGGAGTGGAACCTTATTGTGCGCCAGTCGCAAGAGCCTGCAGCTGTTGAAGTGATGATAATCATGCTCAGCAGCACTCCAGACGCTGCCGTGGAGTTGCAGGAACACTTGGACATGACAGACTGCAGGCTTGGGGGAGAAGGAGGTGAAGGTAACAATAAACCTGCCATTCTACTCCAGGTGATGGTCAGCTTCTTCAGCATTGAAAAGGCTGCACCCATTCAATAGACAATAGGTGCAGGAGTAGGCCATTCGGCCCTTCGAGCCAGCTCCATCATTCAATGTGATCATGGCTGATCATCCACACTCAGTACCTGTTCCTGCCTTCCCATATCCCCTGATGTGGAGAGTTTTACATCACATTCCTGTCAAACCATTTAAAATGATATCCGAGAGTCAAGGAAATAGGTGATGTTTCGGGTCGAGACCCTTCTTCAGACAAGAAGGGTCTCGACCCGAAACATCGCCTATTTCCTTCGCTCCATAGATGCTAGCTCACCCGCTGAGTTTCTCCAGCATTTTTGTCTACCTTGGAGAGTCAAGAAGTGAGTCACTTTCCACAGAATATCCAGCCCTCTGTACAAATTTATACATTTTTTGACATACAATAAATAATTAATTTCTCGTATTAAAGGAAACATGTTGTAATCAAAGCTGTCAGACCCAGAAAAAACACAGTACCAAATGGGTTCACTGGGAAATATGGTGGGCTTGGCAAAAGATATATTTGAGGAAAATATGATTTGGTTGGTATTATAAATAACTACAACTCACAAGTGTGAAATTAAAGTCAGGCTGTTCACCTCAAACAGGGAAAATGATGCCGATTCATTACAAACTTAATGTAATTGAAAATATGTAAAGCTGCAAATGCTGGAACCTTATTAAAAACAGGTAATGCTGGAGATACTCAGCAGCCAGGCCACACCTATGCAAAGAGAAACAGAGTTAACGTTTTAGGTTGAAGACTTCACCCACCATCTGCAACCAACAGAGGTAGACCTGACTATGTCCAGCATTTTCTGTTTTTACTCTAGCTACAATCTGACTTAAATTGGGAATTATATTTAGTCACAGTTCCAGAACCGAAGAGTGCCTAATCCATATGCACAGTTCTGGTTAACATTAGGAATGTAAACTGATGTAAACTAGTCCAGTAACTTCAAGTTACATTAGCCCAATACAGAACATGGTTACATCAGCCCAATACAGAACATCAGCAAATCAGGCAGACCACCAATTTCCCAGCTCCCATCAGTGACATTCTTGCTAATAATACAGCCACATACAATTAGCCCCATAATCTCAACGGTTTTGTTAACAGGAAGTAAATGTATTCCAATTTATTTCTAGTCGATTATGCCAAAACAAGTGAAGGGGAAGAGAAAATACAAGGGACCAATGCTTTGTTTGATCTTGTGGATTAAAATTTATGTTTTGGCATAGATGGAAATTGATTCATAAAGGAAGGAGACACCATTATTGGCCACGCCCAACTTTACTTTCCATTAAAATCAAAGGGAAATGGGGAAGATTTACTACACCTCAAATGTTGCCCCCATTCTCTGTTGAAAGAGGACATGTTCTTTACTCTTTTTTATTTAGGTTTAATATATATCATTCTTCTATTAGAAAATAAAATTATTTACTTACTGGTCCATTTTGTAGGAAATATGGGGCTCGACTATCTTATTGGCGGTAAGTCTACTTTTATATTCATAATGAATACATGATCGCTGCAACAGAAAGAACGAAAATAAAATTATAATAACAGTATAATCAACCTTAAAATGTGCACAGACCACTTGTCTATCGAATACTTATTAAAAGAGATTGCTCATGATGAATGATAGATTCATCATACATTAACAATAACTTTCAAATTCAGAATGCAAATCTCGAGCAGAACATTCTGAACCAAATGTTATCCATTGTATTTGCTTCAGAATGGGGATCTTTTGAGACTATTCAGAATTCCTGGATAACTTATTGTTGCTGAACCATAGTTGGATTTTGTTTTGGAAAATGAGAGCAAGTAGTATCCTGGATCTGGATCTGGATGTATTACGCTGAGTCCACCAGTTGATTGCAGTAGTGTAAAACTTCAGCTTATTCATTGTTGAGGTGACAGCATTACTGGCAACACTTCACATTTCATTCCCCACTATCTTTAAGATAAACGTCCCATAAAGAAGGATTGGTGAAGTTTCCTCTCACAACATGCGATGAATTGGAAGAACAGCACCTCATAAGCTGCCTTCTGAGCTAACATCCTGAACATAATGTTTTCCAGCTTCAGGTACCCCACACCCTGTGTTCCTTTCTCCCTCCTTCTGATGACCCAGTCTCATTCATCTGCCCAACAGGTTCCACCATCACTCCCTTATGCCGCTGCACTTATCACTTTCCTTACTTATCACATTCCACATCCGCAGCTCTTGTTATCACTTATTGCTTTCCACCCTCTGCCTCCACCTTTCCGTCTGCCTCCCTGGTTCCACCTGTCCCTTTTTTTTTGGTACCCGGACGTGGTGTCGAGGAAGAGAAGCCAAAGCAAAGTGGAAGCCAAATAACCGAACGGAAACAAAGCTGAAACGCCAAATAACCAAAAGCGTACAAAGCCAAACCGGCAAATAACCAAAAGGGTGGGGCACCTAAATGCAAACTAACCAAAAGGCCCTAAAAGCAAAAGCAAATGGCCGCTCTGCCGAAAAGTCAAATAACGGACATGATGTCGCCCGGGGGGGGGACAGGGGGACTTGTCAGTGATTGGCTCAGACCCCACCGTGCATTACATCACTGGCCAATGAAGATGAGAGGGTGGGGGGCATTTTCCCCCACAAGCCACAGTTGTCTGGGCACTCTGAACCCGAGCACCAAGTTGTAAGTGGCCGAAGGAGCGCATCCTCCACCCTCCACCTCGTCTCCCCTGTGCGGCTACACTGACAGGCTATGTGTCGGCAGCGCCGGGTGGAGCAGAGGTGTGGGACAGGCTGGTCCCTCCGCCCACCCAGAGTCACTGACCCCGATGTACCGCCATCGGACCCCAACCCTCACATCATGGTGATTCACCCCCCCGACCCCCGGCCCCTGACCCACACACGGGGTGTTTTACCCCGACACCCACACCGGGTGATTCACCCCCACCACGGCCGCAGAGCCAGATGGCTCGGGGCATTGGCAGCCATAGTAAATCTCTTTTAAAACATGGAGGGACACACAAATTCCCTGGCGGGCCGATGACAAATGTGCATGACAACGGACAATTTAATCTCTTCCCACTCCCCCCCCCCCCCCCCCCCCGACAACAAGAATCACGTTTTATTTATTACTGTCTGGTTGTCTGCGTAACGCACACAACAAGCTCCTACACACAAAACACCAGATAATCTGTAAACTGTTTTAACCGAAGATGGACACAAAAAACTGGAGTAACTCAGCAGAAAAGGCAGCATCTCTGGAGAGAAGGAATATGTGACGTTTCGGGTCGAGTCCATTCTTCAGACCTGAAGACTGAGTCTGAAGGGTCTTGACCAGAAACGCCACCCATTCCTTCTCTCCAGAGATGCTGTCTGTCCCACTGTGTCACTCCAGCATTTTGTGTCTAGCTGTGACAGTTGTCTCATTTCATCGGTTTCATGTATTGCGCACATGGAAGAGACGCTTTACGTGCCGCTTGCATCTATTCATCCAAGTGTGCTCTTAATGAAATCTCACATCTTTGCGAGGGAGGGATGGAATGGATGTAACCACCGGCTAAAGCAAAGGCAGAGTTAGGACAGGGAAATAATCCCACCACTTAATTAACCAGGTTCCCAAATGTAAGAACTATTTATACATGTAACATTTTTGTTTTAAAATCAATGTAACTCTTTTTTGATAATATTAATGCCCCGTCCTGTTGGAAGGGCTTGCGGCAGCTGGTTTTATAGTGCCTTCATTATTGGTAGGTGCTGCTTTTCACATGGACCGCTTACAACTTGGTGCTCGGGTTCAGAGTGCCCAGACACCTATGGCTTGTGTGGGAAAATGACCCCCACCCTCCCGTCTCCATTGGCCAGTTATGTGATGGACATGGGGGTCTGGACCAATCGCTGACAAGTTCCACCCCCCCCCCCAATGATGTCATGTCCGTTATTTGACTTTTCGAGCGGTCATTTGGTGAGTTGGCTTTTAGGCGTCCCGCCCTTTCGGTTAGTTTGCAGTTAGGCATCCCACCCTTTCAGTTAGTTGGCATTTTGGCTTCATATGCTTTCGGTTATTCGGAGTTTCGGCTTTGTTTCCGTTCGGTTATTTGCTTCGGCTTCTCATCCTTCGATGCCACGTCTGCACATGCTTTTGTTCTGTCTCTACATCATCCACCATCCAGTGTCCTGACTCTGCTTCTCCCCCGCCCCTATCTGCTCCATCACTCCCTCCATCACATGGTTCCACCCGTCACTTGTCAGCCATGGCCTCACCACTCCCTTTCAATTCAATTCAATTCAATTCAAATTTAATGTCATTGCACAGATACAAGTATGGGTACAACGAAATGCAGTTTAGTGTCAGTACGTAGTGATAGCAATGTTTAGATAAATGCAGATAAATAAATACAGATGTGGGAATCTATCGGCGGGACTCCGAGTTCAGCAGTGCGATCGTGTTATTGTAGAAGCTACTCCTCATCCTGCTGGTGCGGGACCTGAGGCTCCTGTACCGCCTCCCCGATGGTAGGAGGGCAAACAGTCCATGGTTAGGGTGGGAGGGGTCCTTGATGATCTTCCCAGCCCGTCTCAGACACCGTTTTCGGTGGAGGGCATCCAAAGCAGGGAGCGGGGCACCGATGATGTGCTGGGCGGTTTTCACCACCCGTTGTAGTGCCTTCCTGTCTGCTACGGTGCAACTGCTGTACCATACCGTAAAGCAGGTGGTCAGGATGCTTTCGATGGTACAGCGGTAGAAGTTGGTCAGGATCTGGGGGGACAGGTGGGCTTTTCACCTCTTTAAGCTGGTTATCTCCCCTCTTATACCCTCAGTTGTCATGCAGTCTCGACCTGATATGTCGACTATCCCCTTGCCTCCATAGATGCTGCCTGACTCACTGAGTCCAGTAGTTTGTTTTGTGTTCCAGATTGCAGCATCTGCAGTCTCTTGTGTCTCAATCCATTGGCTTCCTTGGCACCTTTGGGTGGTACAGGTCACAGGTTTAATAATTGCTGATGGGGACATACGTTCAGTAACTGCAGTAAATTTGCTCGCAGTCCACACTGCAGCCATTCTGCATTAGTCATGGAAGAAATGAATGCTTACATTCTGAAGCAATGTCAATCCTGTTGGCTGCAGTCTAACTTCTTGAATCTTATTGAAATTGCACTCTTCCAGGCAACTGCAGAGTTTCCTATCATTTCCTGACTTGTGCCTTGTCAATGGTAGAAATGGTTGGGGAGACACAAGATGAACCAAATGTCACAAAGTTACTGAGTACATAAATAATTCTGATCAGTGATTGCAGTTTTTCATCTTTGTAAAGGTAAATTAACTTCAGAAAATAATTTTGCTTAACGACCAATCCTTTAGAAGTGTACTAACAAAGTTTTAAACCGATTGAAAGATGCATCTTTGCTAAGATGACACTCAAAATTTCCGCCTGTAAAAAAAATGAGTTGGATCGCAGAAATTAATAAAACCATAAAATTACCAACATTTTCCTTAACGTAAATTACCTGAAACATGTGCATCTATGAAAGGAGAAGTGAATTATGTCTAACTGAAGAATATTATTAAAATGTTTTGGGATCATTACTGTCGGCTGTCATGAAAATCTCAATAATTAATAAAATTAATTAATATTAATTAATTAATGAGATTCAATATATAGTAGCTCTTTTATATAAATCAACAATATTTAAAATTAGCAGTCACAAAGAATCAGTTTAATAATTATCTTGGAACATATTTCTCAGTAACTCATTTTAGTTATATTTTATTTTGGTGTTTAAAATCACATTGTAAACTTTAATTGTACCAAATCTTGTGAAAGCACAGTAGAAGCCGGGACTTCTTAGAAAGTCAGAAACAAGATGGAGCTGAACATGACAAATTTCTAATTGAATGGTGAGGTTTCTAAAGCTGATGGGTTTGTGTGGGTCCCACCTTTCTCATAAAGCTTTTACAAAACCCTGAAGTTTAAAACTCTCCATCCTACATACACACGCCTTTTCCCCGTTTCTGTAGATATGCCCCCCCCCCCCAATGAAGGCATCAGTATTGAAACGACCACTTTGTGGTCCCATGATCCACATCAATCCCAGCCAGCCAAACTGCCCTTGGAATCAGAGATAAATAGATGTTGGGCACAGACAGAATTACAAATATTCACTTTGTGATAAACAATGGGAATACTCACAGGATTGGTTGGCAATTTCTGACATTACCACTGCTAAAACATATGTTTTTTAAAATTTCAGTGCCTTCATCTGTAGAGTAAATGTCGTGAAATATCAACTTGGATTCCTCTTCCGAAGCCCGTTTTCTTTTCTAGGGGCTGTTATCACAGGCTGCAAACCATTTACAAATACCGTTGGTAGATAAAAAATGCTGGAGAAACTCAGCGGGTGAGGCAGCATCAATGGAGAGAAGGAATAGGCGACGTTTCGGGTTGAGACCCTTCTTCACAAGAAGGGTCTGAAGAAGGATCTCGACCCGAAACATCACCTATTACTTCTCTCCATCGATGCTGCCTCACCCGCTGAGTTTCTCCAGCATTTTTATCTACCTTCGATTTTTCCAACATCTGCAGTTGTTTCTTAAACAAATACTGTTTCTTAAACAAGTACCTTGATGGATCCACATAAGGTAGTTTGGTTTTCCCTTGCTGATTAGCAACTCATAATTAACCAAGAGCAGACATTGGTAACAGTGAGAGCTGCGCTGTTGTACAAAATCTGCATCTCAAGATTTTTTAAATCAGAATTGACCAAGTTGAAATAAGTAGGGATTTGATTTTTAAATCCTTGACCACTCCTCCCGTCTTAATCCATATGACAAGTTTGAATCAATGTGCTAAGGTTAATTGTAAGTTATGATAAAAACACGTTTGTTTAAATGAGAATCTATCTTGTACTCACATATATCCAGTATTGTCTTCATTCTTTGACTTGCTGTAAACCAAAACTGCTGCATTGTCTGTAATCTCATTCATGAACAATTAGTTGCATCAATCCCCTTTGATCACCTGCTTGATGCTTATGAAGAGAATGACCTAAAATTTGTACATTTCTCGTTGGATCCCAAACGTATAAACTGTGTGATTTCTGACAGTAGAACAGCAATCACACAATGGTGATTAAGTTACATTGATCATTTCCATTTGTACTCAGTGGCAGACCCTTTAGTTTATAAACAGGTACACAAACCTACCCCAGCCAAGACATTTTTTAGTTCACTTTTGTCCAGATATGGTGATAACATTCTCCACCTCTCTTCCAAGTTTGCGTTTCTGTAGTCAAACAGAGAACGTTATTTATTATATGAACAATGAGAGTAGATGCAAGTATAGATGTACATATACATAAATATATATAAAATGACCTAGACATAAATACAGACGGGTTGGTGAGTACATTTGCTAACAACACCAAAATTGGAGGAGTTGTAGACAGTGAAAAATGCAGTCAGAAGATACAGTGGAATATAGACCAGCCCCAGAAATGGGCGTAGAAATAGCAGATGCAGTTTAACTCGAGCAAGTGTGAGGTGTTGCTCTTGGGAGGTTGAATGTAAGGAGAGAGCATCCAGTTAATGGCAAGACCCTTAACAACATTGATGTGCAGAGGGATCTTGGAGTCCAAGTTGATAGTTCACTGAAGGTAGCAGTGAATGTAGATAGGGTGGTTAAGAAGGTGTATGGTGTGTTAACCAATATTGCTCGGGACATTGACTATGAGTCAGGAAGTCTTGATGCAGCTCTCTATAGGTTTACCCCGCATTTGAAGTATTGCATACAGTTCTGGTCGCCGAATAAAAGAGGAAAGATGCAGAGGCTTTGGAGAGGTAGCAGAGGAGGTTTACCAGAATGTTGCCAGCATTAGAGGGTTTCAGCTACAGGGAGAGGTCATAGTCATAAGTGATAGGAGCAGAATTAGGCAATTTGGCCCATCAGGTCTACTCCACCATTCAATCATTGCTGATCTATCCCTCCCTCCTAACCCCATTCTCTTGCCTTCTCCCCATAACCCCCGAGGTTGGATAGACTTGGATGGTTTTCTCTGGAATGTCAGAGGTTGAGGGGAGATCTGATAACAGTATATACAATTATGAAAGGCATAGATAGGGTAGACAGTCAGAATATTTTTCCCATGGTGGAAATGTTCAGCACTAGAGGGCATAGCTATAAGGTGAGAGGGGAAAGTTTATTTTACACACAATGTGGTGTGGGGCTGGAACAAACTGCCAGGGGTGGTGGTGGGGACAGATACAATCGTAGCATTTAAGAGGCTGTGGGACAAACACATGAAAGTGCAGGGAATAAAGGTCTATGGATCACGTACAGGCAGATTAAATCAGTTTAACTATGCCTCATGTTCGGGCTGAAGGGGCCGTCGTGGGCTGAAGGGGCCGTCGTGCTATACTCTTTTATGTTCCATGTTCATTGCAATGCAGATGCCAAAGTTGCAGCTTAGTTATTTGGAAAATTAAAAGTGATTCCCTGTAGTGTTTAAATTAGAGTATCTTGAACGATCATGGCCGAATTACAGATAAAGAAGATTCTCTAGAAGTTGTGATTTACAGAGAAATCCCTCCTTAACCTTATTCCACAAGGCCACAAGTACAGTCTCTCCATTCTCCATCTAGAACACACACTCCATCTAGAACACACACTCCCCATCTAGAATGCACACTCCCCATCTAGAACACACATTCCCCATCTAGAACACATTCTCTCCATCTAGAACACACACTCACCAACTAGAACACACTCCCCATCTAGAACTAGAACGCACACTCCATCTAGAACACTCTATCCATCTAGAACAGACACTGCCCATCTAGAACACACACTCCCCATCTAGAACGCACACTCCATCTAGAACACACTCCCCATCTAGAACACACACTCCCCATCTAGAACACACACTATCGATCTAGAACACACACTCCATCTAGAACACACTCATCTAGAACGCACACCCCATCTAGAACACACTCCCCATCTAGAACGCACTTCCCATCTAGACCACACTCTCTCCATCTAGAACACTCTCTCCATCTAGAACTCTCCACACCCATGAGCGCACACACTCTTCGTTTAAAACAAAGGATAGACACAAAAAGCTGGAGTAACTCAGCAGGATAGGCAGCATCTCCGGAGAGAAGGAATGAAAGAACTTTCTCAATTTAAAACCACTGTGCATTTCATCTCTGTCGACTCCAGATTCCACATAAGCAAATTCTCTTCCTAAATCGATTCAATTTCACCCATTCCTCTACATTTTAACTAGTTTTCACAAAACCTCTCTCTTATCGCTAATAACCAATCATTCAATTTGTGATTCTACATCCCCAATTTATCTTTGTATAAGTCCCTAAACCTTTATTTCACTTATAAACTGTCTTTTCATTAGTCCAGGGAACTATGTACATTTAAGAACTCTGTATACATGTAGTGTGATTTTTGATAAATTGAGATGTTAACCACTGCCATTGGTTCAATGTTGTTCATTTTCAATAAAGGACCTTTTACTTGTTTTTTTTTTTTTGCCTTACTAAATGGCAATATTGAAGAACAACCATATGCTATACCCATTAAAAATTTAATATGCAAACAAATATGAACAGATATATTCATATGCCCACCTTCGGATCTGTTTTGGATAGGCTCCAGTCGACGTTGTTCTATCTGACTCAGTTTTTGGTTTTGTGCGAGCCTTGGGCTTTACTGAACCTGATTTCACTGAAGGCGAATTATTGGATTCTGTGCAATAAACATGCAAATTCATTGAACCGTGATGAATATAAGTAAACTGGGAACAGACATAGTTATTCCGTACTTTATGTCTGCTCAATCAATCAGTTACATTTTCATAGATCTGTACACCAACCCACTTCCTTGCTTTTGAATGAATGAATGAATAAGGTTATTGGCCAAGTATTCACATACAAGGAATTTGCCTTGGTGCTCCGCCCACAAGTGACAACATGACATAGTGACAGTTACGAATGACACATAAAACACTAAGCATTAATAATAGTAAGATTAAACGAGAACTTACCAAGTTTGAAGGTTGATCTGTATTTTACGAGGAGTGGCGGTGAGGGATTTCGTGAAGACCCCGCCAGCACGCCTGCGCGGCATCCTTCAAAGCAGCGGTGTGGAATCACAGAACCAAACCATGACTAAAAATAGTAAGATGAAAACGTAGAACTACCTGGTTGACCTTATGATAGAGGGTGGGAGCGGTGGGCACGAAATCCCTCACTGCGACTCCTCGTAAAATACAGATCAACCTTCAAACTTGGTAAGTTCTCGTTTAATCTTACTATTTTACTTCGGAGTCACGTGAGTGACTTCGTGAAGATTTCAAAGCTCTGTGATTTCACGCCCTGGACAACGTCCATGCTTATCACACTGCCGCCAGTCTGATGGAGGAAGGCTGTTAATGGAGTTCAGTCGAAACTGGCTGAAAAATCAACACAATTTATTAATCAAATAAACAACAAACCCCTAAATCGGGGCCAGACATTTACTGAGCGGTACCCAGGATAGCTTCTGCGAATGTCGCAGGGGTGGCCAGAGGTTTGTTATAGAACCGTTGAAAGGTTTTCCCACTGGCCCAGCCCGCGGTGGCGAGAATGTGGTCCATGGGCACCTCCATGGCTCTCGCCGCTGATATGGATGCAGCCCTGGTGGAATGAGACTTAAAAATGTTAGTAGCAACTCCTGCTGCATCCAGCACCACCCTGAGCCACCTGGCGATCGTCTGTGTAGTCACCCCATGATGCGGAGGTTTTATGACTGATGAGGAGCCCCTGTTCCTTCATCCTGATAACTCCAGTAACTCGGATGTAGTGGTGGAGATGGGTGACTATGCAGAGTGTGGCATCTACAGGGTACGCCCGAAATTCCAGCTGCAGCCCATGTGCCCCTGGCCTGTGCTGTTTTAATAATTCTTTAACAAAGAATTTTATTTGACCAGGGGTGGCCACCATGCTGTCCAGTCGCAGTTTTTGTAACGTCTGGACTCGTTGGGCTGTCGTCAGTGCCATGAGCATCACCACCTTAAGGGTGAGCTGTTTCAATGGTAGCTCATCTATTGGAGCCCAGCTCCTCAGTAGGGTCAGCACGATCCCCACATCCCACGTTACTGTATATTTGGGTCGTGGAGGGTTGGTATTGAATACTCCCCTCATTAGTTTAGACACCAGGTGGTGGGAGCTGATACCTATATCCAGGTATGAATACAGCGCACTCCTGTCGCTGTTGATGGCACTGTAGCTGAGGCCAGCATCAAAATGGAGGCCTGCTAGAACTCCAACACATCCGGTATTGTTGCCGAGTTGGAGGACTTGTTGTTCCGGGCACAGAAAACCTCCCACTTTCTGATTTCAGTGAGGTATTGTTTCCGGGTTGATTCCCGGCACGATGCTGCAATAAGGTTCATGGCTCTTGACGAGATGCCTGCCCGGATGAGCGGTCTTTTCAGAACCTGCAAGCCAACAAGTTTAAATGGCCATGGCAAGGATGACTGACCCCCCCGTAATGGAGTGAGTAATCAATTTGGGATGTTTCCCAATCGCCATCCATGGTTGTTTTACATTTCTACAACCATTGGGTACCATGGTTGTGTAGGCCAGTCGGGAATGATCAATATGCCAGTTGCAGAGTCTAGTTTAATTTTCTGCAATACCCGACTGGTGAGGCAGCATGGGGGAAACGCGTAGCAAACCATTTCCCCCAATGGATAAAACGCATCCAATGCTATTGCCCCAGGGTCTGGTTCCCACAACACATACGTTGGTATTCGATGGTTCAGCCTGGACGCAAATAGGTCAATATCTGGTGTCCCCAAATTGAGCTATAATATCTCCAAAATTTGGGGGTTCAACATCCACTCAATGTTGTCATTGAAGACACGTGACCTAGTGTCCGCCACTGAATTAAGCTTCCCAGGCAAATAGGTCGCAGTAATCCAAATATTTCTTTCAATGCACCAGTGCCAAATTGTATTAGCCAATTCATTGCAAACTAGCGATCTGATACTACCCATATGATTGATGTAAGCCACTACTGTAGCATTATCTATTCGAAAGCGGACATGTAATCCCATGAATTAGTACAGTAAGCCCGCAGTCCATGAAATGCCCCCAGCATTTCTATATAGTTTATCCCATGTGACTCCAGGAATGTAGACTCATGAGAGTTCCATCTGCCACCACAACTGGACATCGTACCAGTTGCTCCCCAGCCTGGTGCACTTGCGTCAGTTAGTAGCACAACATCAGGGTTGCTCCCTATAATAGGTCAATGACATTCTTTAATATTATCTACCCACCATTGTAGCTCATTTCTAGCTTCCGGTGGTAACCGAAATGGCCGATCAAAGCAGCCAGCATTTGTTTTTTAATGCTGTGATTTGTGATCTTTGTGAATTTCGGTAGTGTAGCGGTCCGAATCGTGCAGCTGGGAATGTAGTTACCAATTTAGAGTTACCAATACCAATAACTTTTGCTGTTTGCCGAATGGTCAATACCCTGGCGCAAGCAAGATTGTGGCACTCTTCTAATATAGCAGTAGCTTTATTAGTGGGGATGATAAACTTCATTAAATTGGTGTCTAAGGTGAACACCAAATCCATAACCCGTACCGGGTGCAGTTTTGATTTGTCTGGATGGATTACAACCCCAGCTTCTCAAGCAGAGCCTTGGTTGCAGCCACTCCTTGAATTGCCAATTGGAGGGTCTGCCCCACTATAAGGATTTCATCCAATATGCCATCACTATAATCTTGTTGTCGGAGAAGAGCCAATACAGGTAAATACCAATTTGGTAAACAGCCTAGGGCTGTGATGGTTCCATTAGGCAATGCACCCTTCCAGACAACTTCAGAATTCCCTGTGAGCCTCAGCGATGGGCACCGTATAGCATGCTTCTTTCAAATCGATACATGCCATAAAGTACCCCGAGTAAAGCATCCACCTAGCTGTTCCAAAAGTATCCATTTTGACATGGGTATATTGTACAAAAGTGTTCAACTCAGCTAAATCGATTATAATCCGACATCCCCCTTCTTTTTTACTGCTGGTGAACATATTAGACTCAAACTCAATAGGTCCATGCTTGGTTATGCCAATTACCACTTTTCCCTGCTCACCATATAATTTCAGCATGCCCTGCCTCCACCTCTTTTTGGGATAGAGTAAATTCCTACGAGGCGAATGCTGGGTATGGGAATCTATACCTCCAACGAATTATATACCCTTGAACACTTTGTAAAATAAACTCATCTGTGGTGACAGTTTTCCCATATGTCCAAGGCCGCCCGCAATCGCCCACCTATTCGTGCAGGAGGGATACTACGGCGTGAGAGGAGCCAGACCCCCTTACCTCCATAGTGAACGGCGGTTCCATACATACGGTGCTTTGGGTGGACGTTATGGAGGTTGACGGGCCGGCGGCCGCATTTCCCATGCAGGCCGCTGTTGGCCTTGCCCTAAAAGGTCGTTGTATTTGTTGAGATGGAGGTAGGTAGGATCTTTGTGCCCTATCCGGCAGCCTTGGTTCACAGGTTGTATTAGGCTGTTGCCGGTGATATGGGTGAACTCTGGCCGATGGAGTTTCATGAGGCCCACTGTTTTGGCCTCCTTTGTCCAGTCCCTTCACCTGTTTGGACAAGTCTCCAAACAACTGATGCGGCGGTGGAGCGGTAATGGTCGGCACAACCCCGCGAATTTGGGGTTTAGTGTGGGCTATATCGAGCTCTTACGCAGGCAATTTATCTCATACTGGGCGTTGCATAGGAGTGCCAGTGCATCATGCTATTTACTGGACACATTATCCCCGACCAGGGTTTAGCAAACGCCGTTATGCCCGTGGAGAACCTTTCTCCAAGGTATTATTGAGAATCTGACTCCAGAGTTGGTGCATAAGTAGGCAATGAATGGTGCCCGCCAATTCGTGGTGCAGGGTTCACCTGTCTGGGTAGAAACGGCAAACTTCACTCACCACATCCTCCTCATGCTCTGGTTCAGCGGTCACTGGCTGTCCCTGGTCGTCGTCAAACTCAGCAGCTGGGCAATCATTAATGCTTCTGGCTGGAGACGATGAGGAGCTGAGTGGTGTCCTTGCACGGCTAGTGGATGCCCGCGAATCCCACTCTTCTCGTTCCCGGTCCCGCTGGAGGTGTTGCACCACTAAGAGCTCCAACCGCTCTATGCGACCGTCCCTGCTATACGCAGCGGACAAGCCGACTTCCCCAGGCCCTGCGAATTCACTGGGGCTTCCACCATCGGACCTCACCCCCTTAGGGTGCTGTCTAGGGTCCAATGGCAGGTCGTCGTGACCTACAGCCCAAGTAGGATCATACGACTCCCGCACGGACTCTCCGCTAGTCTGTCTTCTCCCAGACTGTGGCGGCCCACCTGGCTGATAAGAAGGCAGGTGAGTTGAATCGGCGCCGGCCCCCGGAACCTGGCTCCCCGGAGTCCGTGCAGGCTTACCTCCACTTTTGCCCATCTTTTAGCGTGGAGGCGCATGGTCGGCCGCTCGCAGAGCTGAGCTGACCGACCGCTTCCTGCTGCCACCTCCGCCCTTGACCGCAGCCTGACGGGGTGTGTTGTCGGCGGTATCTGCTCCAGCAGGCCTACTCGACGCAGCAGTGTTATGCCCGGGCTGCACTATGGCAGATATCCCTGGCTGCGGTACGTATTTGCACTTTGCAGGGCTCCCCTGTCGTGCGGCTGTCCCCCGGCCCAGCCCCTCGGGTCTTCTGGAGCTCGGGGAGGGGTTGCCTGTAAAGAACAAGACCCCTTGCCACGTACCTGTATCCCCCCTTATTCTCTTGGGGGACGGGGGGCTCGGAGTCTGGATCCGTTGCATCCAGCTCCAGAGCGGTAACCCATTCGGGTGAGTCGGCCCCTGAATCAGTGGGAGCGCCCGACTTCCGCATTCCTGCCCCCATCATGCGTTGAAGCTGCCGGCGTTCCTTGCAGCTCCGGGGACAAGGGCCGTTAGCTGGCCGCAGCTCAGCTCCTCAATAGCGTCGTCCTCCGGCCCTTGTCCATGCTGTGAAGAAAAAAGGTAATACTTACCTTTTTGCCGGTCTTGTGAAGGAGCCGGTGGAGAGAGCGCACTCCCCCCCCCAGCCTGCCGGTGCGAGTGCGCGCGACGATATGCCGCGCATGCGTGCTGGCGGGGTCTTCACGAAGTCACTCACGTGACTCCGAAGTAAAATAAAACACCATTGATCAAACATGTGAACCAAACAAAATACCAGAGCAAAAAGAGGCTACAGATTTTTGGTTTGTGAATAGAGCTACTACTCGTGGAAAAAAGCTGTTTTTCTGTCTGGCTGTGGCAGCTTTGGCAGTCCGGAGTCGCCTTCCAAAGGGAAGTGATTCAAAGAGTAGCATATTCTTAATATTTCTTTTGCAGCATATTTCTTAATATCCAAACCTACGAAAAGTTGTAATTCCTAATTCTGGGTGATCCAGTTGTCTTTATTCCTTTGTGGACAAAATTTCTGATTTGTATGATTAATTTGCAAAGTATATGCAAAGTTACAAGGTGGCCATGGGCAGAGGAAATGGCAATGCATATTGATTACCCTAACTAGTAGAAATTGATCATTTGTACCCAACCTTTGCTTTTAACACTATGGAATATGTCTGGTCCACTTTTGACATAACAGTCATCTTGTCCTGCTTTCAGAATGCAGTGAAATGTGAACATCTAAATGATGTGAGTAAGAATTAAGTGGTGGCAATTTTATATTGTCATACTGATTCATATTCAACACTTTTCTCCGCCAGGTTTTATAAATAAAAATAATTTGTGGAATTTCCAGACAGTGATTCATCAGAGGAGCAAATTCCTTCTGTGAGTGCAATGTCACCAAGATTTATACCAACCTTCCCAGTACTATTAAGATAGTTGATCTGTCAAATAATGGCTTAGTTCACATGAATTGAAGGATTCTCTAAATGCAGTGGTAGAAAAGAGAGACAGGGTCCTAATCTTCTCCAAGGTCATCTTGGGTGAAAGAAAGACACAGATGCTGAGCCCCAAGATTATAGTAGAAAGAGTTCAAATTTACGCAACTCACAGCAGCAGCGAAGAAGCTTATGGTTCAGTATTGTAGGGTATATGCCATTCCATGGATAGAATTGGCTCTGTTATGGAACTTCAGTTGTGGCAATAAAACAGTTTGTGTGTTCAATCACATGATCTATTTTGAATGCAATATTGTCATCTTTAGCAACATACCAGATACCTTCAAAAACATGCTGCCCATCAGAGGATGGTCAAGTCAAGCCAAGTCAAGTTTATTTGTCACATACACATACAAAATGTGCAGTGAAATGAAAGTGGCAATGCCTGCGGATTGTGCAAAAAAAAACCGGAACAGAACCAGTATTTACATTTTAGGAAAAAAAAATGTTTTAAAGACACAACACAATAGTAAATTAGTCCCTGGTGAGATAAGAGTTTACAGTCCTGATGGCCTGTGGGAAGAAACTCCGTCTAATCTCTCTGTTTTCACGGCATGACAGTGGAGGCGCTTGCCTGACCGCAGCAGCTGGAACAGTTCGTTGCTGCGATGGTAGGGGTCCCTCATAATGTTGCTGGCTCTGGATCTGCACCTCCTGGGGTATAGGTCCTGCAGGAGTGTAGTTCCCATAGTGTATTCAGCCAAACACACTACTCTCTGCAAAGCCTTCCTGTCCTGGGCAGAGCTTTTCCCAAACCAGATTGAGATACAGCCCCAGAGTAGAAGCACTGAAGGATCCTCAGAGAGACTCTTAATTTCCTCAGCTGCCTGAGGTGGTAAAGGCGCTGCCTTGCCTTTCTCACCAGTGCAGCAGTGTGTGGTGTCCATGTAAGATCCTCTGCGATGTGGACTCCCAGGTATTTGAAGCTGCTCACCCTATCCACCGTAGTCCCATTTAACTCCAGGGGCAAGTACGTCCTCGGATGTTGAGCCCTTCTAACGTCCACAATCATTTCCTGGGTTTTTGTGACATTCAAGAGGAGGCTGTTGTTCTGACACCAGAATGCCAGATCAGCCACCGCCTCCCGGTAGGCCTCCTCATCGTTATCGGAGATCAGGCCCACCATCACAGTGTCATCAGCAAACCTGATGATGTAGTTGGAGCTGAACCTGGCCTCACAGTCATGGGTGTACAGTGAGTACAGTAGGGGGCTGAGGACACAATCCTGGGGGGTCCTGTGTTCAGGGTGAGGGGGTTGGAGGTATGTCTCCCCATCTTGACCACCTGGGGCCTGGCGGTGAGAAAGTCCAGGGCCCAGGCCCACAGAGGAGTGTTCCGTCCCAGTTCCAGCAGCTTCTCAGTAAATCTGGTGGGGACTATGGTGTTGAAAGCTGAACTGAAATCAATGAACAGCATCCTCATATAGCCCCCCCCTTCTGGCTGCCAAGGTGAGAGAGAGTGGTGTGCAGAACCTGGGAGACTGCAAATCCGTGGATCTGTTCGGACGGTATGCGAACAGCGTGTGTGTCGCACTGACTTAGGAGTGGAATTAAGGTAAAATTAAAATAGGATTTCTACTCGTACTTCCATATCTCCCCAAAGGACCAACCACCCAATTAATTCTCAACTCACCCGATGGCAATATCTGCCCTGTAGATCATGTTGGAATCACATCAAGCAAGAGCAAAGGAAACAAAATATTGCATTTTTCTGAGAGTCAAGGACACACATGTGGATATTTGAGAAAATGTTATATTACATTTTTCTTTCCTTTAAAATCACACAAAGTAAATTACATACAGAAAAGAAAATTAGAAGAATTATCTTGAGCCACAGTTGTAAACTATTATAAGCAGCCAAGAGTTACTTGACTGCTTTAAAAATAACTCTCAGATATTCACAAAACTTCTAGAAATTGATCTCTGTTACAGCCGGGGCTTTTAATAATGCTGAAGGAGTGTACGATGATTTTCTTATCGAGTCCACACACAAGATTAGAAGTTGTTCAGCCAGAGCTGAACACACTTCTCGGCATCTGAACAATGGTGTTTGTCTTGCGCTTCTTGTGCGTGGTGGTGGAAAGATTGGTGGAAACAGGGCCGCGACGTGAACTCTCTTTCCTTGATCCCAGTATGATGGTGATGAGCAAGTGACTGTAATCCAAGCCATCATGAAAGGATGGGTAATGTCCAAATAATTATTATTTTTACAAGACAACCTGCCAACAATCTCCAAATGTTAACAGCAATATCACACATCATCTCCTTGCTGAATTTGAGCATAGTACATTGAGAAAATCCCAGTGCATTAAAAATTGCATTGTAGAAACAAAATGCTGGAGTAACTCAATGGGACAGGCAGCATCTCTGGAGAGATGGAATGGGTGACGTATCGGGTCGAGGCCCTTCCTCAGACTGAAGAAGGGTCTCGACCCGAAACGTCACCCATTCCTTCTCTCCAGTGATGCTGCCTGTCCCGCTGAGTTACTCCAGCATTTTGTGTCTACCTTCAATTTAAACCAGCATCTGCAGTTATTTCCTACAAAAGTTGCATTGACCTGTCCTGCTGGACATGAAGTTTTAATGTAGGGTTACGCACTGTGTTGGTTGATGTAAACACACCTGGTTTGTAAGCATTACACATGTCCCCTTCAGGCTCATCTTTATTTCTTCCTGCTTTTCTCCTTCTCCTTGAACCATAAATCTGCTTGATGGAGGTCGCCATTTCTTTTTTACTGTCTGTTTTTACAGAAGTCTCAAGTTGTTTACGACTTGGTCTGTTATTCACTCTGGAATCTTTGTGCTTCTTCCGGAGGGATGCAGCTTTTTTTACATCATTATTTTTTTCCCCTTGTAAATCTCGATTTCCAATGGAACCAGTGTTTTGTGTCGTGGATTCAATATTGTTTAGTGCAGCATTCTCTTTCTGCAAAGAGTTCAAAATATTCATTAAACCTACAAATAGCCACAAATGGCTACATTTATACCAAAATAATATCACTTTTTTTCTTTTCAAAAAGTTTTTTTATACTCATTACCCTAAGTATAGAAGGTCTCATTAAAAAAATGGATTAAAAAAACTGTACAAAATAAAAATGTAAGCAGGCGTGTTCTCAAAAACATCTTGTTAGCAGTTAAACCTCTATATGTTTAATTCAGTTATAAAGTATATGCTGAAATTTAGATTTGGGGTTTGATTTTTAAAATCCCATGTCACGCCATTTTAATGAACGACTCGCGTAAATTCTAGTCTTGTTACTCTATTGTCACATATTTAGATACCGTGAAATGCTTTGTTTTACATACAATCCACCAAAATCATACTGTACAAAAGCACAATCAGACATAAGTAAAAGAGTGCAATGATTGTAGTCTACAAAACAGTGGATTTCTTCTGAGTTTTTAGCGTTATACCAAAAAAAAAATCACTAAATGCAAGTTACTCAGATATCTGACAGACCCCAGAGATATATTCAGATTTAAAATTAAAACCGTACAAAAAAAAACTTACTACGCACAAAACTAAGCAATTTATCCCAAGTCGTTAGGCAGGTAAGCATAGTATGGCACGATACAATCCAAACCTGATTGTACCAAAACAACCATATCCCATATCACTGAGTCCTATTGGGATTGGTCAGGAAATGAGGCTTGATCATGTCTTCCATCCAAATACATGATTTGGTGTTAGCGTGCACAAGCCTGCTTGGGCTGCTGCCAGTGAGAACAAGTCTTCCATTCTCCTTGAGGTAGGTATTTTTATCCCTCTCACCCTTAGTGAATTTATGCAGACTACTCTTCTTATGGCTCCTGGATCTTTCAATTTCCTCCCCCTAAACCTCCTCAGCTGATCCCAATCCTGGTGAATGTGACACAGGTGAATGAGTTCCTTGGGGCAAAGCCAGTGGAGGCCAATTCACTGGATGTGTTCAAGAGAAAGTTTGATTTAGCTCTTCGGGCTAAGGGAATCAAGGAATATGGGGACAAAGCTGGAACGGGGTACTGATTGTGGATGATCAGCCATGATCATATTGAATGGCGGTGCTGGTTCGAAGGACTGAATGGCCTACTCCTGCACCTATTTTCTATGTTTCTATCTTCTGCCTCAACAGAATATGAAACATTGTGTACAATATGGCCTAATCCCAAAATAGGGTCACCACACCAAATCAAAGAAGTTAGCTGTTTGACCAATCTTAATCTTGGCAGATTTTCTAAGAATATTCCAGTTAGTCACTGCACTGAGAATTCCATAATTCTAATCCATCAGCCCAAAAATGATTCAAAAGGTGGTCAATTCATATAGATGATTAATATGATTGGAAATTCAGATGATTACAAAAATATTCAAGTGATATAAAAATGGAAAGAGCACCACGATATAATTATCCAGGCTACCACTTCTCCAAGCCATTGAATCACTGCTCCCCTCTTCCAACACATAGGGGAATCGAGGACCATAGGGCACAGGCTCAAGGTGAAGGGGAAAAGATTTAATAGGAATCCAAGGGGTATCTTTTTCACACAAAAAGCTGCCAGAGGAGGTAGTTGAGGCTGGGACTAACCCATCGTTTAAGAAACATTTGGACAGGTACATGGATAGGACAAGTTTGGAAGTATATGGGCCAAGAGCAGGCAGACTAGTGTAGCTGGGACATTGATGGCCGGTGTGGGCAAGATGAGAGAGACAAAGAGCACGAGAGAGAGGGGGTGGTGGGGAGGGGGGGGGGGCAACTGTGGCCAACATTGTGGAGGATCAAATGGGGGAAGGAAGGATAAAATAGAGGCATGGGAGGGTGAAAATGAAAGCGAGAGAGAGGAGGGAAAAAGAATTGCGAAACATGAGAGATGGAGAAAAAATTAGAGTGGTGGCACTAAGAGGAGAGGGAAGTGGGATAAATTGAGATGGATATAGAGATGAAAAGGAAGGTGTAGCAGAGAGAAAGATGTTTCCTTTCTGAAGCCGATGTTGTATTTATGCCGCTCCTTTAATCCCATGGGCTGTTTGTGGTTTCATAAATAATGTCAAGCTATTTAGTTTCGAACCTGGTTAAATGACTATTGTGGATGCAACGTTACAGATAAAGCCGCAGTCACCGAGAACTCCTGTTAACACCCCCACACCCTGGGTAACTGCCGCATATGCAGGATAACTTCCTCCAGCTACCCCGTCTGCAACAGCTCAACATAGACTGTAAACACAGTGACTAATCTACAGGCTCCAAGTTTCTTTGCAAGTGCACACCATTCTGATTTGGGAATATATAATGATTCCTGCATTGTCGCTGCATCAAAATCATTGATGGTGTTTTTTTACTCGCATTGTTCACAACGCCTGTTCACCCCAATCTTCTGCAAGGCATATGGGGAGAGACAGTAAAGCTTGGCCTTCACTGCGATGCCCACATCGTGTGAATGAATACAAAAAGGTCTACATTGTACTTACCTGACGTTCTGAGGCCCCTTTTTTACTAATCTCTAATTCATTTTCACAAGTATCTCCATACATTTGGTCGCAGCATTTTCCTAGCATCTCGTTAAAGTCAGACAGTGTAATCTGGTCCTGAGAACTAACATCTTGCTCCTTTTCTTCAGAGTTAAATTCATCTTCAAATATTTTTTCAACATTTTCTAGCATGTCATTGCACTGACCTGTGCTTTTCTGCTGCACACCACTCATCCCATCTTCAGTAGAATCTGTTTTACATATGTTTATGTTTGTGCAATAATATTTTAATATGTCTTTCATTTTAGGTATGATATTTTGCTGCCAATTATTAAACTGTGATATGTTTTCATCAGAATCCATTCTGCCACCAAAGATTTTATAGTAGATCTCCAGCAGCTTATAAAATGTTTGCATTGTGCCATGATGTTGCTTTTCATCTTCTTCTGAGCACATTCTGGCTGAAGTTACTGTTTCTTCAGTTGTGTTTGTGCTTGGGAAATCCACATGCACATTCAGGCTTCTTGCATCTTCTGTTGTTGACATCTGAATGTTTGTTGATGAAACTTTAAAAACTGTTGCCGAACTTTCACTCACTTGTGGAAAGTTCTCATCGTCTGTTAATGAATGGTTGTTAGCCATTTCCATTCTGCTTTCTCTTTCAACAGCACCCTGATCCCAAGTAAGTTCCTTTTCCCTTACACTGTGGGTTACAAGATCACAAGATAATTATGGATGAGGAAGGAGGTAGAATGCATCTTTTTTCCGTTTATCCAGAAAGAACCCACAGATTTCCCGATCCATCCCTGTAATTGTTTTTTTTTTAAGATTCTCAGGTTTTTATATTTATTACTCTGCCCAGAATTCCATTCCAAACATTGCCCAAACCCTTTGTGTGCAGAATAAAATCTATATGAGTCTTTAATTTATCAAAGCAATAAAATGTAAGCTTCTTCAGACTTTCTTCGCAACTGTTACCCTTGTCTTGAGGGCTCTTCAGTTTATTGGTTTTAGAACTTCAATGATTCTTTGTTTTTCTCTATACCATACACAAGATGCACTGACATAAATACAATACATTATGATCTTAACTTCCTCTGATTTATAACCCACTGTTTAAGCTAAAAAATAAACATTTTCTGATTTTATTGAATCACTATTTGGACACATTGGAAAGAATATTCCTAACCGTAGATAGTGGTTCACCAGTGTTCAGACATTTAAGCTGTAGCGGAATGAAATGTAGAAACAAGGAACTACATATACAAAAACAAGGAACTGGTTAATAGACAAAAGGACACAAAGTGCTGAAGTAACTCAACAAATCAAGCAGCATCTTTGGAGAACATGGACAGGTGACATTTCAGGTCAAGATCTTTCTTCAGACTGGAACCCACGTCCACAAGCTGCACTACATCTATCATGTTCTGCATGGAAAAACCTACTTCAAGGCTTTCACACAAACTGAAGCCTTATTCCACATATTTCCATCCGTCAAATTTGTCAGAGCATTCTTGAAAATGCACCAATGCCTCTACTTCCTTGGAAAACTCAGGAAGTCTCCAATTACTCTTACTAACTTCTACAGATGCACCATTGAAAGCATCTTGGTTTGACAATAGTTCTGCCCAAGATCGCAAGAAATTGCACAGAAATGTGGATTTATCTGGTTAGCATGTAAAACAGACCTTTTCACTATAACTTGGTAAACATGACAATAATAAACCAATTCCGAATACTTTATTTACCATGATACATATATCATCTTCAAATGTCCTCCAGAAAGCTGATTCCATTTCTTTCAATTTAGAATTAGGAAGATTACATTATGTTCAGAGTCCAAGAAAGCTTACAGGGTCGCCAATGATAAATTAAAGATGGGAATACAATTTTACTTTACGAGTGTAGGTAGGAACTGCAGATGCTGGTTTAAACTAAAGATAGACAAAAAAAACTGGAGTAACTCAGCAGGATAGGCAGCATCTCTGGAGAGAAGGAATGGGTGATGTTTCAGGTCGAGACCCTCTTCAGACTGGAGTCTGAAGAAGTCTGAAGAAGGGTCTCGACCCAAAATGTTACCCATTCCTTCTCTCCAGAGATGCTGCCTGAGTTACTCCAGCTTTTTGTCTATCTTTACTTTAAGAGTGATGTGTGGTAAGTGAATTGGCAAAACTGAAATATAGTATGCCTTGGATGCAAGGTAGCTGTCAAGTACCTACACCTTAAAACGTATCCCTGTACCAAATTGCAATAGCTTAAAGGTTTATCACATTCTCATAGCTGCACATTAGTTCTACTCTTCCACCTAACTAAACCGTTCAATCCATTTTAATACAACAGTTATTCCTATGTCATTATTACCAATATATAGACAGCCCTTCTCATTTCATTTAGCATAATGGGTGCTCCACTTTTACCTACTGCCAATGACCAGGAGAAAGACATAAAATTATTCCACCAACCATTCATGAACACTTTATTACCAAAAACTTGTTATAATGCATTTTCATCAATACCCACCTCTGGTTCATATCAGTACTATTTTAAATCTAACAATGATCCTGAAACAGGCTTCAATTATTTATATAGAATCACTGATTATATTCTTTCGAATTAAGTCTGCTGGACATGCATCAATTATTTCCTGAAACAATTCAATCCCCACTGCTCTTATTGTCTTGAATAAAATGTATACCTTTATGTCATGTATTTTTATGTCTTCTGTTATCAATCTTACAAACTGAAACTCAGGTAGGAATCTACTCCTGAACCCTCCTTAGTTGGAATGCAGTACACACATACACAGCCTTCAGTAGAAATCCTGTTTATAAAATCATCAACATAATTCAATAAACAAGGGTCTTGATTTATAGCTTTGTGTCCCGAACCATACTAGTTGCTCTTTTTATACTCTTTGTATTTCCAGAAACCAAAATCAATTTCAGCAATCCAAGTCTATTACAAAGTACTGAAGAAGTTAGCACATTACCTCCTTTCACTTGTCCTAAAGTCCTTGGTATGCTGTTGAAAAAAGTAATTTGCCTTTTCAAATAGTTGCACGATGCTGTCATAATGGTTATTCATGTGTACATGATGCAGCATGTGATGATTTAAAATCAATTTCAAAAGTATAAAATACTGCAAAGTGTTTTTAATACTCATAAATAATTTTATTTAACATTGAAGAAGTGGGATTCAGTATTTGGGCTTGGTTTAGAGGTAAAGTTAGAACATCACATCTTCACACACCTTAATTCAAAATAATGACATACCTCCTAATGCATGACACTCAGCCAGCATTTCATATTTCAATCTCTGAAAACTGAAGTAAGGAACATAAAAAGCCTGAAATAAAAATCTGCCCCCAAAACTAAACAAATATTTACTTCCATAATGAGCATATTAATTTCAGTCTTATTCTTTTCCTGTTTCCAAGTTAATCACGGGCTGTATTTTTGTACTTGAAAGTTACACTCTTACTTAGGGATGTGTACCCAAGTATAATAGTTCAGCTTATACTGTGTTACACAAATCTACTTACAGCCTTTCACTACTATAAGATGCATTGTAAAATCCATACCATTTAACCAAGGTTGCATTTGCCCTTTCTAGTGGAAACTATTAGGAAGTAATTTTAAAAGTTCAATTAATAACAAAGGACTATGGAAACATTTGCTGTTGAGGAGTGGAGACAAGCATTGAACAGTCCCGCCATTTCCAGGATGGCGGGACTGTCATATGCTGAGAGAATGGAGCGGCTGGGCTTGTATACGCTGGAATTTAAAAGGATGAGAGAGGATCTTATTGAAACATATAAGATTATTAAGGGTTTGGACACGCTAGAGGCAGGAAACATGTTCCCGATGTTGGGGGAGTCCACAGTTTAAGAATAAGGGATAAACCATTTAGAACGGAGATGATGAAACACTTTTTCACACAGAGAGTTGTGAGTCTGTTGAATTCTCTGCCTCAGAGGGCGGTGGAGGCTGGTTCTCTGGATGCTTTAAAGAGAGAGCTCGATAGGGCTCTTAAAGATAGCGGAGTCAGGGGATATGGGAAGAAGGCAGGAATGGGGGGGGTACTGATTGTGGATAATCAGCCATGATCACATTGAATGGCGGTGCTGGCTCGAAGGGCCGAATGGCCTACACCTGCACCTATTGTCTATTGAATTGCATCATTGTTGGTTATTCTCCCTTCCCCTCCACGTTATGTTCTATTCTTGCTCTTTAGCATGAGTTGGCGGTGTGGAAATGCAGGATAGTGAATGTAAAATTGGGAATGAGGTAACAACAGCAGGGATTGGACAAGAGGGGAGAAGTGTGAGAGGAGTAATGCCTTGGGGTGGGTTTGAATGGGGTGGAAGATTGCAACCTTCACGTGGTCTGCCCTGTTTCAACTAATGCAATCAACTCAACATGCACAAACGGAAGATCAAATAGAACAAGTTGTCCAACAACTTTAGGTTGTGCGCGCCACATGAAAGAAGAAGAAGAAGTGGGTTTGAATGAGGAGGTGCAGGAGTAATGATTGACAATTGCACGGAAGGATTGGCGAAGGAACAGGAAAGGAAGTAGCGGGGAGAACGGAGTGGGATAAGAAGCTGTGACAGAGAAGGAGCAGGGGTAAGAGTTGTGGGTAACAGTGGAGGCAGCAGTATCCGGGTTTGTAGGAATCATGACAAGGGAAGCAGTAGAGAGAAGTGGACTGAGGACAGCAGGGATAGAGTCAAGAGCATGGCATAAAGGAGCTAGGAGGAGAGCAGGAGTGTGAAAAGCAGGAGAGAGTTGGAGGTGGGATTAGGGAAGGGACGGCAATGAAGGTCTGCGAATGGGAGCAGGGGAGATTTTGTCATTGTACGCGATTACCAGGATTGCAATGAGAATTATCAAAGCTTCCTTGAGGAAGTCTAATGTCCCAACCCATTCCAGAGAATTCTTAGTCCATTACCTAGGTATGTTACAAAACTTACCTTCAGCGGCGCTGAAGTTCTGCCACTGGCTGTGTGCGCGACTTTGGCGCCTTTGAGAGGGGGGCGGGATTAAAATGCCGTTTTCTCCTGCCTGTCGGAGTTGATCTTTCTCAGGCTGTTCAGCTGCTGCAGAGAAATCGCTACGACATCCGTTCTATTAAGTTTTTTTAAAACATCGCTGGATAATTTAATCGCAGGAGTAAAATAAAAATCGACTTCTAACGCCGTCAACGCCGACAACAGGACGGATCTCTCGTACGGGACAAATAAAGGTAAGCCGTTTATTTTACATATAAACTTGCTTCTTAGGATTACATTAATCCAAATTTTACGTTGCGAAAAAGTGATTTGGGCCCCATACGAACCGGCAGTGTTTTTCCTGCCGATATGGGTTTTAAATTCACCGCAACGTTCCAAACGATCGCGTTCCACAAAATCCCACTCGCAAGATGATTTAAATGGCCATTAATTTACGTTAATTAAACACTAAATTCCTTCCATTTGGCCTATAAATTAATGACAATGAGATTTAAAAATCATGTTATATTGTGAATTCTTGTGTGAATGTTATTTGGACACTTAGGCTATTTAAAACTGTTAACCTTTTCTTAAGAAATGGATAGATATTTAGATCTAGTAATTGAATTTTGTAATTAGCTACAATTAGGTAACTAACTAATTATATGCTTTAATTTCAGGTCATCCAAGTAAGATTGTTTCATATTTGTTTCAAAATTATGCTTCAATCAATAAAAAATGTCATTCAGTTCTCTTAATTTTTAAGAAAGTTATGGGCTTTTGACTGTCCTCGATCACAGCTGTTGAGTTTAGTCAATAGAAAAGTAATAGGGAACAAGATGCTAATTGTATGAACATGGCCATAACCTTTTTAATACTGAAGATATGAAAGTGAATTAGGTGTCAAATTAAACTTCGTTTTATGCTTTATTTGATGGGATACATTGCAGACTTGATTTTTAAAATCTCAAAATGTTGTAACATTGCTACATTACCATTGAAAATGTTGAAGGAAGATTAGGGTGGTATCCTTCCTTCAAGAGCATGCTACTGGTATGAACACAAGAATGACACCGTCAGAGTCTGGGAATTCCTCACCATCTTCATCAGGCACCTTAAAACCCATAGAACTAGTGTGGAAGCATGTCATCCTTTATTCCAAGAGACCTTCATGGAAGAAGATCAAGACACAAGATGCTTCTATGTGGATACTGGAGCCAGCAGCTGGCTCTTACCATCACTCCCCATCCCTCACTCCCCATATCTCCCACTTCCCACAGCTGCCTCTCCCTCCCGTCATCCTCATTCCTGACTGGCTTCTAGCAGTTCTCCCCACCCCCGGGAACACGAGTGTTCCCCACCCCCAGGAACACTAATCTCCAGGACATCACCTCACCCCGAGGAGACCCCCACACCCCTCTCCCTCTCCCCACCCAGTGGACCCCACAACCCCACCCCCAGACCCTTGATTAGTACGGGTGTCAGGGGTTGTGAGAAGGCAGGAGAATGGGGTTAGGAGGGAGAGATATATCGGCCATGATTGAGTGGCGGAGTAGACTTGATGGGCCGAATGGACTTATTCTACTCATAAGGTCATAAGGAATAGGAGTAGAATCAGTGTAGGAAGGAACTGCAATGCTGGTTTAAAATCAAAGATAGACACAAAACTCAGCAGGCCAGGCAGCATCTCTGGAGAGAAGGAAAGGAGTAGAATTAGGCCATTTGACCCATCGAGTCTACCCGCCATTCAATCATGGCTGGTCTATCTCTCCCTCCTAACCCCATTCTCCTGCCTTCTCCACATGCGACTCCTCTTCCTTATGACCACCCCTGGGTCATCCCCGCTTTCCCCATCTCCAGGAACACTCCGAGACTGCCCTCTCCCCACAACCCCACTCTCCACCCAAACCATCTCTCCACGAACACCCCTTTCCCTCCAACCCCCCCTCCCTCTCTCCCCAACACCTCTCCCCCAACTCCCTCCCTCTCTCCTCCCAACCCCTCTCTCCCCCAACCCTCGCTCCCTCCAAACCCCCCCCTCCCTCTCTCCCCAACTCCTCTCTGCCCCCAACCCCACCCACCCCTCTCCCCCATCTCCCCACCAGACCACTCTCACTCTCCCCCCAAAAACCAGGGCCCTGTCACCATGGCAACGCCACGCAGCCGCCACCCGGAAGCAGAAGCAGAAGCAGAAGCCGCAGCAGCGCCGCTCGCGCCGGGGTCGGTGTTGGAGCCGCGACGCCGCGTCACCGCGTCACCGCGCAACCGGGGAGGGGAGAGGGTGGGTGGGGGTGGCCGGGGAGACGGGCCGGGGGGGGGGGGGGATGCGGGTGAGGGGTGGAGGGTGAGGATGGGGGATGGGGGTGAGCGCATGTTAGCGGGAGCCGCCGTGTGCCGGGGGGGGGGGGGGGGGTGAGGATGGGGGGTGAGGATGGAGGGTGAGGATGGAGGGTGAGGGATGAGGGGGGTGGAGGGTGAGGATGGAGGGTGGAGGGGGGAGGGTGAGGGGGTGGAGGGTGAGGATGAGGGTGAGGGATGAGGGGGGTGGAGGTGAGGATGGAGGGTGAGGGGATGGAGGGTGAGGATGGAGGGTGAGGGATGAGGGGGGTGGGGGTGGAGGGTGAGGATGGAGGGTGAGGATGGAGGGTGAGGATGGAGGGGATGGAGGGGGGTGGAGGGTGAGGATGGAGGGTGAGGATGAGGGGTGGAGGGTGAGGGGAGGGGGGTGAGGGGAGGTGGAGGGTGAGGATGGAGGGTGAGGGGTGGAGGGTGAGGGATGGAGGGG
The DNA here is from genome assembly GCA_035221665.1 of Okamejei kenojei. Classification (NCBI taxonomy): domain Eukaryota; kingdom Metazoa; phylum Chordata; class Chondrichthyes; order Rajiformes; family Rajidae; genus Okamejei; species Okamejei kenojei. Next base: position 768,157 of record CM069147.1, on the reverse strand, counting down.
GGTGGAGGGTGAGGATGGAGGGTGAGGGGGGTGGAGGGTGAGGATGGAGGGAGGGTGGAGGGGGGTGGAGGGTGAGGATGAGGGGGGTGGAGGGTGAGGGTGAGGATGGAGGGTGAGGATAGGGGAGGGGGGAGGGTGGAGGGTGAGGATGGATGAGGGGGGTGGAGGGTGAGGGATGAGGGGGGTGGAGGGTGAGGATGGGGGGTGAGGATGGAGGGTGAGGATGGGGTGAGGGGGGTGGAGGGTGAGGATGGGGGGTGAGGATGAGGGGGGTGGAGGGTGAGGATGGGGGGTGAGGATGGAGGTGAGGGATGAGAGGTGAGGATGGGGGGTGAGCGTGGGGGGTGGGGGGTGAGCGCATGTTAGCGGGAGCCGCCGTGTGCCGGGCCGGAGCAGAGCAGAGCTGCCCGCGCGGTCCTCCCGCCCGTCCCCGGGTCCACAGCCACCACGGCGGAGCGGGTTTGTGCTGGAGCGAGTGCATGGCCGTTGATGTGTGTAACGATTGTGTGCAGGGGTCGGAGTCTGCGAGGTAAAACATGACGTTTCTGAAGCGGAGGAAGCCTGTCAAAGGCACCGAGGAACACCCGCGCCAACAGGAGGATGAACAGCCCAAAGACAAGTCCAGAAGCGGTAGGTTTCCAGCAGCAGATAGGATGCTTGTGTCAGATACTGAGGAGTCCCTGGAACCAGATCGTAGGAAGCAACTGCAGATGCTGGTTTACACCGAAGATAGACACAAAATGCTGGAGTAACTCAGCGGGACAGGCAGCATCTCTGGAGAGAAGGAATGGGCGACGTTTCAGGTCGAGACTCTTCTTCGGCGGAGAGGGAGACACAGAGATATGAAAGGATAAGGTGTGAAAACGAGAGATCAAAGGGGACGTGATCAAGGAATATATAGAATAGTTATATCCCAATATTTTTGTCTTTGTTTCCCTTAGATTAATAATAAATACAAGAGGAGATTGGATGCAAACCCTTCTTCAGACTGCTAGTCTGAAGAATGGTCACAACCCACAACATCACCTATGTTCTCCGGAGACGCTGCCTGACCCGCTGAGTTATTCCAGCACTCTGTGTCATTTTTTTTGCATTATGTTTACAAGAGAGAATATTTAAAAAATCACCGGGTACACAAAAGGCTGGAGAAACTCAGCGGGTGCAGCAGCATCTAAGGAGCGAAGGAGATAGGCGGCGTTTCGGGTCGAGACCCTTCTGCAGACAGCAAAATCACCGTCAAGTTAAATAAGTGAAGAATAGTAAAAGCGGAACTTACTATCATATGTAACAGTTGGGGAAAAAATGTCTTGCAATATTTTTTGTATTTTTATCCCTTTCAATGAATTGACAGCTCTTTAACACCAGGCCACTTCATTAATCACTATTACAACATACAAAGTAAGATGATCGGATTGTAGACAAACAACAATGATGAAGGATGATGGGTACACAAAAGGCTGGAGAAACTCAGCAGGTGCAGCAGCATCTAAGGAGCAAAGGAGATAGGCGATGTTTCGGGTCGAGACCCTTCTTCAGACTGGTCAGGGATCAGGGAAACGAGAGATATAGACGGTGATGTGGAGAGATAAAGAACAATGAATGAAAGATATGCAAAAAAGTATCGATGATAAAGGGAACAAGTCATTGTAAGCTGTTTGTAGTGTGAAAATGAGAAGCTAGTGCGACTAGGGTGGGGGAGGGAGATAGAGAGTGAGGGAATTCCAGGGCCCGAGGGCTGAGGGAGAGGTGGGAAGGGGAGGAGACAGCAAGGGTTAACAGAATTGAGAAAATTCAATGTTTAAGCCCAGAGGATGCAGACTCCCCAAGCGGAATATGAGGTGCTGTTCCTCCAACTTGCGGTGTTGCTCACTCTGGCCATGGAGGAGGCCCAGGACAGAGAGGTCAGATATGGAATGGGAGGGGGAGTTGAAGTGCTGAGCCACCGGGAGGTCGGATTGGTTATTGCGGACCGAGCGGAGGTGTTCGGCGAAACGATCGCCAAGCCTCCGCTTGGTCTCACCGATATAAATCATTTGGCATCTGGAGCAGCGGATGCAGTAGATGAGGTTGGAGGAGGTGCAGGTGAACCTCTCAGACCTGGAAGGACTGCTTGGGTCCCTGAAAGGAGTGGAGGGGGGAGGTGAAGGGACAAGTGTAGCATTTCTTGCGGTTGCAAAGGAAAGTGCCCGGGGAAGGGGTAGAGCGGGAGGGAAGGGAAGAATTGACAAGGGAGCGGCCTTTGCGGAAGGCAGACAGGGGGGGAGATGGGAAGATGTGGCGAGTGGAGGGGTCAAGTTGGAGGTGGCGAAACTGGCGGAGGAGGACTATGTGTTGTATTTGCCGGCTGGTGGGGTGAAAGGTGAGGACCAGGGGGACTCTGCCCATGTTGTGAGTGGGGGAATGGGGAGAGAGGGCAGTGTTGCGGGGTATGGAGGAGACCCTGGTGCGAACCTCATCAATAGTGGGGGAGGGGAATCCCCGTTCTCTGAAGAATGAGGCCATTTGTGATGACCTGGTGTGGAACACCTCATCCTGGGAGCAGATGCGGCGTAGACGGAGGAATTGGGAATAGGGGATGGAGTCCTTACAGGAAGCAGGGTGGGAGGAAGAGTAGTCCAGGTAGCTGTGGGAGTCAGTTGGTTTGTAGTGGATGTCGGTCAGGAGTGTATCACCTGCAATAGAGATGGTGAGGTCAAGGAATGGTAGGGAAATGTTGGAAATGGTCCAAGTTTATTTGAGTGCCGGATGGAAGTTGGTGGTGAAATGGATGAAGTCAGTCAGTTGTGTGTGGGTGCAGGAGGTGACACCAAAGCAGTCGTCGATGTAACGGAGGTAGAGGTCGGGGATGGGGCCCTGGCACGCCGAGAACAAGGACTGTTCGACGTACCCGACAAAGAGGCAAGCGTAGCTGGGGCCCATGCGTGTGCCCATAGCTACGCCTTTGGAGGAATTGGGAGGAGTCAAAGGAGAAGTTATTGAGGGTAAAGACCAACTCCGCTGGGCGGAGGAGGGTGTCAGTGGATGGGTATGGGTTGCTCCTCTGGTCGAGGAAGAACCGGAGGGCTTTGAGACGTCCTGGTGGGGGATGGAGGTGTAGAGTGACTGGCCGTCCATGGTAAAGATGAGAGGATGGGGGCCTGGAGAATGGAATGCGCGGAGCCTGCTTCCTGTAAGGACTCCATCCCCTATTCCCAATTCCTCTGTCTACGCCGCATCTGCTCCCAGGATGAGGTGTTCCACACCAGGTCATCACAAATGGCCTCATTCTTCAGAGAACGGGGATTCCCCTCCCCTACTATAGATGAGGCTCGCACCAGGGTCTGCTCCATACCCCGCAACACTGCCCTCTCTCCCCATTCCCCCACTCGCAACAAGGGCAGAGTCCCCCTGGTCCTCACCTTTCACCCACCAGCCGGCAAATGCAACACATAGTCCTTCGCCAGTTTCGCCACCTCCAACGTGACCCCTCCACTCGCCACATCTTCCCATCTCCCCCCCTGTCTGTCTTCCGCAAAGACCGCTCCCTCCGCAACTCCCTTGTCAATTCTTCCCTTCCCTCCCGCTCTACCCCTTCCCCGGGCACTTTCCCTTGCAACCGCAAGAAATGCTATACTTGCCCCTTCACCTCCCCCCTCCACTCCTTTCAGGGACCCAAGCAGTCCTGCCAGGTCCGACAGAGGTTCACCTGCACCTGCTCCTACCTCATCTACTGCGTCCGCTGCTCCAGATGCCAGATGATCTATATCGGTGAGACCAAGCGGAGGCTTGGCGATTGTTTCGCCGAACACCTCCGCTCGGTTCGCAATAACCAACCCGACCTCCCGGTGGCTCAGCACTTCAACTCCCCCGCCCATTCCATATCCAACCTCTCGGTCCTGGGCCTCCTCCATGGCCAGAGTGAGCAACACCGCAAGTTGGAGGAACAGCACCTCATATTCCGCTTGGGGAGTCTGCATCCTCTGGGCTTAAACATTGAATGTTCTCAATTCTGTTAACCCTTGCTGTCTCCTCCCCTTCCCACCTCTCCCTCAGCCCTCGGGCCCTGGCATTCCCTCTCTCTCTATCTCTCTCCCCCACCCTAGTCGCACTAGCTTCTCATTTTCACACTACAAACAGCTTACAATGGCTCTCGACCCGAAACGTCGCCTATCTCCTTCGCTCCTTAGATGCTGCTGCACCCGCTGAGTTTCTCCAGCTTTTTGTGTACCCCAGCTTACAATGGCTTGTTCCCTTTATCATAGATACTTTTTTGCATATCTTTCATTCATTGTTCTTTATCTCTCCACATCACCGTCTATATCTCTCGTTTCCCTGATCCCTGACCAGTCCTTAGAAGGGTCTCGACCCGAAACGTCGCCTATCTCCTTCGCTCCTTAGATGCTGCTGCACCCGCTGAGTTTCTCCAGCCTTTTGTGTACCCTCGATTCTCCAGCATCTGCAGTTCCTTCTTTAACAACATGATGAAGGATGGTGTTGGTCGATGGATAGTGTTGGATAAGGTGTCAAAGACAACATTTTCTCAATGATTGACTGTCGGCAGATCATTTGCATCCATTTTCAGGAGCAGCTCATCCTAAATACAGCATGTTTTAAATTGTAATACTCTTGTATTCCAGCAGAGTATTGGCCGAGACAGAACACATAGGTGTATTTAAGGAATCACTAGATGATTGGATAAACTAGAAAAACAGAGCATATGCTGTGAGTGAAGGTTAGCATGGAACAAAAATACCAGCATAAAACATGCATGTCAGATAACTTGATTCTGAGCTGCAAGTGTCTCAAACACAGACGCGTCTGTACATTTCCACATTGGCACATGAATGTGTATAATAGTTTGGATGTTAACCTTGATTCAGAATCGATTGTACAACACTGTTACAAGTGCACTTCCGAGGCTGATTTAAAAATATTTACTTTGCCGTCAATTATTACCTAAGCATTTTACGGTTGTGCCTTTAACATCTTATTTCTGTTACTACTTTGCACATATTCTTACAGCATTAAGATTATCACAGTACATAGGAATGCTTTATTTTACATTGATTTTCCCCAACATTTTTATTGTTTGTAGGATTTTAAATAGTAGGTGACACAAGCATTTTCTTATTGGTTTTATTTTACATGACTAGTTAGACTCTAAAGAGGCTAAAAATAACGTGGATGGTTAAAAACAAGGAACTGCAGATGCTGGTTTGTAAAATAAAGACACAAAGTGTTAGGGTAACTCAACAGGTCAGGTAGAATCTCTAGAGAACGTAGATAGGTGCCGTTTCAGGTTGGGATCCTTCTTCAAAAATAACTAAGCAGGGTAATTATTAACATCCAACCCTAGATTTAGATTGGAGACATTTAAGATACCAATGCGAAGAACATGTTCAGTTTCTATTCCAATATTGCAATAAAATACTGAAATAACTCTAGTGTGTAACTCCATAGGTCCAACAGCAATAAATCATGCAACCTTCTTGGTTGGCGGATTCCTGGGACTTTTCTTAGGACTGGTCACCTCAGTTTACGTTACAACTTTGCACGAAAATGATCTGTGGTTTTCATCTATCCAGGTAAGAGAGTCAAATCTGTAAAGAATACTAACATTTAGTCGGTAAACTGGAGAGATTCCGGAGAAGAGGGTCTTTCCCCTTTTTCAAAAACTGACATGTTATCAATTATTTTGTGTTAAGTTGCTATCTATCTTTTGCATTGCATATTAGAACATAGCTTACAGCATGGGAATAGGCCCATCGGCCCATAATATCTGTGCCAAACATGACACCAAGATAAACTAACCTCATCTGCCTGCACATATCCCTTCATTTCCTGCACATCCAAGCCTATCTAAAAGCTTCTTAATCACCACTATTGTAGTTACCTCCACCACCACCCCAGTAGCTTGTTCCAGGCATCCACCACCCTCTCTGTGTGTAAAACAAAACTTGTCCCACACATCTCCTTTAATTTTATCCCCTTTCACCTTAAAGCTGTGCCCTCTAGTCTTTGTTATTTCCACTCTGGAGGAAAAAGGTTCTGACTGCCTACCCTATGAATGCCTGTCATAATTGTATATACTTCTGTCAGATCACCGCTCAATCTGCAGCATTCCAGAGAAAACAATCCAATCTCACCTTATAACTAATACTTTCCAATCCAGGCAGTATTCTGGTAAACCTCTTCTGCACCCTCTCCAAAGCCTCTATGTCCTTCCCGTAATGGGAGTGACCAAAACTGCATGCAATACTCCAATTTGGCCTATCCAAAGTCCTATAAAGCTGCATCATGACTTCCTGACTCTTATGCCTAACACCCCAGCTAATGAAGCCAAGCATAATGCCGAGAGACTTGAAGCTGTCCGCCATCTCAACAGCAGTCTTATTATGTTCACACCTTTGATTGTATAACATAATAAAGGAATTTCTTTAGGAGGAGTATTTGAGATTAATTTGTATGTTAGCATAGCATTTCCTATTGATTTTTGAAACGTTAAAAGATGATGAACAGCATCAGTCCCATTTGTTATTCGTTTGGTAGAATACAGCTGTTCCCGAGTTTAAACACAAACCTCCACTGTATGAAGCCTTTGCACAAAAATATTAATACCCACGATCGATCCAGCAAGATTGCTTCCTGGATGGAAATGTTAAATCACACACGCTGAGAACAGTGCGTGTACTTAAAAATACCTGGGGTAAAGTTTGGAAATATTCTGTCATTTATCCTTTATTCCCTTTACACCGATGGTCTACATATCCTTTATTCATTCTTTCTGTTGGTTTTGGATACACAATCAACAGTTACAGAGTTTAGAAGGAAAATATTTTAATTTTCCTTTGAGTTCCATGTTGGCTGTCTTCCCACCTGGCAAGCTCCGACAAAGCATAAGATGTTTTTTACTGTGTATCCTGTCTGCACTGAGATTTGCCGTTTTCCTTCCAGGATGTAGCTGGCTGGATTAACCACAGATTATATTCGCGTGTTTGTGCAAAGGTTTAAAGTTCATTATTTAAACTAAGTAACAGCTGTATCCAACCAAAAATGTCAGATCCAAAATGAATTAGTGTTTAGCATTGTGATTGTTGGCTACTGCTCACCAAGCAGTTGGATGACCAGTTACAAAGTCTGGTTATTTTTTTTCCTGTGTATATTTCGGATAGATTGCATCATGTACAAAAATACAAAATATTTCTAACACTCTCAAAAACAAACTAAATAAGCTAGAGTTCAGAAGCATTGCAAATGTGATTAATATTTATTTTGCTTCGGATGGATTGAGGTTTGATTGAAGAGGATATTACCGAATGATGTGAGATAATGCTCCAGACTTAACTATTGCAATTAATGATTTAGAGTAGCCCATGGGATAACACACACTGCCTTAGATTTTTGATGTAGGCAGAAGCCTTATTAAATAGGTAGCGTGCTGGCTATTTGCAGAATTCAGACGAAAATTCAAGCAAAAGACGAAGGTTTCATTTTACCGGTAGCATATCATGACATTAAGAAAACGGAAAAAGCGTGCTGAAATTGTCAGTGATCCTAAACAGCCTGATGTTCATGGAAATAGTAACATCTCATTTCAAGGGGTGGCAGCAACTGAAATCCAATCACCTTTGTGGAGATCTGGAACTACCACACTGCTTGCGCTCTCAGTCGGTCTAATACTGGGATTCTTTCACACCTGGTATGTTCAGTCACTGCATGAGAACTTCCTGTGGTTTTCAAACTTACAGGTGAGTGCTTTGCTAATTATCCTTGCAATGAAAACAGTATAACAAAGATGTCTTCATCTAAGACGCAAATAATACTGCACTATTCTCATCACAAAGTGAGTGAGATGAATGAACATTCTTATTCCCTTTACTTAACAAATGTTTACAGGACAATGTGTATCTGAATATCATGCTGCTTTTAATTGAGTCAATTTTCAGCCAGCGGTATTGCAAGCATCAGTCTTGAAACCGTTGTAATGGCATGCATAATGTTCTTTGTCGAGTAATGTCCTCTGTTTTACTTTATCAGAATCAGTATTTTTGTTAATAGACTGTTTCATTCAGAAAATATTCAGAGTTAGACATAAATTAGGATCTTGAAACATGTATTTCCTAAAGCACATAAGAAGCAGGAGCAAGACTAGGTTAGATAGCGCAGTTAGTCTATTCCCCCTTTCAGTACAATCAAGGGGGATATAATCTTGATGGACACAAAATGCTGGAGTAATTCAGCGGAACAGGCAGCATCTCTGGAGAGAAGGAATGGGTGACGTTTCGGGTCGAGACCCGTCCCTGCACACCATCTCTTCCGGTCTCTCTCAATACCCTTTGACTCCCTGTAATTCAAATGTCTGCGATTCTCTGTCATAAATATATTTAATAGCTCTGCCTCCACATGTTTGAGAAAGAAAATTCTAAAAATTCATGACACTTGGAAGAGGAATTCATCCTCATCTCACAACTAAAATAGGAGATCCTTTTTTTGGAACAAAATCCCTAATTTCTAGATATCCACCCAGGGAAACCTTCTCATAGTGTTCACCAACCTGGTCAATTCCAAATAATATGTTGCATAACATCACTGTAGACCCAATATGTTCAAGCTCCCCATGTGTGGAAACCCCTTAATTCTAGAAATCAATTTAGTCTCGATTTCCCTCTGACACAAGTACATCTCCCTTTAAATTCCTGAACTGGGAACTTCTGATGTGGTTTCAGCAGCTACCTGCAAAGTCATGTCAAAACCTCCTTACTTTATACTTCATGACCTTTACAATAGGCACCAAATTCCAGCAGCTTTGCTAATTAGATGCTGTAACTCAATCAATTTTTTTTTTCTTTTTCAATTCAATCTTTAATTGTCATTGTGCAGTGTACAATACAGAGACAACGAAATGCAGTTGGTATCTCTGAAGGGCGAACTTACGAATAAACAAGTATTGCACAGTAGTATGAGTATATACATCTATACATATACATATACATATACAGTGGTATCCGTGCAATTTGCTGGTGATTGGATAGTCCGGTGGGGGGGGGGGGGGGGGGGGGGGGGGGGTGGAGACAGGCAGTTATTGAGGTGCAGCATTGAGAAGTGTGACAGCCGCAGGGAAGAAGCTGTTCTTGAGCCTGCTGATACGGAGTGGTAGAAGTTCACCAGAATCTGGAGACAGGTGGACCTTCTTAAGTCTCCTCAGGAAGAAGAGACGCTGGTGAGCCTTCTTGATCAGCGAGGATGTGTTGTGGGTCCAGGAGAGGTCATCGGAGATGTTGACCCTCAGGAACCTGAAGCTGGAGACATGTTCCACCTCCGTCCCGTTAATATGGATGGGGTTGTGCGTGCAGCCTCTCGATCTCCTGAAGTCCACAATGAGCTCCTTGGTCTTCTTGGAGTTGAGGGCCAGGTTATTGTCGGCACACCATGCTGTTAGGAGCTGAACCTCCTTCCTGTAGGCCGACTCATCATTGTCGCTGATGAGGCCAATCACCGTCGTGTCATCTGCATACTTGATGATGGTGTTGGTACCATGTACAGGTATGCAGTCGTAGGTGAAGAGGGAGTAGAGGAGGGGGCTCAGCACGCAGCCCTGGGGTACGCCAGTGTTCAGGGTGAGGGTAGAAGAGGAGTGATTATTCAACCTAACAGACTGTGGTCTGATGTTAGAAAGTCCAGTAACCAATTGCAGAGGGAGGGGTTGATGCCCAGGTCATCGAGTTTGGCGATCAATTTAGAGGGGATAATGGTGTTGAATGCTGAGCTGCAGTCGATGAACAGCATTCTCACATAAATGTTTCTGTTGTCGAGGTGGAAGAGGGCGGAGTGGAGTGCCGTTGAGATGGCATCCTCCGTGCTCATGTTCTTGCAGTATGCAAACTGATAGGGGTCCAGGGTGGGAGGTAGGCAGCATTGTAGTGTGCCATGACCAGCATTTCAAAGCACATGGCGATGATAGGGGTGAGTGCAACTGGGCGGAAGTCGTTGAGGCTCGCCTCAGTGGAGTGTTTTGGCACTGGCACGATGGAGGTAGTTTTAAGGCATGTGGGGACAACTGCCTGGGCAAGTGACAGGTTGAAGATGTCAGTCCAGACGTCTGTCAGCTGTGCAGCACAGGTCCTGAGGACGCGCCCGGGGATGTTATCAGGGCCGGCAGCCTTACGTACATTGATCCTACTCAGTGCCATGTGCACGTCGTAGGTGTTGAGTGTGAGGGGCTGGTGGTCATCGGGGAGCACAGCCTTGATGGCCAACTCTTCGTTGTCCCTTTCAAAGCGGCCATAAAAGTGATTGAGTTCCTCGAGGAAGGATGCGTCGCTGGAAGTGGGGGTGGAGTTGGTGGCTCTGTAGTCAGTGATGGCCTGGATGCCATGCCACATGCGTCGGGGGTCAGAGTTGCTGTCGAAGTGCTCCTCGATCCGCAGCTTGTATCTGTGTTTGGCGTTCTTGATGCCCCTCTTCAGATTGGCCCTCGATGAACTATAGGCACGGGCATCGCCTGATCTGAAAGCCGAGTCCCGTGCTTTCAGCAGTAGCCTGACCTCGCTGTTCATCCATGGCTTCTGATTTGGGTATGTGGTGATTTGTTTGAGAGTGGTGACACTGTTGATGGAGGAGTTGATGAAGTCCAGAACAGAGGAAGTATAGGCGTCAATGTCAGTGTGGGAGTCAAGGGTGGCCTGAGCTGCAAACGCATCCCAGTCAGTGTTACCAAAACGCTGCTGAAGTGTGGAGTCCGCTTCATCTGACCAAACCTTGACTGTCCTCACTGTGGGGTTAACGCGGCTGATGAGTGGGGAGTACTTAGGGAGCAGGAACAATGATAAGTGATCAGACTGACCAAGGTGGGGGAGGGGGGTGGCTTTGTACGCTTCAGCCATGTTGGTGTAGACTTTGTCCGGTGTTTTGTCCACTCTAGTGGCGAAGGAGACATGTTGGTGGAATTTGGGGAGTACAGTCTTCAGGTTGGAGTGATTGAAGTCACCCGCAACAATGAAGGCTGCGTCTGGATTGAGGGTCAGTTGTTTGCTAACGGCAATATGCAGTTCTTTCATTGCAAGCTTGGCATTAGCTTCAGGAGGAATATAGGCTGCAGTCACAACAGTGGAGGTAAACTCTCTGGGCAGATAGAACGGTCTGCACTTAACCAAGAGGAACTCAAGGTTGGCTGAGCAGTGACTCTCAATGATGGTGGTGTCTGTGCACCATGCTTTGTGTACATACATGCACAGACCCCACCTCTGGTCTTACCGGAGTCAGATGTTCTGTCCGCTCGGAGTATGTGTCATCCCGCTAGCTAAATGGCGCTGGCGGGAACATCAGAGCTCAGCCAGGTTTCGGTGAGGATCAGGATGCTGCAATCCTTGATCCAGCTGTAGGAGGCAATCAGAAGACGGATGTCATTCATCTTGTTTGCCAGGGAACGGATATTGGCAAGGAAAAGGCTAGGGATGGATGGCCTGTGTGGGGCTCGCTCCAACCTTGCCTTCAACCCATCTTGAGATCCACGGCGATGTTTTCGGGCCCTTCGCCGTCTGTGTGCGCCTCCAGACGCCCAGGCCGACTTGGTGCGGTCCTCGGGTCAACCGCCCTGCAGCTCCGCAGCTCCGTGGTGAAGGTGAGTGCGGGAGGGAGCCGGAGTTCGTCTGGAAAGTCGACTGGGGGAACGCTATAGCCGCAGGAACCGAGATTTAAAAGTTCCTGCCGGCTATAATGGAGGATAGTGAGACTGCTCCGGGTGAGCAGACTCAAAACAAGAAAGAAGGTACGGTAGAGTTCGCTGATCCAAGGGAGACATGGGGCGTCGCGATGCACCGCGCCGCCGCCATTTTTACTGCCGCTAACTTTGTGTTTTGCATGGTAGGATTCCTGATCTCTTTGTACACATTTTTCATTCTCAAACCATTTTATTAATAGTTTACTTTCTCTTTCTTTCTTTCTTCCGAAATTGTTAACATTAAAGTTCTCATTGCTCCCACATTTTCACTTTTAAGTAGTTGAAGTAGAAAAACAATATTGAAAATCTCTATAGGTTAAAGTAATGGATGTAGCGGAAGACACAAATCTGGGTGGCAGTATGAGCTGTGAGGAGGATGCTATGAGGCTGCAGGGTGACTTGGATAGCTTGGTTCAATGGGAAGATGCATGGCAGATGTAGTATAATGTGGATAAATGTGAGGTTATCCACTTTGGTGGCAAGAACAGGAAGGCAGATTATTATCTGAATGGTGTCAGATTAGGAAAAGGGGAGGTGCAACGAGACCTGTGTATCCTTGTACATCAGTCACCAAAAGTAAGCATGCAGGTACAGCAGGCAGTGAAGAAAGCTAATAGCATGTTGGCCTTCATTGTGAGAGGATTTGAGTTTAGAAGCAAGGAAGTCCTACTGTAGTTGTACAGGGCCCTGGTGACACCGCACCTTGAGTATTGTGTGCAGTTTTGGTCTAATTTGAGGAAGAACATTATTGCTATTGATGGAGTGCAACGTAGGTTCACCAGGTTAATTCCTGTGATGGCGAGACTGACATATGATGAAAGAGTGTGTCGACTAGTTTGTATTCACTGGAATTTAGAAGGATGAGAGAGGATCTTATAGAAACATATAAAATTCTTAAAGGATTGGGCAGGCTAGATGCAGGAAAATTGTTGGGGGAGTCCAGAACCAAGGGTCACAGTTTAAGAATATGCGGTAGGCCATATAGGACTAAGATGAGGAGAAACCTTTTCACCCAGAGAGTTGTGAATCTGTGTAATTCTCTGCCACAGAAGGCAGTGAAGGCCAATTCACTGAATGTTTTCAAGAGAGTTAGATTCAGTTCTTAGGGCTAAAGGAATGAATGGATATGAGGAAGAAGCAGGAAAGAGGTACTGATTGTGGACGATCAGTCATGATCACATTAAATGGCGGTGCTAGCTCAAAGGGCTGAATGGCCTACTCCTGCACCTATTTTCTATGTTTCTATGTAAGTATCACCGAAGCAAAACTTTATGCTAATTCTTGTAACCAAAAAAAATCCAAATCCTTACATATTCTCAGAATAAGTCAATGATGAAACCATGGTACAGTGCCTCGGCTCGGAGATAATCATGCATTAATTCTGTCGGTACCTGTGTGTCATTCCCGCTGGTTGGTTTGGTCTTTATCAAAAGCCTAGCGACTGAACGTATGCTTGTGACACTTGGGGAAGTGAGATGTTTGTCAGTATTTATCAAGACGTCTTTGGCTTTCTGCAGTCCACAGTTCAGACAAGCATTTTTCAAACTAACTGATTGATCATTGAAGGATTGTCTTTCTTATACAAGTAAAAATTCTGCACGGAACCATTTATGAAATGCTCCAAGCTGTAAACGTGGGGAGTACAGAATGGGCTTAGAACTCCATGAAGAATGCAATTGATCTGTTGCAAACAAATTGTGTGTCTAAAACGGGACCCGAATCGACATCGAACAGGGTTGTGTTTAACCCCTTGCTTTCTCGGGTCAATGACCAACTCTTTCATCTTGTTAACGTCAAAGGCTATGTTATTGTCCTGACACCATGACACCATGACAATGGTACCACAACTTACGGTCTCCATTGGACTTGCTAACTATGCTAACATGGCCTGCTCTGATGGATACAATGGCCACTTAACGTGGTCGGAATAGGAATTCTTTAAATGTGTCCAGCTTCTGTCCCCTGTGCTGGATTCCCATACTTGATATCTTTCAAAGCAGATGCAGGCAGTCAAGAGCAGAGCAGTTACAATTCCCAGATGAGATCCATCCCATCTGATATTGTCTATAGAGAATCCTCGTGAACATGCTGAATCTTCTCAGCCACAGAAGAAAGTAAATATGCTGATGCATTTTCTTGAATACTGCATCAGGCTTAAGTTGCTGATGATGGGGATGCTAAGGAAATCCAAACTGTCCACCATCTCTACAGCAGCTCTGTTGATGAGAACAGGGTTGTGTTTAACCCCTTGCTTTCTCGGGTCAATAACCAACTCTTTCATCTTGTTAACGTCAAAGGCTATGTTATTGTCCTGACACCATGACACAAAGTTCTCAATCTCTTTCCTGTACTTTGTATCATCGTTACTGTACATCCAGCTGACAACAATAATATCATTGGTGAGGTTAAAGATGGAGTCGGCACTATACTTGGTCACACAGTCATGGGTGTACAAGGAGTAGAGCACGGAACTGGATGGCACCAGTGTTGAGAGTTAGGGTGGAGGAAATGTTATGACCTACTCTAACCGACTGAGGGCTAATGGTCAAGAGGTCCTAAAGCCAGTTGCAGATGGAGGCCACAAGACCAAGGTCCAGATGTTTGGAGATGAATTTATTTCGAATGATGATGTTAATGGTATTTTAGAATTGATAGCACACATATTACTCATAGTTTTATTCTAAAGTGATCACATTATGTAATCCTACTCAGTATATTTTAATAATACAAATTAGTTCTGTTTGATATGCAGGAGGTGGAGAGGGAAATCTCCTTCAGGACAGAATGTGGTCTGTACTATTCATATTACAAGCAGATGCTGCAGGCTCCAACCATAAACCAAGGTAATAAAATAAACCATTACATATTCCAAACCCTCGTGTGGTCAATTAGATTTTATCGTAGAAACGTTAAATTTGATTTTGTGTGTCTACAGCTGCTTCCCGCATGCATCGGTAATATTATAGACATATTGCCTGCAAAATACCCACATTTACATGTAATGTACACGGCAAGATCTTACAGATCTCACTTTTCTGTGTAAATACAAGTGTCAATTAAGGAACATCAATTTTGACGTAACATTTATATTTTCATAATGTCATGAAAGACACAATAGTTAACAGTAAGACAAGTATCGGTGTAATTTAGTGTTTACAGGGTGTGCATTTTTAAATACCTGCTTTCTGGATGAGATAGCCACTAATGTCACAAATGTGCACAGTTTATGAGAGTAACCGTGAAACTCAAAATAATTTAGCTTCTTAGATTATTTGTCATTTCTAAATCTTGAAATAGAAGATGATTTTAAAACAAATTGACTTAGCCTAGATTCTCCTGTTTGTCAATTAGTGCTCAAACTATATTAACTTTAACCCTTCCAGAATCTAAATAGTAGGTGATAGAGCTGGAGGCATGTTTGGAGCCAGCCAGAGGCTGGCAAATGATGTTCTTTGGTTCATTAATTTGCAGAGTCAGTTTGTACAATTAAATACAGCATTTTTTCTTTACTTACTGAATTCCATTATCAATAGTATTTAGTTTTGGGCAAGTTTGTAGAACATCTTAATAACTGAAAATTCAGAAATATCTCTTGTGTGCTGATTTATTCATGCTTATCTTTGGCATCCACTGCTTTTTAATGATGCGTTATTTATTTTGTAAAGGATTGAAGGAGCTCATGTATGACAATCAAACTGAATCAAGGAGGACAATAAACCTCCTAAAACGGATGAACATTTACCAGGAGGTTTTCCTAAGCATTTTGTACAGGATTTTGTCTCTTCAGGTAAAAATGCAAGCTTTTATAATAACGTGATGAAAAAATATATATATATGAATTCAAGGGATATGGGCTTCACAGGCTGAGCCAGCAGTTGAATGGCTGTTCCTAATTGCCCTTGAGGAGATGGTAGCGAGCTGCCTTCTGGAACTACTGCAGGTGTTGGCCAGTGCTGTTAGAGAGGGAGTTCCAGGATTTTCAGGGAGTTCCAGCGATGGTGAAAGAATGGTAATTATACTTCCAAGTCAATATAGGAATAGGAATACTTTATGTTGTTTTGTTTCCCCCCCCCCCCAACAGTTCCCCCACATGGGTCTTCCATTGTTCTTCCCTCCTCACGGTGGTCCTCCACGCTCTCATCGATCGTCGAGCACGGGTAGACCTGCGAGACATTGCCGATGCTTCACAACGATGCTTCACAACCGCTGAGGCCCCATCGTCGTGAAGCTTCACTGCCACCGAGGCACCTTCGTTGCGAGGCTTCACTGCTGTTGACGCCCCATTTCACGCCTCCGTGGTGCCAACCCGGGCTCCAGCCGCGGGCTTCGTCGGCCGGGCTCCGACCCGGGTTCCTACGTGGCGATCCGGGAGGCATCAAGACCGCGGCGCCTCAATACAGGCCTCCGGCCACGTTCCCAGTCCACAGCTGCAGCCCGTCGGGATGACGTGTGGCCTGGAAGTCAATGTCCAGGTGGTGGTGGTGTTCCCATACTTTTGCTGGTGGAAGCGGGTTGGGAAGGGGCTGTCTAAGGAGTCATGGCGAGTTGTTGCAATGCATCCTGTAGATGGTACACACTGCTGCTGCTGTGTGTTGCAGTGGAATGCATGAATGGTTGATTAGCGGCGGGACAAATACGAGTGTTACTTATGCAATTTACATTTGTGTGATTTATTGTAAGTTTAATAAAGTGCTTTGATAGTTTGTATCGTAACTGAGCATTCTGAAGAGAGTAATTTGAATCATATTTTAACAGAATTACCTGGAACCGGTTTACTTCTATGTGTACACGGTATTTGGACTCCAGGCGCTCTATGTCATTTCATTATATATGACCAGTTGGTTACTAAGTGGGACCTGGATATCAGGGGCACTAGCAGCTGTGTGGTACATCCTAAACAGGTAGGCGTCTGCATCTGCAGGGCATGCAACCTGCACCTTACTTGTATTCAAGTGCCTTTTTTGTAAATTGCATTGTTTTTATCCGTTTTTGCTGCCAGATTCCTGATCGTGACAATTTTATTTTGTTTTAGAACCTAAGTGATTAAATCATCTTAATATCGGTTTGCACGTACAATCCAATTCGATATCAATCTCCTGTAATTTGGCCCAATTTCCTGTCGTGTTTCTTGCACAGTAAAATAGCTTATGCAGAGAAATTACAGTTATAATGTCTCTACGGTGAGCTTCATTGTGATGTGACCATTTTTTATACGATTTTTATAGAATAGACACAACTAGAGTGGAGTTCACCATTCCTTTGAGGGAGAACTGGTCACTTCCGTTTTTTGCATTGCAAATAATGGCAATTACATATTACCTCCGACCACAACTTAAACCATTCCAGCAAGTGAGTATAGAAATGCTTTGCTGAAAATGTGTGGAGCTTACTTGGTCTGAAGCCGTGCTTTAGAATGGTTGAAATGCTGCTAATCTGATATCTCACACCCAATGTAAAAGCATTTTGAGCAATACAGTTATGAAGGGAATACTTAATATTGGACAATGGATCTAAACAGAATATGCTGGAATTAACATGTTATCTCTAACATCAGTAAGAAGTTTACTTATTACATAAGTCTTTGCTGAAATGTGGAATTCTGTACAATTGTCTTTTGATAGGGAATATCCTATTTAAGATTTGAGTGTGTCCATGTTATTGATACTAAAACCACGGAACTGGGCGTTGTAATGCTCTTCGTCTGTAGACTGCTGTTTATTTTGAACATTTGCTGAAACCAACACAGTTTAGGTGACCAGATTCTGCAGAACCCTGTTTAATCAACCCGGATGATCCTTAATTTGTCCTTCATTTGTTCATTTCATCTACTTAATGCAAGACTCCAGTAAGAAAAGACTGGACATTACCTACCCCAACCCACACTTCACACCCACTCAAAGCCTGACCTCAGTCTGCAAAGACTGAGCCTTTCTACACCCACCCCCCCGCCAATCACCACTTCACACCCAATCATCCACACCCTCTGTGCTGCACGACATAACTTATCCAATATCAACAATAAAAATAGAGGCTTTTCAGAGGACAGAAGAGCTGGAAATCTCCAGGACCTGACAATGTTTCCCCCTCTACTCTTAAACTCTGTGCCAAACAGCTGGCACTAGTCTATACAGACATTTTTAACCAGTCCCTGCAAACATGTACAGTCCCTGCCTGCTTTAAAGTCTCCACTATTGTCCCTGTACCCAAAAAGGCAAGGATTACTTGTCTTAATGACTACAGGCCTGTCGCGCTGACCTCTGTAGTCATGAAGACACTCAAAAGGCTTGTGCTGGCCAAGCTGAAAAATATCACAAACTCCCTGCTGGACCCTCTGCAGTTTGCATATAGGGCCAATAGATCTGTGGATGATGCAGTCAACCTGGGCCTGCACTTCATCCTACAGCAACTAGACCGCCAGGGGACCTATGTGAGGATCAAGTTTGTTGATTTTAGCTCTGCATTCAACACCATTGTGCCAGAGCTACTACACTCCAAATTTCCGAGTTGACTGTGCCTTAACCCCTCTGTCAGTGGATCACCAACTTCCTGACAGACAGGAAGCAGCATGTGAGGCTGGGAAAGCATATCGCGGACCCGCAAACACTCAGCATAGGAGCACCGCAAGGCTGCGTACTCTCTCCTCTCCTCTACTCTCTCTACACCAACGACTGCGCCTCCACAGACATCTCTGTCAAGCTTCTCAAGTTTGCGGATGACACAACCCTGATTGGACTGATCCAGGATTGGGAGGAATCTGCCTACAGACAGGAAGTGTCACAGCTGGCGTCCTGGTGCCGTAGCAACAACCTAGAGCTCAATGCGCTTAAGACAGTGGAATTGATTGTAGACTGTAGGAGAGCTCCCCCTCCCCTCACCTCACTCACCATCAACAACACCACAGTCACATCTGTGGAGTCTTTTAAGTTCCTGGGAACCATCATCTCCAAGGACCTTAAGTGGGGGGCTACCATCGACTCCACAGTGAAAAAGGCACAACAGAGGATGTGCTTCCTGCGGCAGCTGAGGAAACACAATCTGCCACAGGCAATGATGGTCCAATTCTACACGGCCATCATAGAGTCTGTTCTCACCGTCTCAATCATGGTCTGGTTTGGCTCAGCCACCAAGCACGACACCTGGAGGCTGCAGCGAATCATCCGATCAGCAGAGAAGATTATTGGCTGCATCCTTCTCTCCATTGTTGAACTGTACACTGCAAGGGCCAGGAAGCGAGCGGGCAAGATCATCTCTGACCCCTTTCACCCTGGCCACAAACTCTTTGAATCACTTCCCTCTGGAAGGCGACTCCAGACTGTCAAAGCTGCCACAGCCAGACATAAAAACAGTTTTTATCCACGAGTAGTTGCTCTACTCAACAGCCTCGTTTTGATAGCCTCACTTTGATCTGGTATTTTGTTGGTTCAAAATGCTTGATCAATGGTGTTTTATCATTAATGTTTTATTATTATTAATGTTTAGTGTTTTCTGAGTCATTCGTAACTGTCACTGTGTGTCATGTTGTTACTAGTGGGCGGAGCACCAAGGCAATTTCCTTGTATGTGAATACTTGGCCAATAAACTTACTTACTTTGCTTCACCTCATCATCCTGCTACTATTGAGTGCTCTGTCTTTGGCTTCCTATACCATTTCAATGAAATTCAACATAAACTTGCCAACAGTGCCTCATCTTCTAAGTAAAAATATTTATAATCTTCAGGACTCAACAATGAATTCAGCAATTACCGATAATTAACCAGTCTGACCTTGTACCTTGCATTTCCAGAATGCTTTTTTTTAGTCATCTCTTCTGGTAATTTCATGTTTTTTTTGTTTACTATTTTCATCTGCCAAATATATATAATTATTGTCTGAAGGGTCTCGACCCGAAACGTCACCTACACCAGAGATCTCTGGATTTTCTCCAGAGATGCCGTCTGACCCGCTGGGTTACTCCAATAGTCTACCTTCTAATTATTCATCAACCTTTACCACCCTCTTTAAGTGGGCACCACCACCTCTCATTCACTCTCTTTTGGTTCCACCTTATCGCAGACCGTCATTTTCCCTGTGCCTGCCCCTCCCCCCTCCAAACCTCTCCGCAATTACAAATGTGTTTTATCTATACCTTTAGCAATTTGATGAGAAGTCAGTTACTTAAATGTCAACTGTTCTTTTTTTATAGATGTTATCTGATCTATTGAAAACTTTCAGCATTTTCTATTTTAATCTAAGGTTCTGAGGGACTTGACAAGCATGATAGGAAAGGGGATATTTCCTCCAATAGGGAAATGGTTCCATGTTGAAAATGAGGGGAATTTGTTCTTGAAACGGGATGCAACTCTTAAGAATTCTCCACCTGAGAGATTTGTGACAATCGAGTCATTAAATATTTTCAATGCAAAAATAGTTTATTTGATTTTCTGTTATCAAAATGCGTAGGAACCAGGACAAGAAGTGAAATTGCGAAATTAGCTATGATTTTATTGATGAGAGTGGGCTTGGGACCATAAAACCTATTGATCTGGCTGATTATAGGACTTTGTTAATTAATGTATCACAGCATTTTAATGTATATTTGCAATATGTAAAGATGAATAGTTTAACACTTGGCACAGCTGCAAACCAAGTATAATGGCTTTATAGTTCATGTACAGTGATGTCTCCAAGGTAGAGAAATAAGTCTAATTCTTGAAGTAGACGTGACTATTGATTACCTGTACATATGTAGCCCACTGCTGCACTTAGTCCATGAGCTGAACTTTGTGCAGGTATATTTTCAGAATGCATTTAGGTTATCAGAATCTTCCTTTTTAGGGGGGCAGTTTGACTAATGAAAATCAAACAGAATCACTTAATGAATGTAACACTGTTCCATACATTAAAATGCGGCCATATTTACTGGTTTATGTCTTGTAATTAACTTTTTTTTCCTTCTAATTTAAGCGCCTGTCGCTCACTTTGATCGTGGCTTCGACATTCCTTTTCTGCATTACCTGGCAGTTTAACCAGTTTATCTTACTAATTCAAGCTGTGGCTCTCTTTTCATTGGATTGCTTAACTATGGTGCCAGCATCTAAGGTAATGTGACGCTGTTACTGTGTACAGATATGAGTTGGCATGGAATTGCAATGCATGATGCTCCATGACATAAATGAGCTCACTAAATTGTCAGGTCATTAGTCCAGAATTAATTATTTGGGATGATGAGCGCAGGTAAACCCTACAATACTGATTTCAGGGAGTTACCATATTAAGGCTTAGTCCGTGAAGATTAAAGATAATGGGGAAAAAAGGCAAAAAGTGCTGGAGTAACTCAGCAGGTCATTCAGCATCTGTGGAGAACATGGATAGGTGACGTTTCACAGAGTGCTGGAGTAACTCAGTGGGTCAGGCAGCATCTCTGGAGAACATGGATAGGTGACTTTTCACAGAGTGCTGGCGAAACTCAGCGGGTGAGGCAGCATCTCTGGAGAACATGGATAGGTGACGTTTCACAGATGCTGGAGTAACTCAGCGGGTCAGGCAGCATCTCTGGAGAACATGGATCGGTGATGTTTCAGGTCGGGACCCTTCTTCAGAGTTGGGACTTTTTAAAGGTAATAGACATGGATTTGTTGCTCGCAGGGCATTGGGATAGCCACAACTGTAAGTACAGTAAACCCTTAACTTTCATGGGTGATGCGTTCCAGGCACTGCCCTGCATACAGAAAACCAAGAATACCTTTTCTCTGGAAGTACAGAAGTTAAGCAAAAGGTAAGTATGATATGTATATAAAGTTTATGAAATACCGTAAAATTGTCAATAACCTTACTTAGCGTGCACTGGTAGTGTAGCCATTGCAGTCATGAGCTCTGCTGGTGTCTCCGCTGGTGTATCTGCTGCCCCAGAGGGTACCAGCTACTGTGGATAGTGAGATAAATCACAGCTTCTGACTATCTGCTCCATGTAAGGATCCGGTCAATCAGAAGCAAACACGCCTGTTTTGACAAGATTAAACATACAAGCTGAAAGATAAATCATTGATTGTCAGATGGAGGGGTGCAGGAGCGCATCAGAGTTTACTGTAAATAACTTGTTAATTTGAGAAAAGGAACACTGATTAACTGAAGTACAGTAAACTGCTTTCAGTTTTAAAATTTAAATTGAGCATTGGCTGGAGGCACTGTTAATTACTCCAATTGCATTGTCCTTTTAAATTTCTGAAAATTATACCTTTCGAAGTGTCAACCGTATATTTGCAAAACCATGGAAGTTAAATACTCAAAAGTTAAGGGTTTACTGTACCTGTTGGTTTCACTTGAGCAAGTTACCTAGCTAGTTACTGTACAGACTGCCAGGCTTTTAGAAAACAATCTTCTGTAGTTTAAAGAATGGATAGGATATTAGACTTACATTAATACAATGAGTGGATGAGTTTGAATTCCTTTTTGATTTTTATTGGGAGATAAGGTACCCGAGTCTTGTGGGAGATAGCACAAGCAAGTCAGTGAAAGTTTCTACTTAAAAAGATAGGTTCCATGTTTAGAATGTAGAAACCAGGAACTGCAAATTCAAAGTTTAGCATGGATGCAGAAGGGCTGATTCATCAAAGAAAAGAGGAAACTCTGCAAAGAAACAGCTAATCTCAGACCCTTTCTAACTACATAAATGTTGGCGTATTACCATGTACTATTACTTTTTTCTAAATCTTATCTGTTTTTATAAATGTAATATCACAACCTTGTATTTTGTTTAATATTTAATTTACAATTAAGGCAAACTAAGTGTATGTTAAAAAATTATCTTCTCTGTTTTACTTCTTGGGAATGCAAATAATCAACTCAAGAACAACTTGTCGGGCACTTAACAAAGTCATTGGCTAGATATTATTTAATGGAAAACAAATGAGGAAAGTTGAATGTATATGTTAAATAGATCATTGTTGTGACATGCATGTTGCTTCCTTTAGAAGGAGCACTTTTAAAATGTAATTTTCATTAAAAAATCATAAATGTAATCTAAAAGAAAAAGGTTTTTGAATGATTTGCATTCGTTTTTGACAATTGACAAGATCAATAAGATAATTTGTGTGAGTAGTAACTGTTATTTTCTGTGCTCTGTTGTGAGTTTCCTTCATTGCACTTCCTATGTTGCAGGTTAGATCACTATATCTCGTTCAAGTTGTTTCGTTGCTTCTGGTCTGGATCCTACAATTTAATAATACAATGCTCCTGGGGTCACTGGTTCTGAGTTTCATACTTGCTGCTTTAGTAGTGCAGCACTTTCAGGTAATAATAGGTTGTTCCTTTTCATTCAAAAAAACTATTATATATATACGCCTTTTCCTCACAGCCATCAGACTCCTGAATCAATCACCTTTCACACACCTGCCCTACAGGTGATGTCATGTACTATTCACCTTTACTCCACCCCATTCGCTTACTCTGTTATTGCACTATTTCAAATTGCACTACAGACTTGCACCACTCTGTTGTTTGTCCTTGACATTGTATTTACTATTGTACTTACTGTATGAATACTGTTTATTCTGTACACTTCAAATGAACAAGGAATTACAGTTGCTGCCTGTGTATATGACAATAGTCTGATCTGATATATAATTCTGTAAATGTGATTTGGGAAATAAATAAAACTGTGATGAATTTTGTGGGTAAATCATCATCTAACTCTCAAACTAACCTGGGGATCTTCACACCTGGTTAACTTGCATTTCATCGTTACATTGCAAACAACGGGTTAAATCAATGCTGGCTGCTGGGTTAAATAATTGTGTTCAGTCCGCACTTTCTGACACTTTGGCTACACGCATGCAGGGAGTGACATGACTGTTAATGCAACATATAATGACAGACTGCACCACTCAGAGTTGCATTTGAGCTACAGAAAGTTTCACTCTCGCTTGTGATAATTTGATCAATTAATGAATGGAAATGGAATGAAAAGATTAACATTGCCTTTTTCTCCCTGTTTTTACAGAGGAATTTAAAATCTGGCACATTTGCTATAAGGGTAGCAAAACTAATGCTGCATCTAATTGTGGTACTCAGCTTAACAATCCTAACAAATAACATCATCAAGGTATGTCAACAGCCTTTTTTATTGGTTTCCTTATTCTTTTCTCATTTCCTTCTTCAGGGTTCATTATATACCTGTATTTTGTGATATTTTGGAGATTATATATGCATTAATAACTGACAGAAACTAGTAAATAAAAAATATTTATAAGCAGAATTGTACATTTCTCATTGGATCTCATCATTGTGTTCTTTTTTTGTGGCAGAGAATTTTAGGTCTAGAATCCGATGAACATATTTTTAAATTCCTTAAAGCAAAGTTTGGATTTGGGGCAACAAGGTAAATTCTTATTTTTTTAAGTGCTTGTTGCATGGAAAAGATAGTTGTCCATAGAACTGTCAGCATGGTACGTTTCTTGGGTTGTATAGGTCTGGTTGAAATAAAATGGCCCAGAATTTACTGATATTGGTGAGCCACCCATGTTTGCTGCTGACCTACGCATTGTGTCTGTACTTTTGTAAACCTTTCCGAAGTAACAAGCTATTTGGCAACTGGACATCCATTCGTGATTCCAAATCAAGCACTTAAACATGGCAGAATAGTCTTTGAAAGCCAACAAATATTGGGAAACATTGAAGAGTGATTACAAATTCAGGCCATTAAAACATTTTTAGTTCAAAAAATATATAAAACACCTAAAAACTTGATTGTAAAAACATAAAAATATATATTTGTCACTTATTGTTGTACTTAGTTTAGGTCCTTCCCAGAATTCTGTTAAATTGTGTTTTTAAAAAATAAAATTATTCCTCTTATTTCTTAACTGCAACCTGAATTTTTTGCAGTATTCTACAGCTTTCTTTATCCCTCCAAAATGTGTATGCAGGGCTCTGTACTCCCGGCCTAGTTACTGTAAGTCATTGTTATATATAACCTTGCTGTATATTCCTTGGAGAGAGTAGGGGAAAACCTGATGAGACCAGGAGAGTAAAGTGTGGCTAAGGGTGCTGTATATTATTGAATCTTCCAAGTTGAAAGTTTTAGATTCCCAAATGATTACTGGCACAATCAGCAAGTTGAGCCTGTTTCCCTGCTCTACAACTCATTGACAATTAATTTGGCAGATTAGTTTATATGTTTAGGATGATTGTGATGTATTGCCTTTGCAAATTAAAAGACGAAAGTAAAGACTACTGCAGTCATTTTTGTGGTGGCAAAAGGGAGATTTACATTTAGCTCTGATGCGTAAAGGAATTAAGGGATATGGGGAAAAAGTAGGAATGGGGTACTGATTTTAGATGATCTGCCAAGATCATATTGAATGGCGGTGCCGAATGGCCTACTTCTGCACCTATTTTTCTATGTTTCTATGTGCAGATGGAATCTCAAAATTCTAACGGGGTTTTGGAGAAGATTTGATGTTTAAGGTGAATTATGCAATTAATTTTCCCTTCTCCTTTAGGGATTTTGATGCTAAATTGTACCTATGTGAAGAAGCTTTTGGCCTTCTGCCTCATGACACCTTCCAGAGACTTCTGCAAACGTTGATTTTGCCTTTGTATCTTCTGGTTCTGGTTATTACACTGATCGTTGCTGTCATAGTTGCTATTGGAAATCTCGGGTATGTCAGTGATGACAACGTTATTAAAATATCATCATCAATATACCTTATTAATGTATCAAATATTTGTACCTGTTTCCTCAAGCATTGTCAGGATGCTTGGCAGAATTCTTCCTTGACTCGGAACCCAAGTATGGATTTTTTTTTAAGCTCTTCAATCTCCTGAATTTATCCTACATAGGCAGAGCTATAGTCAGGGGTTGGGAAGGCATGGACTCTGCTTGTTGGAGAGCAGGAGGCTGAGGGGTGATCTTAGGGGTATATAAAATCATGAGGGGAATAGATAAGGCGAATGCACAGTCTTTTATGTAGGATAGGGGAATCGACAACCAGAGGACATAGGTTTCAGGTGAGGAGGGAAAGATTTAATAACCTGAGAGGCAACTTTTTCACATGAGGGGTGGTGGGTATATAGAACAAGCTGCCTGAAGAGGTAGCTGAGGGTAATATTGTAGCAACATTTAAAATACATTTGGATAGGTACAGGAATAGGGAAGGTTTAAAAGAATATGGGCCAAATAGATGGGGCATCTTGGTTGCATTGGAAGTTGGGCCGAAGGGCTTGTTTCCGTGCGTTGTGACTATGACGACATTGTGTTCACTTATCCTCGCACCTCATGACTATATGCTTTACAAACCGTTGATAATTAATATATCTAATTACAAAGCTTCAATATTTTGATTGTGTCCTCATAAGTAGAATACCTATTCATAAAAAAACCCAACTTAACTTCTATTCATAATTGTTTTTCTCTCTTGCTGCAGTAACTGTTCCACTCCATTCCAGAATTTGCCTGTTAAAGAAGAGAAAGTGATTGTGATGAGACCGGACGTGGCCTACAATCTAATGCACAATGTGTTATTTGGTCTGCTAGCTTTGAGCACAATGAGGTAAGTTGTTGTAGTACCAATAACAAGATGCACAATATTTTAAATGAATGTTAATATAGTAAATCTATGAGTTAGATATAGGGCTAATGGAATCAGGGGATATGGGGAGAAAGCAGGAACAGAGTACTGATTTTGGATGATCAGCCATGATAATATTGAGTGGCGGTGCTGGCTCGATGGGCTGAATGGCCTACCCCTGCACCTATTTTCTATGCTTCTACTTTTAGAATATTAATTGAAAAAAAGGGTATTTAAAATGGTAAGTTTCATTATTGAGACCAATAATGGAATAATTATTGAGACCAATAATGGAGCTTCATTATTGAGACCAAGCACAATTGCTCTTCTAAATTTGTCTAAAGTTCTAAATTCTGAAATCCCAATAGGATATAAGCACATTACATTTATGAAATGTCATTGTTATTGCCTGATCATGAGATTCACTCGTCTCCACACCTGTCACCTGAATCTGAATACTGTTTTTTCTGATTCCTTCACTGTCACAGCCAATTTGGTTCCATATTGGAGATGCTGACTGTAGTACGGTGCTCTGTCATATTGCGTCCTCGTACTTCTGCGGAAAAATGATTAAACTCATTGATGAAGGGATTTTTAAAATTTTTGAATTTTTATTTTAATTGCTTCATTCTGTCTGCGTCTCTTTCTGACTCCGGGTGAAACATTTAATGCACCTACTCTGATGTTATCTTTGCAGTCCTAATTGCAGTATCCTTCAACCCTCTTGCAGTGTCACTTGCCCTGTTTACTCAATCATCAGGTTCATTTTCACTTTATTCCAACATTATTAGCTTTTTTCAAAATCTTGTCACCCAAATAAAAGTTTTTTTTAAAATAACTCACTGCAAAATTAAATGTAACAAACTGTCAACATCCAACTGCAATAAAGTATGGCTTTTTTATTTCTAACCCTAGAAAAGGTAATTTTAAATCAACTAATGCTTTACCTGCACCAAAATACCACCCTGGAAAATTTCCAATTAGATTTCAGGGCCCACCGCAGCACAGAGTCTGCCTTGTTGAAGGTAAACATAGAAACATAGAAAATAGATGCAGGAGGACGCACTTGGCCCTTCGAGTCAGCACCGCCATTCATTGTGATCATGGCTGATTGTCCCCAATCAATAACCCGTCCTGCTTCTCCCCATATCCCTTGATTCCACTAGCCCTAGAGCTCTATCTAACTCTCTCTTAAATCCATCCAGTGATTTGGCCTCCACTGCCCTCTGTGGCAGGGAATTCCACAAATTTACAACTCTCTGGGTGAAAAAGTTTTTTCTCACCTCTGAAATGGCTTCCCATTTATTCTAAGACTGTGGCCCCTGGTTCTGGACTCGCCCAACATTGGGAACATAATGACCTGCTTCTCACCATTGACTCGGGCGACTGTGCAATCCTGCTCCTTCTCGACCTCAGCGCAGCATTTGATACAGCGGACCACAACATCCTAATTGACCGTCTCCGGTACGGGGTTGGTATTGATGGCACTGTCCTGAGCTGGTACGTCTCCTACCTCAAAGATAGGAGTTTCTCTACAAACATAGGCAACTCTTTCTCCTTCCCAGCTAGCCTTTGCTGCGGGGTTCCACAAGGCTCCATCCTAGGCCCCATTCTCTTCTCCCTGTATATGCTCCCCTTATGCCAAGTCATTCAAAGGCACGGCATTTCCTTCCACTGCTATGCAGACGATACACAGCTCTATCTCCCCCTGAAACCCAATAACCGATCAAATCTACTCAGCTTTATGCACTGCCTAGAGGATATAAAAGTGTTGGATGGCCTAGAACTTTCTTCAACTAAACAAGAGCAAATCTGAGGTCATCCTACTCGGCCCCTCGGATTCCATCAATACGATAGCAGGCAGCCTTGGAAGCCTTGCCCCCTTACTCAAACCTCAGGTACAAAAACCTTGGCATGATATTTGACTCCGCGTTAAAGTTTGACAAACAAGTCAATGCCGTGGTAAAAGCTAGCTTCTTCCAGCTTCGCACGATAGCTAAAATAAAACCATTCCTCCAATTTGACGACCTTGCAAAGATTATCCACTCATTTATCTCCTCCCGCCTTACTGCAACTCCCTTTACACTGGCATCAGCCAATCATCCCTGTCCCGCCTGCAATTGGTCCAAAACGCCGCAGCGAGACTTCTGACGGGCACCCGAAAAAGGGACCACATCACCCCGATTCTGGCCTCTCTCCACTGGCTCCCAGTGCGGTTCAGAATCAATTTCAAGCTCCTCCTTTATGTAGACAAAAGCCCCCCACCTACATTGGAAATCACACTACCTCCAGGTCTCACAGGTCGGCTGACTTGGGGTTACTGACCGCGCTTTTGCGATTGAAGCACCTAGACTATGGAACAGCATCCCTCTTCCCATCAGAACTGCCCCCTTCCATCAACTCTTTTAAGTCTAGACTTAAAACTTATTTCTACTCACAAACGTTTCTCGAGGTCCTCTGAGGGAGCGCTGTATGTATGTATCTATGTATGTATTGTTAGATCTATGTACGTATGTAGCACGTTTGTACCTGCAGTGATGTAAAGCACTTTGGTCAATGAGAGTTGTTTTTAAATGTGCTATAGAAATAAAATTGACTTGACTTGACTAGACTGCTAATATACTGTATCCAATTTTTAGGTAGGATTCTATTTTGACTATGGAGACAATTAGTTTCCAAATACACATATTAAATGCTGTGCAGATTTTAGATCAGGACTACTGTATGAGTGCCCTTAGCTCATTTACTGTTTGTTACAGGATGAAATATCTATGGACATCCCATATGTGTATGTTTTCATCAGCAGCAATTTGCAGCCATCATTTTTGGAGTCTAAATCTCAAAGCAATTCGCCTTTATTCTCCTCAGTGGGTTAGTGTCTTGTAATAGCTGTTTTGAGATGTTTTTAGTTCCAATTTTAATATAATGTAGTTATAGTTTGTTAATATAGTTTGCTAATATTTTCTTTCTAACCACTAAACATACATTTTCTTATTAATATACAATCATTACATTATTTGTATCTTTAATTGCAGCAAGAGGATTTCAATATCTTGTTGGCCAGAGCAATTTTGGATTTATGTATTGATATCTTCATTGTTCCCTTAACATAAGAGTTGAAGCCATCTCATCACAACTGATGTAATTTCGCACAGAACCTTGCCGTTTAACTGAGAATCTAATTGAGAACAGAGTTTACACAGGACCTGTGTATGTAATTATTCACTTCATCCAAAGTCAGCATTAGCGAAATGATGTTGAGTACAGTCTCAGTATGTGATCTTAAAAACATGTCAATAAGCGAGTTTGGTATTCCGACTGCACATGTCCAGGTCATAGGTCATTCGCGATAATCATTCTCGGCCGCTGAGCTGCTGCATGAATTCAGACCTGCATTGCATCCGTAGTCAGGATCGAACCTGGGTCTCCGGCACTGCAAGCTCTGTTGAATATCTACTGGTCCACGTCCCCATCCAAGTGTCCCATCCCTGTCCAGGGGCGGCCGGAAATGTCTGGGGTGACCCTGGACTGTCGGGACAGCGGCCCGTTGCAGTGGTGGCCAGGCTTACAGCCAGCGCAGAGAAGAAGCGCTAACTTCAGCTCAACACTGCCTGTCCCTCTGGGTTAACCGACAGCCCTGGACTGATGGGACACCGGCCCGGAGCAGTAGAGTTAGCGCTTCTTTTCTGTGCTGGCTGTAAGCCTGGGCCGCCACTACAACTGGCCGGTGTCTATAATTGGAAAGTGCATCTTATGATCTCTGCTATTTGAATTTGAATAGTGTTACCACTTGCCAGCAGGTGGCAATACAATATCAGGTAATCTTGAAGGGTATATATTTCCAATCCCGAAGAAATAATGTTGTAGTTCAAATAACAATTCATTTCACATTCTTTCACTGATTTAAATAACACATACTTTTGTAATTTTATTATACTTTTCAAATGCAAAACTAGCCATATAACAGCATGAAATAATTGGAGAATACTAGATTTTATGCAAAATGAATGTATACGATCTTCCGGTGGCGCTATGGAGTGAGTGGAACTCGCGCCATTTAGCTCCGCTAAAATTGTATTAAAAACGGGGGTAAAAGGGGTTAACTGAAGCTACTCACCAGAGGAGAACGGTTGTGAACAGCTCCGGTAGTGTTAAAAAGGTTGCGTGACGTCATCAGGCACGCGACATTACTAAGATGCATCGCTCCCCACCCCCCAAGGGAAAAAGCCTGTGAAAAGGGAAGTAGGCCTCACTGGAGCCTCGGGCTCGAGTTTGAGTGCCTCCCAGGAAGATATTTTAAAGATGGACGACCTCAAAAAAATTATTATGGGTGAGCTGAAACAAATGCTTAAGGATATGAAAAAAGAATATAAAGAGGAAATAAAGACTAAGAGCTGATATTTTGGTGTATCATGAGAATTTGAAAGAAGAGTCCAAAAAGGAAGTTATAGCCGCTGTAGAGACTATGATGGACGAATGGAAAGATAAAGCGGGTACTGATTTGCAACAACAGATGGATGATGTAAACCGTAAAACTGGTGAGATGGAGATGCTGCTGGATACCAAGTTAGAACCTATTATAACTTCACTTAACCAACAAAATGACGCAATAAAAGAACTGACTGAATCAGGCGAGAAGCGTCTTGTCGAGAACAAGCGTTTATCAGAATTATTACACAAAATAACTGGGAAATGCATTGACTTGGAGGGACGTCAAAGGCGTAAGAATCTGCGTATTGTTGGGTTGAGTGAAGGCCGAGAGGGAAATCAAGACCCTCGAAAATTTGCTGCAAAACTTCTAAAAGATATTCTGAACTTGGACCAAGAACCTCTGCTGGGCCGAGCACACAGGGCATTGAGACGTACCCCTAGGAGGGATGCTCCCCCAAGACAGAGGATTGTGAAGGTGGCTTACGATCATGTTTTTGAAGATATGATGAAGATAATAATACGTAAGAAAAATCTCAAATATGAGGGAGATAACATCAGTATTTTTAGAGATTACCCTGCGGAAGTGGCCAAGAAAAGATCTTTATTTACAGAAACAAGAGGTATCCTGAGGAACATAAAGAATCTGACATATGGCCTGATGTACCCGGCAACATTAAGGGTAACTTATGATAACAAGGAGCACCACTTCACCAAACATACAGAAGCTCTTGAATTCGCTCGAGATATTCAGAAGAAACTGGAAGAGGAAGAAACAGATGAAGGACACTGAATATTATTGATCACTTACCTGATGATACTGATTATTGATCACTTATCTGATGATACTGTCCACCCACAGATAAGGAGGAGGATTCACACTGAAGGTGGATCCGCAGGGAAGGAGGAGGAACAATGGACATGGACTCTATCTTGGGGTCAAGGAGGGATGGATGGATTATTAATAAATATAGTTTTGTATTAACTACCCCACAAAAATGTATGTTAGTTCTCCTAATATAGTGCTACGACACTAACTATATTTGATATTAGTAGTATTATTAATTATTAAGTATATAAATTTAATACCCCACCCCGACATATATAGCCCCTAAGGCAAAAACGGAGCTGGAATTAGTAACATCTTTTTTTTTTCACGGAAGTCCGTAGATTGGTAGCCACGCTAGTGTGGAGTACACCAATACTAACTGCATTAACTATAGTTGTAGTCACTTTTTTTCCCCCTTACACTTTATTAACATCACTTACTTTACTCACATTTATTATTATTATTTTTATATTATGTATTTTATTTCATATTATATACTATATGGATTTAAGTATGATTGGTATTATATAGTTAGTTCAAGGAGACGTGTGTATAAGACAATGTCACAGATATTAAATTTCATCGATCTGATGTTTGGGTATAGGATTGGGTTGGATGAGCTGAGACATCTACTCCATTATAAACCACCTTAATAATAAAATGTATGACATAAACACAAGGATTGGGGGTGATGGAATCACCTTCTGTAGTTGGAATGTTAAGGGAATTAACGAACCAATTAAAAGAGGTAAGGTTTTAACTCAGTTAAATAGATTGAAATCTGATATTATTTTTCTCCAAGAGACATACCTTAAAAAAGACGCGCAGTATAGATTAACAGCAAAATGGATTTCCAAAGTATATCACTCTTCATTTACACATAAGTCTAGAGGGGTAGCAATAATTATTCGTAAAGGTATACCGTTTAAACAAAGCTCAATAATAGAAGATGTTGAGGATAGAAATATAATAATTACAGGTTAATTATATTCTAAAAAAGTAATCCTTATGAATATATATGGTCCTAATTTTGATAATCCATTATTCTTCAAGAAAATATTTAACAATATCCCTATATCCACTCAACATAATCTAATAATTGGAGGTGATTTTAATTGTACCTTAGATAATTATTTAGATAGATCATCAATGAAAAGGAAAACCACTTCTAAGTCAAGTGTGAAGTTCTACATCTTGGCAGGACAAATCAAAATAGGACGTACATGGTAAATGGTAGGGAATTGAGGAATGCTGTGGAACAGAGGGATCTAGGAATAACTGTGCATAGTTCCCTGAAGGTGGAATCGCATGTAGATAGGGTGGTAAAGAAAGCCTTTGGTGTGCTGGCCTTTATAAATCAGAGCATTGAATATAGGAGTAGGGAAGTAATGTTAAAATTGTACAAGGCATTGGTAAGACCAATTCTGGAGTATGGTGTACAATTTTGGTCGCCTAGTTATAGGAAGGATGTCAACAAAATAGAGAGAGTACAGAGGAGATTTACTAGAATGTTGCCAGGGTTCCAGCAACTATGTTACAGAGAAAGGTTGAACAAGTTAGGTCTTTATTCTTTGGAGCGCAGAAGGTTAAGGGGGGACTTGATTGAGGTCTTTAAAATGATGAAAGGGATAGACAGAGTTGACGTGGATACGTTTTTCCCATTGAGGATAGGGAAGATTCAAACAAGAGGGCATGACATGAGAATTAAGGGACAGAAGTTTTGGGGTAACGTGAGGGGGAACTTCTTTACTCAGAGGGTGGTGGCTGTGTGGAATGAGCTTCCAGCAGAAGTGGTGGAGGCAGGATCGATTTTAACATTTAAGAGTAAAGTGGATAGGTATATGGACGTGAAGGGAATGGAGGGGTATGGTCTGAGTGCAGGTAGATGGGACTAGGGGAAAACAAATGGTCGGCACGGACTGGAAGGGCCGAGAGGGCCTGTTTCCGTGCTGTAATTGTTATATGGTTATATGGTTAAGTACATTTATAAATTCTTTTATTAACACAGCAAACATTAAGGATATCTGGAGAACAGATAATCCATCTGGTCGGGAATATTCATTCTTTTCACCTGTATTTGGAACCTACTCAATGATAGACTATTTTTTAATAGATTCAAAACTAATCCCATTTACATATGACTCAAAATATCATAATATTATTATCTCAGATCACGCTCCATTAACATTTAAGATAAAATTAAAAGACATAACTATTAAAACCTCTAACTGGAGACTCAACCCCCAAATATTAAAGGATAGGGCTTGTTATGATTACTTGGTAAAACAGATTAAATTATTTTTTGAAACTAATGACAAACCTGGAATTTCACCATCACTGCTTTGGGATACATTTAAAGCATTTATGCGTGGTGCGATAATATCAGCAACGCATACTTTAATAAGGAAAATCGAAAGACTCAACAAAAGTTGGAAAATGAAATAAAACAATTAGATATTGAAAATGCAATATCCCCTTCTAAGGGGCTAAGTAATAAAATTGCATCATTAAAATATAAGCTAAATAAAATATACTCAAATCAGATTATTAAACTTTTTCAACAGACTAAACAAGTACACTTTGAATTTGGGGATAAACCACAAAAATTACTGGCACGCCAGCTTAGAAAATTAGATGAGGAGAAAATGATACATAAAATTAGATCTGAACAAGGAGAAATATTGACTTTACCAAAAGATATCAATGATACATTTTTACAATATTATCAAAATCTTTACTCATCTAAACTAGCAGGACAATCAGATGGAATCGAAACATTCCTACAAGAATGTCATATTAACAGTTCAGATCAGGAAGGTAGAGACTTGTTAAATGCTGATATATATATATATATATATATCAGTAAATGATATTGAAGAATCAATTGGATCATTAAATAACGGAAAAGCCACAGGCCCTGATGGCTTAAGTGTTGAATTTTATAAGAAGTTTCATGATCTGATCTCTCCACGCTTACATACAATATATAAATATGCTTATGAACAAGGAAAGTTACCAGAATCATTAAATGAATCTACAATTACACTTATCCCTAAAGCTGATAACGATTTGGAAGACCCTGGATCATACAGAGCAATAGCTCATGTAAATACTGATCAAAAAATACTAACTAAAATTTTATCTCGGAGGCTAAGTTTGGTGATTATTAAATTAATACATCATGACCAAACAGGTTTTATTCCAAAACGCTATTCATCCTATAATCTGAGACGTCTATTCAATGTCATGTACTCAAAAAGAGTGAATGATATTGAACTAGCTGTCATATCCTTAGATGCTGAAAAAGCATTTGACCAGGTTGAATGGCCATATTTATTTAAAATGCAGAAATTTCAACTGGGGGATAGATTTTCCAAATGGGTAAAAATCATATACTCAAATCCAACTGCAAGAATATTAACAAATCAAATGTTATCAGCAAAATTTAATCTCTTTAGGGGTTGTAGACAAGGATGCCCGTTATCACCATTACTATTTGCTCTGGTAATAGTACCATTAGCCAAAATGATTAGATTAGAACCAGAAATATATGGATATAATACCAAAACTACAACAAATAAAATATCTCTATACGCAGATGACATCTTAATTTATATTACAAAACCGGAGATTAGTATTCCCAATCTATTTAATGTTATAACTAAGTTTAGTACATTTTCTGGGTATAGAATTAATTGGAATAAAAGTGAAATTATGCCTATAACTGGAATAAAATTAAATATATTAGAACAATTCCCATTAAAATAGTCACAGACAAACTCAAATATCTAGGAATTAATGTATCTAAGTCCTATAACTGTCTATTTAAATATAATTACCATCAATTATTAAATAAACTAAAAAAATATATTTTATATTGGAAAACACTACCTCTATCAATGATCGGTAGAATAAATGCTATAAAAATGATTTCTTTACCACAATTGTTATATTTATTTCAAGCCATCCCTTTATATCTCCCTAAAATGTTTTAAAAAAATAGATACTTTGGTTAATAGTTTTATTTGGGACTATAAAAACCATTGAATAAGTAAAAAACATCTATGTAAATCTAAAATAAATGGTGGACTAGCACTAACAAATTTCTTATATTATTTCTGGGCAGTTCAGATTAAGAATATGAATTTTTGGTTGGTAAATTTAGATCATGAACCAAGCTGGCTAAAGATGGAAAAGGAAGACTGTTTGCCTTTTGATGTAGGTTCGATTCTTTTTGCACCAAGAAAAGTACAAAAAAAAAACGTATGGTGACAACCCTATAATTCATAGCAATAGACGTATTTGGAAACAAATAGTTAAGACCCTACATATGAATAATTTGTCACTTTGTTTGCCAATTATGAATAATCCCTTGTTTAGGCCCTCTGTATTGGACAAGGGGTTTAGACGCTGGAATGATTTAGGAATTAAAATGATAGAACACCTTTACAAGAAAGGAAAATTTATTTCATTTCAAGAGTTACAGCATATTATGGATTGCAGTCAAATAACATATTTAGGTATTTACAAATTAGAAACTATATTAAGTCAAATACGCAAGACTATAAAGATAGAAAACCAGGATTATGAGTTGAATTGTTTAATAAACACCCAAATACAGAAAAATTAATAGCGTATATATACAATACTATTTTGGATAGGGAAATCCCAACTTCGGAAATATATCGACAAACATGGGAAAATGAAATAGGTTTATCTATAACGAAGGAAATTTGGGAAGAAAGCCTACAACGTATACATCGTTGCTCATTAAATGCTAGACATATATTGATACAATTTACGGTATTACTCAGATTACATTATTCAAAAACGAAATTAAATAGAATTTATCCTAACATTTCTCCTATTTGTGATAAATGTCAGAACTTGGAAGCTAATTTAACACACAGTTTTGTAACATGTATAAAACTCAATTATTATTGGACAGAATTCTTTAGAGTTATCTCTGAAGTTCTTAAAATTAAACTGGGCCCATATCCAAAATTAATAATATTAGGAGTTCCGGATTCAAATGTGATATTAACAGTAAACCAAAGAAATTTCTTGGATTACTGTTTGATAACAGGGAAAAAATTAATACTGAAATTTTGGAAGGGAACATTATCCCCCACAATTAAAATGTGGACAGTGGAAATGTTGGAGACGTTGCATTTGGAAAGAATCAGATTTGTCCTAATGGACAAATACAAACTCTTTGAACAGATATGGTCTCCATATACAGAATATTTGAAAGGGTAGCTGTTCTTGGCATCACAACTCAATGGGTACCAGGCAGGATTAGATGAAAATAACTCTCTGTTTTTTTTTGATTTGTATACATGTCTCTATTGATATCGCTATTTGAAATTGTGTTATTCACTATTAAGATGTATACTATAATCTCTTTTTTTTAAATATATATATAATACTTTGTTTTAATTAAATATATATAACAAGAATATATACATATATTTTTTCTCTCTCTTCTCTTTCTCTCTATATAATCAAAATTATTATTTAATCACTATTCTTATTGATTAATATCTATTCTTTTTTCTACTTTCTAAAAAAATAGTTTATAAGAATTATTTGTAACATTCGTATACTTATTGAAATAAGTTGGTTGTGTATTTGAAAAGTTGTTATACCGTTGTTATGATGGATTACTTCTAATAAAAATATTATTACAAAAAATGAATGTATACATCTGAAGCTTAACGTATAGACTATATCTGCACAATTAAATTAGAAAGAGGATTGTGTAATATGGTGATTAGAATGTTCAATATTTTGGAGCCCAATTTGTAATCTCTGTATCTGGGCTAGATCTTAAGCCCATCTTGTAAGGTTGAACATTAAACATAGGTAGAGTAAATGCCATAAAGATGATCTTCCTTCCACAACTCCTATATTTATTTCAATCAATATCGATATATCGCCCTAAAAGCTTTTAAAAAAAAATGATTCTACTATCACTAATTTTATTTGGGACTACAAAACCATAGAATACACAAAAGACACGTGCAAATCCAAAGAAAATGGAGGATTAGCTCTTCCTAACTTTCTTTTTTACTACTGGGCAACTAACATTAAAAACATAATCTTCTGGTTGGACGATACATGTCAACAGGTAAATTGGTTAAAAATGGAGAGGGAAGATTGTTTGCCTTTTAATATAGGCTTGATTCTCCTATCTCCAATACATTTGAATAAGTCAATGTATGAGCAAAATCCGATAATACACAGCACTCTACGTATCTGGAAACAGTTGAAATTAAGTCTTAAACTGAGAAACTTGTCTCTCCTTCTGCCTATTGCAAACAATCCCTCGTTTAAACCGTCTACTTTAGTTAGGGTGTTTGTTCAATGGAAAAACCTGGGCATTAATACTGTGGGAGACCTCTATAATAAGGGGACTCTCGCCACATTTCAAGAACTACAGGAGAAATACCACATGAACGCAAACAATCTTTTTAGATACTTTAGATCAGTGGTTGTCAACCTTGTTTGCCCCATGCACCCCATTCACCATATGTCAGAATGTCATTCCCCCCCTCCTTTCCAAGATTGTCTGCCTCAAAAAGTGCATTCCAAATAATATGCATATAATACTGAAAATCCTTTATTTCTAACAGTTTGAGTTTGCTAATCTGTG